>JBBGZY010001553.1:27500-346800 GCA_037952925.1 Lithobates clamitans | reverse complement strand
ACCTTGTCATGAGGCTCTCGCACCCAGTTTTGCACCCGAACGTGGCGGTGCACTGCCTACACAGGGAGGTACTCTAGCCGGGCCAGGTAGGAGAGAGAGAGATGCAAGGAAGCTTTGTGGGGTTGGGGGGTTTGCACACCCTGCACTCTGTACACAGCACACACCTGACCTCTGCACTCTGTACATAGCGAACCAGAAAACTCTACATTCTGTACATAGCGCACCCCTGAACCCTGCACTCTGTATGTAGCGTAATCCTGAACCCTGCACTCTGTATGTAGCGTAATCCTAAACCCTGCACTCTGTATGTAGCGTAATTCTGAACCCTGCACTCTGTATGTAGCGTAATCCTGAACCCTGCACTCTTTAGGTAGCGCAATCCTGAACCCTGCACTCTGTATGTAGCACACCCCTGAACCCTGCACTCTGTATGTAGTGCAATTCTGAACTTTGTTATGTAGTGTAATCCAAACTCTGCACGCTGTACATAACACACTCCTGAACCCCTGCACTCTGTATGTAGCCACAATCCTGAACTTTGTATGTAGTGTAATCCAAATTCTGCACACTGTACGTAATACACTCCTGAACCCTGCACTCTGTATGTAGCGTAATCCTGAACTCTGCGCGCTGTATGTAGCGTAATCCTGAGCCTTGTACGTAGCATAAATTAGGGTTGCCACCTCATCCCTTTAAACCCGAACAAATATTAGTTACACAGCTTCTGAGGCTAATTTATTACAGATAAGGCACCACATGAGTTTAATTACCACCTTAATCAGCCACAGAACCTGTGTAATTAATACGTGTTCAGTTTTAAAGGGATGAGGTGGCAACCCATAGTGTAATCTGAACTCTGCATGCCGTACTTAACACACTCCTGAACCCTGTACTCTGTATGTAGCTTAATCCTGAACCCTGCACTCTCTATGTAGCGTATACCTGAACGCTGTACCCTGTATGTAGTGTAATCCTGAGATTTTTACATAGTGTAATCCAAACTCTGCAGGCTGTACTTAACACACTCCTCAACCCTGCGCTCTGTATGTAATGTAATCCTGAACCCTGCACTCTGTATGTAGCATAATCGGAACTCTGCACGCTGTATTTAACACACTCCTGAACTGCACCCTGTATGTAGTGTAATCCTGAGCTTTGTATGTAGCGTAATCCAAACTCTACACGCTGTACATAACACACTCGTGAACCCAGCACTCTGTATATAGCGTAATCTTGAACTCTGCACTCTGTATGTAGCGTAATCCTGAGCTTTATATGTAGCGTAACCTGAACTATGCACGCTGTACATACCCTGTTTCCCTGAAAATAAGACCTAGCTTGATTGTCAGTGATGGCTGCAATATAAGCCCTACCCCCCAAATAAGCCCTAGTTAAAGTCCTTGTAGGTCTTATTTTCAGGGTAGGGCTTATTTGGGGGGTAGGGCTTATATTGCAGCCATCACTGACAATCACGCTAGATTTTATTTTCGGGGAACAGGGCAACACACGCCTGTACCCTGCACTCTGTATGTAGAGTAATCCTGAACTCTGTATGTAGTGTACACACTCCTGAAACACTGCACACTGTATGTAGCATAATCTGCACTCTGTACATAACATGCTCCTGAACCCTGCACTCTGTATGTAGTGTAATCCTGAACTTTGTATGTAGTATAGTCCTGAACTCTTCACGCTGTACATAACACACTCCTGAACCCTGCACTATGTATGTAGCGTAATCTGAACTCTGCACGCTGTACATAACACACTCCTGAACCCTGCACTCTGTATGTAGCGTAATCTGAACTCTGCACGCTGTACATAACACAACTCCTGAACCCTGCACTCTGTATGTAGCGTAATCTGAACTCTGCACGCTGTACATAACACACTCCTGAACCCTGCACTCTGTATGTAGTATAATCCTGAACTCTACACTAGTTGCTGATTGGCTGTCATGAACCTCTTGGCTGGCCCTATGCCCAGCAGCTGTTAGTTCTTTGGCTCCCACCATTCATTGCATTGGATTTCTGATCTTGAATTTGTTCTGTACATTGAAGGCGTAGAGCGAATCACACGTCAGCCAGCAGTGTGGATGTCACGCCGTCTGCCGGTAATGACTTATTATTCATATACCTGTCTCCGCTTTGTTCTTGTGGTTTTAGGATACAATTAAAAATTTAAAACATGAAAGTAGAACATGAAAGGAAGCAGCCGGCACCATCAAGATACTCCTCGGAGTCAGCTGTGAACACCATGTCTCCATTCAACTCAATTAGTATCAAACATATAGTATTTCTTCCACGGCGATAAAGTGTCAGCGTAGGCAAACCGCTAAATACAGCAGGAGTATGTCTGCCAACCGCCAAGCAATGCGCCAATCTGTTCAGCCCGTTTTCTAACCCAGACACACTATAGACTGGCATAACCATCCACTGCAAGCAAAGCATTACAGGTTGATTGGGTAATGGAGCAGCAGATCGCCGATGAGGTCATCTCTGTGCTGTTTCCTCCAATCAGGAAGCTCCATTTATTAGATTCACAGCACTGGGAAATGCCGTATCAGAATTACATGGCTGTCTTGTCCTCTACCAGTTTGAAAGCAGTGCTAGGGGTTATAGAGGGGGGAGGGGGGTATCCATTATGGAGGGGGGAGGGGGGTCAGAGGTTGAATGAGGAGGAGCTACTTGAAATTTAACATCTGAATTCCAGGTATGTATATTTTGCATAGTTGCAGTACATTGGTCCATCTTGGACCAATATACAGTTACCGGCCACTTTATTAGGTACACCTGTTTCATTTCTTGGTAACACAAATTGCTAATCGGCCAATCACATGGCAGCAACTCAATGCATTTGGGCATCTAGCCGCGGTGAAGATGACTTGCTGAAGTTCAAACCGAGCATCAGAATGGGGAAGAAAGGGGATCTCGGTGACTTTGAACGTGGCATGGTTGTTGGTGGCAGAAGGGCTGGTCTGAGTATTTCTGGGATTTTCACAAGCAAGTTCCATCTCCCGGGTTTACAGAGAATGGTGGGAAAAAGAGAAAATATCCAGTGAGCGGCAGTTGTGTGGAGGAAAATGCCTTGTTGGTGTCAGAGGAGAATGGGCAGACTGGTTCCAGGTGATAGAAAGGCAACAGTAACTCAAATAACCTCTCGTTACACCCAAGGTATGCAGAATACCATCTCTGAATGCACAACACATCCAACCAGATGGGCTACAGCAGCAGAAGACCACACCGGTTGCCGCTCCTGTCAGCTAAGAACAGGAAACTGAGGCTACAATTGGCACAGGATCCACCAACATTGGACAATAGAAGATTGGAAAAAACGTTACCTGGTCTGATGAGTCTGGATTTCACCTCCGACATTTAGATGGTGGGGTCAGAATTTGGCGCATAGATCCATCCTGCCTTGTATCACCGGTTCAGGCTGGTGGTGGGGTGTAATGGTGTGGGGGATGGGATATCACCGGTTCAGGCTGGTGGTGGGGGTGTAATGGTGTGGGGGATGGGATATCACCGGTTCAGGGTGGTGGGGGTGTATTGGTGTGGGGGATGGGGTATCACCGGTTCAGGCTGGTGGTGGGGTGTAATGGTGTGGGGGATGGGATATCACCGGTTCAGGCTGGTGGTGGGGGTGTAATGGTGTGGAGGATGGGGTATCACCGGTTCAGGCTGGTGGTGGGGGTGTAATAGTGTGGGGGATGGGATATCACCGGTTCAGGCTGGTGGTGGGGTGTAATGGTGTGGGGATGGGATATCACCGGTTCAGGCTGGTGGTTGGGGTGTAATGGTGTGGGGATGAGATATCACTGGTTCAGGCTGTGGTGGGGGTGTAATGGTGTGCGGGATGGGGTATCACCGGTTCAGGCTGGTGGTGGGGGTGTAATGGTGTGGGGGATGGGGTATCACAGGTTCAGGCTGGTGGTGGGGGTGTAATGGTGTGGGGGATGGGTATCACCGGTTCAGGCTGGTGGTGGGGGGTGTAATGGTGTGGGGGATGGGATATCACCGGTTCTGGCTGGTGGTGGGGGTGTAATGGTGTGGGGGATGGGATATCACAGGTTCAGGCTGGTGGTGGGGTGTAATGGTGTGGGGGATGGGATATCACAGGTTCAGGCTGGTGGTGGGGGTGTAATGGTGTGGGGGATGGGATATCACCGGTTCAGGCTGGTGGTGGGGGTGTAATGGTGTGGGGGATGGGGTATCACCGGTTCAGGCTGGTGGTGGAGGTGTAATGGTGTGGGGGATGGGGTATTACCGGTTCAGGCTGGTGGTGGGGGTGTAATGGTGTGGGGGATGGGGTATCACCGGTTCAGGCTGGTGGTGGAGGTGTAATGGTGTGGGGGATGGGGTATCACCGGTTCAGGCTGGTGGTGGGGGTGTAATGGTGTGGGGGATGGGATATCACCGGTTCAGGCTGGTGGTGGAGGGTGTAATGGTGTGGGGGATGGGGATATCACAGGTTCAGGCTGGTGGTGGGGGTGTAATGGTGTGGGGGATGGGATATCACCGGTTCAGGCTGGTGGTGGTGTAATGGTGTGGAGGATGGGATATCACAGGTTCAGGCTGGTGGTGGAGGGTGTAATGGTGTGGGGGATGGGATATCACCCGCTACTAACAAGGTGGACCTAATAAAAGTGGGCGGTGAGTGTACAGTAAGTGTCCAGATGGCTGCAGATCCATACAGTGCCACTTTAACACATCTTACTATGCAGCTGACCACTAGAGGGAGCTTTTACACATACATGAAATATAATAATCAAAATATGTAAAACTTGTCAAATATTACTTAAAGGCAAATGTTACAATAAAACTCCTACTGTGGACTCATAACATAGGCTGTAGTCTCCCACCAATAGGAACACAGCTGAGTTGGAATTTCAATCTTCCGCAGACTGTACTCCAACTCCTAACAGAAGCTTTGTGCTTGATGATGCTTTATTTCTTTATGAACGCACATTAGAAAACAAAAAAAAAGACATCAAGCCTGTTTTTATGACCTTCCTGAGAAAAGATCTGAAATGTCTGCAGGATTTGCGCAGCATGTCCTCTGCTCTGTGCATAATTTCCATATTGCTGGTTCCGATGACAAATGAAAAACGGTCTACGAGTGCTAAATGGTGCGTGTGCGGCCCCCAGACGAGGGCGCTCCATATGAGCGTCTTCTTCAGTGATTTAGGAATCTGTTTATCCCGTCATGGAGGGTAACTGTCATATGAAGATAAGGGAATACCGGCTTTGAATGTCACTGGTTTTCGGGCGGATGTGGAACCAGGCTGGTCATATTTCGGGAACGCGGCTGTTTGCACACATGGGAATTGTACCTGCTCAGACCTCCAAAGATTATTTATACAGTTTTAGATTTGACTCTATATCCGGTATACCCAAGGGTCATTAAAGTATTTCTAAACTTTTCTTTAGAGTTTGGTCTAGAGTTGACCCTCATTGATATTTTGGATACTGATTTGATTCCTCTTTCCTCCATACCTTGGATCCCTCCTGCACATCGCCCCCAATTGTTTCTTTTCCAATCGTTTTTATTAAGGTTGTAAACCACACAGATATAAAACCATACAATACAGTATAAAGAAGTACCGGACATGATAACATTATTGGCATACAGCATTGGTCGTTAAGGAACTGGTATAATGCTATTTTGAGCTATGACTATAATTCTGAAGAACAGAAGATACATCCTCTGAGAAGGAACTCCATGACCGGAGGCTCTCTCATCTAAGACGAGGGGTTATCTCAGCCATGATTTCATCCTGGTAGCTGATGGTATTTGAATACACATCCCGCAAACGGGGAGTGGAACCAATGGTGGATGACCGGCCCTACATCATTCCCCAAACTACCAAAGGGTTTAATAAGTAGGAAAAACAGAAAAAGGGAAGAAAAGGAAGGAGAAAGGAGGGTTGGAGAATCCCCAAAATTTTCAATGGTGGAAGCCTAAAGGCCTTACCATGGTCTATTCGTTGCTTATTGCTAGGGAAATCTGTTCGTTCCAATACCTACACGACTCTCATTCCCGAATCAGAACGTTTTCGTTATATTCAAATTCACCACTTTATGGAGTCCTTGACCAAACATCATGAGCACCCATTACTGTCCACCACCTTCAAGACCAGATGTCGAACCTGTCCTACAACTCAGGGTCTGATCTCTTTGTTATATTCCTCTATGTTGAATAATATTGGGTCGCAACCCCCCCCCCCCCCCGCCAAAGACTGGCGTAAAATGTCCCCCACTTAAATATCATATACCCACAGTCCCCCCCTTTACATCACAGTGTATCCCCCTTTCCATCAAATTCCCCTCCCCTTCACATCAAGATCCCCCCCTGCACATCACAGCCCCCCTTTACATCACAGTGCCCCCCTTTTACATCACACTGCCTTCTCTTAACATCAAGATCCTCCCTTTACATAACAGCCCCCCTTACATCACAGTCCCTCCCCTTTACATCACAGCCCCCCCTTTACATCACAGCCCCCTCTTTACTTCACAGTGCCCCCCCCCCCCCTTTACATCACACTGCCCTTCTCTACACATCAAGATCTTCCCTTTACATCACAGCCCCCCCCCCTTACATCAGAGTCCCTCCCCTTTTACATCACAGCCCCCTTTACATCACAGTCCCACAGCACCCTCTTTACATCACTGTGCTCCCCCCTCTTATATCACACTGCCCTTCCCTTCACATCAAGATCCTCCCTTTACATTATAGCCCCTCCCTTTAAATCACAATCCCCCTCTTTAAATTAGAGTCCCTCCCCTTTTTCATCACAACCCCCCTTTACATCACAGTCCCACAGCCCCCTCTTTACATCACTCCCCCCCCCCCCCCGCTTTACACCACACTTTCCTTTTCTTCACATCAAGATCCTCCCTTTACTTCACAGCCCTCCCTTTTACATCATAGTCCCCCAATTGACATCATTGTACCCCAGTCCACCCCCTTTACATCACATTGTCCTCCCCTTCACATCAAGATCCTCCCTTTACAGCCCCTGTTTACATCACTGTGCCCCCCCCCCCCCTTACATCACACGGCCCTTCCCTTTACATCAAGATCCTCCGTTTACATTATAGCCCCTCCCTTTACATCACAATCCCCCCTTTACATCAGAGTCCCTCTCCTTTTACATCACCCCCCCTTTACATCACAGTACCACAGCCCCCCCTTTACACCATGCTGTCCTTTTCTTCACATTAATATCCCCCCTTTACATTATAACCCCCTTTTACATCACAGTCCCCCCACCTTTACATCACAGTGTACCCCCCTTTACATCACACTCCCCTTCCCTTCACATTAAAATCCTTTACATTATAACACCCCCACCCCTTTACATCACAGCCCCCCTTTACATCACAGTGTACCCCCCCCCCCTTATGAGACAGTTCCCACCCCTTCACATTAAGATCCTCCCTTTCACATCACATTCTCCTCCCATACATCACAGCACCTTCACAATAAAATCTCCGCCCACCTTTACATCGCAGTCTCAACTTCACATCAGTTTCCTTCTTTCACAGTAGTATCCTCAGCCCCCTTTCACAGCAGTGTCCTACCCCCTTTACAATCCTACCTTACACAGAGTGGAGGGTGGGAGGCACAACAGGTCTGGACGTAGGATGGGAGCTGCCCAGATATTTATGTTAACAAACAGGTGATTGATTGCAAGGACCTCCCAGAATCCTAGCAACCAATCACCTGCTTGTTAACTTAAAAAGTTTCGAGCTCCCACCCTCCATCCAGAACTGCCATATCTCCCACCCCCCGTGAGGATGACAGCGGTGGCTGAATCAAAGAACCGGCAGGGGGATCTATAGGACGAGAGAGACCAGGGACCTAAGTGGCACAACTGTGGTGGTCCGGATTGGGTGAGCCACTTGATCTGGACCAGGGTCCACCATTTAGTGATGCCTACTCTCAAAGAACCTACCTGTTGATCCTTTACTTCTTGCAGTGATAGTAAAAACAGCAATCACGTGACCTAGGGAGAAGCAGCAAAAAAAGGCATTAATAAGATTTTAAAGCCTTTTCTATATAAAGCCACTGATCTGTACATCTGTGCATAGGACGGCATTCCTAGTGGGTGTTCCTAGGCAGTCTATATTTACATACAGACCATCCTAAGTAGCACCCACGTGTGATGCTGAGTCTCCATGATTGAAGGAACTGAAATCCAATGAATGAGGTGTATATATTGGGGTGTCTGGCGCTCCCTATGCTGGGGGGGATAAACTCTCTATATTATCCAGGAAAGTGTACACAGCACACATTACAATGCTAACATAAACAAAAAGTGATAACCCACTACTAATAGCCACCTATAATGTGTAGCTTCATAAAAAAAGACAGTTAGTACTGTGTAAATACTGTATATACTCGAGTATAAGTCGAGTTTTTCAGCACATTTTTTTGTCTTGACTTTACTTTTGTCTTGACTTTTCTGTCTTTGACTTATACTCGAGTCAAGCACTTTTCTGCAGCAAAAAAATTCATTTTCCGAACCGACTTTGGGGCCCCTTATCTCAGGGCCACTAGGAACCCCAAATTTGGTGTGCAAACCCAGTGGAACTGGTACCACAACATATCCAAAGAAGGAGTTCCTAGCACTAAGTGGCCCCGAGATACGGGGCCCCAAAATCGGTTCGGAAAATGTCATTCTCTGCTGCAGAAGTGCTTGACATTTTCTGAACCAACTTTGGGGCCCCGTATCTCAGGGCCACTTGGAGCTAGGAACCCCAAATTTGGTGTTCAAACCCAGTGGAACTGGTTCCACAACATATCCAAAGATGGAGTTCCTAGCACCAAGTGGCCCCGAGATATGGGGCCCTAAAGCCGGTTCGGTAAATGTCATTCTCTGCTACAGAAAAGTGCTTGACATTTTCTAAACCGATTTTTGGGGCCCTGTATCTCGGGGCCACTTGGTGCTAGAAACCCCAGCTTTAGATATTTTATGGTGCTAGTTCCACTGGGTTTGCACACCAAATTTGGGGTTCTTAGCACTAAGTGGCCCCAAGATATGGGGCCCCAAATTCAGTCAACTGTGTCCATCTGCAGCAATGTCATTTTGGGACCCTTTGGGTTCAGAGACCCCAAATTTTGGCTGCAGCTAGGGGGCATCTAGGAACCCTTAACTACCGAGTTTGAAGTTTGGGGGACCTATGGCTGCAAATGGGCACAGTGAGGCATGCAAATGGGCACAGTGAGGCTGCAAATGGGCATTGTTGACCCTCTTTTCCACTTACAGTAGCTGTGCATTTCTCACCCTAGGCTTATACTCGGGTCAATAAGTTTTTCCCATTTTTTTGTGGTAAATTAGGGGCCTCGACTTATACTCGGAACGACTTATACTCGAGTATATACGGTAAGTGTCAAGAAAAAAAATAAAATAAAAAAAAATGTATATTGAATAATGTACCAAAAACCAAATATACGTGAATACTGAGAAAGAAAATAGATCTGTGATAAAGTGAAGCAAAAATCATGAATAATACTCGGTATGCATCAGAAAGATACACTAATAATATATCAAAGTATGCGCATCAAAAGCAAGTCCAAATAAAAACATCCCAAAAAACAAGTCCAAATATCCCAAAGATAAAAAATATATATGTATAAAAAATGTCCCAGAAGAATGGTGCTGAAAAAGGAAACTGGTGAAGCTCTAAAATGGCAAAAGTGTTCAAAAGATGTAGTGACTCGATCCAATCAGGTGACTCTTGTACTGGCAGAGCTACCAAGGGAGACCATCCACGTATAACCATACATGCCTACCACCCATATGGGTCCCCACTCACCAGCTCCACATACCCCTGCAGGGGTGGTAGGCATGTATGGTTATTTGTGGATGGTCTCCCTTGGTAGCTCTGCCAGTAACATGTACTTGCACCCGCTATACCAAATAAAGACATCCAGACCAGTCAACCGTTCAGCATATCCTCCGTCACCATATCCAAGGAAATATTAATCCAGCAGCTCTTCGGGGCTAAGTCCTTAATGTGACTAATAATCGTTTAGCTTGCTCCACACTCTTCCGGAAGTTTGTGTTCTGTCGCTCCAAATTTCTGTAGATCAATCCAAGCAATTAGTTGAAACTTGCATGTATTAGTAGGGGGAAGCCAGAAGAATTCAGTCTCCTGCTCTGTATCTGGAAATCCAATGAAAGGAATAGGCAGGCCAGAGACAGGCTAGAGAGGACAGGACTGGGAACTACAAGTCCCATGAGGCATTTCAAGGCTGAACAGTTACGAGCATGACTCCCAAAGCCAGAGGCATGATGGGACTTGTAGTTCCGCAACAGCTGGAGGGCCAGGGGTTGAGCAACCATGGGCCAGATGATGCTGGATGTCCTCCAGCCAGGAAATGAGGTGGGCACTATCTGACTGAAGGAAAGGCTGGAGGCCAAGCTTTAATTTTATTGTATGCCTGTAGGGTGATGCAGTATATCGGGGACAAGTTTTTGTGTGTAAATCCTAGTTAGGTTTACCATCACACTTCAAAAATACACTAAAACCTTCATCAATAGAGAAAAAGAATAACGGTGGACGTGCAGCCACATATATGCTACAGATTAACAGTTTCTCTTTAAAAATTGTCTTTGGCTCATACGTCTCCCATACGTCCTGCATTGGCCATTGTTTAGCTCGGCAGTGTTTTGCTGGGAGGAATAGTCTGCTGAGATGGTTTTGGAATGAGAAGGGATTAATGCGGCTGCTAGCCTGTCATTTGTTCCATATTTCTAAATGTCAGGACTTATTTGTATTATGTACTCATGTTTTTTTTTTTTTTCTTCTAAATGAATGCGTAATGCCGGAGAGGCCAATCTATCATTTTAATCATCTGCGCCGTCACATTTCCAGGTCTACGCCAGCGCCATCTAAAAAATGTTCTGCTTCTGATCTCCTTCTCCCGGTGTTCAGAGTTTTTCAGTGAAGTCACTTATTTTCTGTATATGAATTTCCTTCCAAAGTTTTTCACACGTTATACAGGTTATCAGGGCCACCTTTGTGGGGGGACGGGGGGGACGGGGGAGGCTATACACATGTAGGGGGCTTGGGGCATACTGTGGGACCCAGACCCCCAAACCAACGAGTTGTTAACCTACTGTATAGTAACAGCCAGGGCTCTTTTTCTGGTAGAATGTGCCGGAGCGGTGTTCCGGCACCTCCGCCGGAGACAGTGAGGGAGAAGCACTCTCTGTATACTATTGCTTTAGGTGACCGTGGAGTGAGCCGATGCAGTTCACTTAGTTCCTGCTGCAGCCTGAGAGAGGGGAAAGTGGAGTGATATCGTCTGCACTCCGTCTCTCCTTGTCGACCGGATAATGGTTGGGGCCAGTCGTACGGCTGTGTGGAGGATCTGAGCTGCGAGTAGCCTGCCTGACTGACTCACTGTGGACTGGAGACAAGTTGTTAGACATCACATTTTTGGTAACTTGATTGAAAATGTTGCTAGATAAGGGCCTGTACTGTTACAGTCTCTTTGTTGGATTAGGCTGTGACTGTCTCTTTGTTGGATTGGGCTGTCTCTTTGCTGGATGGGCATGTATCTGCTAGATTAGGCTGTTTCTATATGGGGATGTCTTTTTGCTGGATTGGGATGTTTCTTTGCTGAATTTTTGGGGATGCGTCTGCTGGATTGGCAGTCTTTTTGCTAATTTGGGATGTCTGTTTGAATATATGGGGATGTCTCTTTGCTATATGGGGATGTCTCTTTGCTGAATTGGGATGTCTCTGCTGGATTGGGCTGTTTCTTTGCTGGATTGGGCTGTTTTTTTACCATGTGAGGATGTCTCTTTGCTATATCTGGATGTCTCTTTGCTACATTGGGATGTCTCTTTGCTGGATGGGGATGTCTAGGTTGGGATTGGCCACCTCTTTGCTTAATTGGGATGTCTCTTTTCTGGATGGGGATATCTCTTTGCTGGATTAGGCTGTCTCTTTGCTATATGGGGGTGTTTCTTTGCTGGATTGGGATGTCTCTTTGCTGAATATATGGGGATGTCTCTTGGGCTGTTGGGTTCGGTGGGACAGCCAGTCCTGGGTCTTGGGAAATGTTGGGGAACACATACACAAATTCAAAAACTCACGACTTCTGGACTTCCATTGGCTAAAAACATTATCTATAATTAGGTGAACCAATTAAAAAATAGGAGTGTCACCCTTTTAGAAGGTCCATTTTATTTTATACAAACATAACCGATTACCATGGTACATTACCACTTGTCTACTAATGTAAGTTTATAAACGGCATGGTGGACAAGTGGTTAAATCAAACTCACTGCTGCCGCAGCTGGCCTGCTAAGGGCTTTCCAATAAAAGTGATCAGGGCAGCTCTAAAGCCACCTGATCACTTTTATAGGACTGGCAAAGTTGCCCTCCCCCTTTCCCTGCCAAAGGTACCCATGGTGGTTCCCAGGCTTTCCCTTTCCCCTGGGAAGTCCGTTACTGCAGGAAACTGCATGTAGAGTGAGAGCAGGAGGGACAGATGTTCTCCGATCCCTCCTGCGACTAATGACCCCGGAAGTGATGTGTATTGCGTCACTTTCGAGGTCACAGCTGTCATTCCTGCAAATGGTGCTTGAATAGCTGCATCTAATAGACCCCTGATGTCTCTATAAAAGAGAACCTCTCACCTGCCCCTGCTATCACATCGCTTGTTAGCCCTCTTGTCATAGCAATAAAGTAAACAAATATATATAAAAATAAAAAAAGTGTAAAAAAAAATTATGTAAATAAAAATAATTAAAACGAAATTTAAAGCACCCCTGTTACACACCCCATATAAAAGGTGCAGCGTAAGGTGAACACGAGTATGTAAACATCAACTGCGGCACACCGTACCGTCACGAATATCATAGTGAGGGCAATAATTGTATGGCCATCATTATAAATTATCTCAAAATTGATAACCATTTAAAGTGTTGCCTATAGAGAATTTGGGGTACCATAGTTTTTTTTTTGCGATTTTATGAACGTGCGTAATTTTAAGGCTTGACACGTTCGGTATCTATTTACTCGATGCAACCCAGTCTTTCTTATTTTACAAAAAAAAAATGGGTATAATATTATTTTATAATATTATAAAATAAACATTTTAATTCATTTATTACTGTAAATATGCATTTGATGAATAGCTACGCAAATATTGTACTGCCATTTTATTTTCCACGTTCTCTGTTTTCAGAAAATATATTCTTTTGGAGGGTTTACAGTACTTTCTAGCAAAGAACGCAAATTTTAAAGTGGTTGTAAACCTCAGACATGAAATATGAACAAAGCAATTCCCTCTATAGTGTTTACTTGTCTCAATCCAGAGCTGTTTGGAGGGAAGAGACACATCCCTCTTCACACAGCACACAGGGACAGAGCTGAGACTGTCAATCACAGGCTGTGTGCTGGAGCTCCCTCCCCTGTCACCTTTGTTTTCTTGGTGTCAGGAAAACTTGTCTTAAGTATGCAGAATAAGTAGAAGGGGAGAGAGAATGTTTTTAGCAATAGTTATAGTTAGCCTTTCCTAACACGTTAATCCTTGAATAGTAACAATGTTGCAATGTTTTTAGAATAGGTGGTCTTTCATGTTGGAGCCTCCCTTTAAATTGCAGATAAATAACATATACACTAAGTCAGAGCTTTTCAAACTGATTTGTATCTGCATCTCAGTCTATAAAGCATTGTATTCTGTCTTCTCTTTGTCTCCAGACCATTTACTTCCACACACCCTCAAATGATCCCAATAATGTCCTTGTGGCTGAAGTGGTCGCTGTATCCAGGAAGAAGGATGGAACCAGACAGGAGTTCTCCTGCGGCTTTGGGCTCCTCCGATTCCTTCTCACCCAACCAGAAGAAGACGCAGCCAGTCAAAGCAAAAGGTAAACACAGCTATGCTATTATTATTTTTCTTCTGTCATAAATCCCATACAACGCATGTGGAGTGGCAAAGAGGGCGGGCATTATCACCCACACGTGGCACATGTGCGTCCATGGGCAGCAGAGATTTCTGTGCTGAGAACGCTCTCCCAGCTTTGGACTGCTAAGGCTTTTTCATTTGGTACTCTTAGAAGTCTTTATTGTTCAACTGGTTACAACAAGTGGAGCAGAAGACATCCAACGCATTTCGGGGGGGCCACACCTTCCCTATCATCAGGGCTGGGTGCAATGGCAGCCGTTGCCACTTCTACTGTGAAGACCAGCACTGACTGTTGTTTGGCATCCCCTGTCTACAGGAGTATTTTGAGTCCATTTAACATTCTGCCAGTCACTTAGCCCTGATCAAAGGTGACTGTGTGGCCCCCCGAAACATGTTGGCTGTCTGTCCTGCTTGTTGTAACCAGTTGAACAATAAAAACTTTGGACTCCTAAGAACTTTTCATTTGGCGCTCTCTTTGACCTGTTACACTCAGAAACATTCAAGGCCATCTTTGGAGAGCCAGGATTGTCTACGAAAGCCTTTCTCAACCTTTTTCAACAGAGAGGAACCCTTGAAAAAGCTTTTCAATCTCAGGGAACCCCCTGCTAAAAATGACTATATCTACAACTCATGATACATTAGTGTGGTGGTCAGTGGGAAGAATTTTCCTTACACTTGTGGTCATTGGGAAGAATTCCCCCCTTACAGATAGTGAAGAAGATCAGTGGTGTCAGTGGAAACTTACCCGAGATTGCTCAAGGAAACCCTAGCAAACTCTGGAGGAACCCTGGTTGAGGAAGAATGCTGCTTACACTTGTGGTCACTGGGAAGAATCCCCCCTACATTACAGATAGCCAAAAAGATGAATGGTTTCAATAGGAACTTTTCTAAGAGGCAGAAATTGCTCATTGCTCTAAGGAATCCCTAGCAACCTCTGAAGGAAACCTAGGATTTCACCGAACCGTGGTCGTGGAAGAATGCTCTTTACACTTGTGGTCATTGGGAAGAATTACCCCCTTCCATATAGCAAAGAAGATCAATGGTGTTAGTGGGAATGTATCTGAGAGGCAAACATTGCTCGAGGAACCCTAGGATTCCATGGAACCTTGGTTGAAAAAGAATGCTCCTTAAACTTGTGGTCATTGGGAAGAATTCCCCCCTTACAGATGGCTAGAAAGATGAATGTGTCAGTGGGAACTTATCTGAGAAGCAGAAATTGCTCATTGCTCATGGAAACCCCTAGTAACCTCTGGAGGAACTCTAGGATTCCATGGAACCCTGGTTGAGGAAGAATGCTCCTTACACTTGTGGCCATTACGCAGAATTACCCACTTACAGAAGATCAACAATGTCAGTGGGAACTTATCTGAGAGGCAGAAATTGCCCATTGCTCAAGGAACCCCTAGCAACCCCTGGAGGAACCCTACGATTCCATGGAACCCTGGTTGAGGAAGAATGCTCCTTAAACTTGTGGCCATTGGGAAGAATTCCCCCATTACAGATGGCTAAAAACATGAATGGTGTCAGTGGGAACTTATCTGAGAAGCAGAAATTACTCATTGCTCATGGAAACCCATAGCAACCTCTGGAGGAACTCTAGGTACCCTGGTTGAGGAAGAATGTTCTTTATACTTGTTGTCATTAGGAAAAATTACCCCCTTACAGAAAGCTATAAATATCAATGGTGTCAGTGGGAACTTATCTGAGAGGCAGAAATTGCTCAAGGAACACTTATCAACCTTTGGAGGAACCCTAGGTTATGGAACCCTGGTCTACGTCTTGAGGTTTGGTCCTAAGACTTTGGGCTAATAGACATCTGTGACCTTGGGCAGGCTTTGAAGAAGCGTTGGATTACAGCGCAGAAGCAGAGGTGTTTACTAAGCTGTCTAATAACCTAAATACTGAAATTTGGAACTGCAAAGCGCCCATATGGCTGATGTCCTTCCGTATGCGTTACAAAGAAGAACTTTGAAGCGAACATCTGAGCATATTTACTGCCGTTATTCAGGGTGCCATTTGGACACGGCGCTCTCATTTAGATGGATGTCATAGCATATTGTCTATATGATTATACGGTTGGGCATGTTGCCTCCAAAGAGGGAAATTCGGCAAGAAAAAACGGCTTAATAAATGCAGCAATATAGTCATCTCGTTGAGAAAACCTTCATTATCGGAGACGTAGCCCTCTGAAGAGACGTCTGTATCGCAGTGTGTAATGTTCTGCTGATGTGAATAATGAAATGGATAGCTAATAGAATATTTGGTTAGAGAGATATTAAGTTAGTGGAGCATGAATGATAATCTGCTTGTTTTGAGGTCACAATGGCACTCGCAGAATTTTAATCATGTGCCAGTCAATGAGAATTTGCCTTGAGCCCCGGAGATCTTGGATAACGTCTTGACATGTATATAATACCAGTAATGTAAAAGAAGCAGATTTATTTACCGTATGATACCCCGCCTAAGATTGCTTCTACCGTTCTCTCCCGGCAGAGCTAATTCCTTATCATTGACCCCGAAATACAAAAATGACAATTTGTGTGTCTCCTCTCTGTCACATTGTGAGACACGACCGGTGCTGGAGACTAACTGAGGAAACAGCAGAAATTGCTTTTTTTTATATGCTTATAATGTCATTGCTGAGTATTCAGAAGTGGAAAGTTATTATTTTTTTTAAGCACTTTTTATTTTTAAAGCTGAACTCCAGAGAAAGGAGAACATACAATTGTAGTGGGGCTCCTCTGCACTCAAAGGGGTAAAGTTGTTTTAAACCCCTTAAAGTGATATTAAAGCTTACATCTCCATGTATCACATGAGGCCAGTCACTGCACTGGCTACATGGAAGGTTTAGAACCACTTTAAATGTTCATTTTTTACTAGGATACCTGTGACACACACATTTACCTACCTCACCTCTTGCTCCCGCAGGCTTCTCCTTCTAACTAACCCTTCCCCCTCAACCCCTTTGGTGTACCAGCCAGCAGTCACACCTGTGACATCATCTCTTACAATGCAGGACCATCAGTCCCGCATTGTAAATGAAGATTCTGAGGACCCACCCACAGGCTAGAACATCAGAGAGAAAAGGTGAGGGCCGTGTGCCGGGGTGAGTTACAGGTAAAGTAATTAGTGCTGTTTACCAGTACCTAGGTGTATATGAGCCCCACCACGAGGGTTCAATGTTTATTTTTGCCTAGGGTACCTGAACAAACACCTTTGCTTACCTTATCCCTTGCTTCAGTAGGCTCCTCCTTCCATGGATCTGGTACCCCTCAGCTTCTTCTCTTTAGTGCTTTGTCACACTTGTGAGGTCATCACGTACAATGCAGGACCATCAGTCCTTCATTGTAAGTGAGGATGCCGAGGACTCACCCACAGGCTATGACATTAGAGAGAAAAGGTAAGTGCCGAGGACCCACCCATGCACCAGTTCCAAAGTAGGCTCTTCCTTCATTGGAACTGATGCCACAAAACCTCTTCTCTTCGGTGCTCTGTCTCACACGTGACGTCATCACGTACAATGCAGATCCATTTGTCCTTTATTGTAAGTGAGGATGCCGAGGATCCACCCACAGGCTATGGCATTAGAGAGAAAAGGTAAGTGCCAAGGACCCACCCATGCACCAGTTCCAAAGTAGGCTCCTCCTTCATTGGAACTGATGCCACGAAACCTCTTCTCCTTAGTGCTCCGTCACACCTGTGACGTCATCACATACAATGCAGGACCATCAGTCCTTCATTGTAAGTGAGGATGCCAAGGACCCACCCATGGGCTATGGCATTAGAGATAAGGTAAGTGCTGAGGACCCACCCATGCACCAGTTCCAAAGTAGGCTCCTCCTTCATTGGATCTGGTACCCCTCATCTTCTTCTCTTTAGTGCTTTGTCACACTTGTGAGGTCATCACGTACAATGCAGGACCATCAGTCCTTCATTGTAAGTGAGGATGCCGAGGACCCACCCACAGGCTATGACAGAGAGAAAAGGTAAGTGCTGAGGACCCATCCATGCACCAGTTCCAAAGTAGGCTCTTCCTTCATTGGAACTGATGCCACGAATCTTCTTCTCTTCTGTGCTCCGTCTCACACGTGACGTCATCACGTACAATGCAGATCCATTTGTCCTTTATTGTAAGTGAGGATGCCGAGGATCCACCCACAGGCTATGGCATTAGAGAGAAAAGGTAAGTGCCAAGGACCCACCCATGCACCAGTTCCAATGTAGGCTCCTCCTTCATTGGTACTGATGCCACGAAACCTCTTCTCCTTAGTGCTCCGTCACACCTGTGACGTCATCACATACAATGCAGGACCATCAGTCCTTCATTGTAAGTGAGGATGCCGAGGATCCACCCACAGGCTATGGCATTAGAGAGAAAAGGTAAGTGCTGAGGACCCACCCATGCACCAGTTCCAAAGTAGGCTCTTCCTTCATTGGAACTGATGCCACGAAACCTCTTCTCTTTGGTGCTCCGTCTCACACGTGACGTCATCACGTACAATGCAGGTCCATTTTTCCTTTATTGTAAGTGAGAATGCAGAGGACCCACCCACACTATGGAATTAGAGAGAAAAGGTAAGTGCCGAAGACCCACCCATGCACCAATTCCAAAGTAGGCTCCTCCTCCATTGGAACTGATGCCACAAAACCTCTTCTCTTTAGTGCTCAGTCACACCTGTGACGTCATCACGTACAATGCAATACTGGTACCTTAGGTGTAAACGAGCCCCACTGCAAGAGCCGTTTTTCCTATTCAGGAAGTTCAGCTTTAAGCTTTGGCCCCATAACATCTAGAAGAAAACTGTATGCACTGGCTGTGATAATAAACCTCTGGACAGTATAACTAGTATTTTCTCTGCGTCTCTCTTAGGTTAAATCTTTATCATGGATCTCCTCGATCGCTCCTTCATCCGTCTTTTAAGGATTTGAACGAATGTAAGTTTTGTTTGATCTCTGCTCTTTCTTCCATCAGAGCTGATGTTCAGTGTATTTGGTGCTCTCATTTTATGGTCTAATATTACTTTGTGCCTCCCTATAGCTCAAACACACTGGCTTGTTTTTAGGGGATTCTATCGTCGATTTTTAACCACTTCAGCTGCAGAAGATTTTACCCCCTTCATGGCCAGGTCATTTTCTTGCTATTCAGCACTGCGCTGCTTTAACTGACAATTGCGCGGCCATTAAACGCTGTATCCAAACAAAATTTGCTATAAAACATAGCCAATAAAAAAATGTAATAAATCAAATTTCTTCATAAATTTTGGCCAAAATGTAGGGCTGTCCCGATGTTGATACTAGTATCGGTATTGGTAAAGATACTTACACAAATGCTCCCCATGCCTACAATCCCATATCTGGGGAGTCAGTGGGCAGAGAGGGCAAAGCGCAGGCGAGTCCTCGACAGAAGTGGAACTAGGTAAGCTGGCAGGGGTGCGGGGCGCAGCTGCATTTTCCATCAGGATCGGTGACCAGAGCCGTCACATTCGGTCACCGCCAGCGGTTGAGCATCCCGACGCCCATCTTGGTACACCCTGCACTCGGCCGCAGTAAGCCAACAGCGGACATCTTGTTACACCCAGCCCATATAGTTCGGGCTGGGTGTAACAAGATGTCCGCTGCTGGCTTACTGCGGCCGAGTGCAGGGTGTACCAAGATGGGCTTTGCAGCATAGCATTGCAAAATAAATCCTTCCTTTCCTCACATGTCATTTATTGCTGCATTTCAGTGCCTGCCCATCAGTACCCATAAGTGCCGCCTATCAGTGCCATCCACCTATCGGTGCCAATCATCAGTCAGTGCCACCTATCAGTACCCATCAGTCAGTGCCATCTATCAGTACCCATCAGTCAGTGCCACCTATCAGTACCCATCAGTCAGTGCCATCTATCGGTGCTCATCATTGCTGCAAAATCAGTGCCACCTATCAGTGCTGCATAATCCGTGCCCATCAGTGCCACCTAATCCTATCAGTGGCACGGATTATGCAGCACTGATGGGTGGCACTGATTTTGCAGCAATGATGAGCATTAATCAGTGCTCATCAGTGCTGCATATCAGTGCCCATCAGTGCCACCTAATCCTATCAGTGCAACTTATCAGTGCTGCATATCAGTGCCACCTAATCCTATCAGTGCCAAACAGTGCTGCATATTAGTGCCACCTCATCAGTGCCCCCCATCAGTGCCCTTCAGTGCCACCTCATCAGTGCCCCATCAGTGCAGCCTCATAATCATTAGTCTGTATTGTGCTTTGAAAACTGTCACATGACATTAAAAAAAGTATTGTTAATCGGTATCGACGAGTACTTGAAAAAAAAGTGTATATTAATGGGTTTGTGTGAAAGTCATAGTGCCTACAAACCATGGTATATACACTGGAATTATTTTTTTTATACTACCAATGGTGACGATCGGGGACTTATAATGGAACTGTGATGCGGTGCGGTGGGCAATCTCACACTACCTGATACTGGGAGGGGGGGACTGACTAACTGCCATTGACATCACCAGTCGCACTAATACAGTAATAATACTATACACTGACACTATGCTAATGACACTGACTGGGAAGGGGTTAACATCTAGGGGCAATTGAGGGGTTTAGTATGTGCCTAATAATGTGCGTAATATGTGCTGCTTTTACTAAAAGATCTCTCAGTTTCCTATCCTTGCTTTGCGGAGATGAGAAACTGACAAATCGCTCCCTCTGTACAGAGCTCTGTGTTGTTTGTCAGCACAGAGCTCTGGGCTGTGATTGCACACAGCCAATCAGCAGGTAACTACTGTAAACCATTGGCCGCGACTTGCTGACATGCTCCTGCTGTGGGCAAACACAGCGGGTGGGGGGCAAAGGCGCCCACCCTAAACCTGGAGAAGTACGTGATTGGTTGTCCTGGGATTATCAAGGCCTCAATGTCTTAGAAGGACACACCCCTTTCCTCTCTCCTAGTAGAAGTGGGAACATATCATTGCATACAATGCTACCAACATACATGCAGGTAATGCAGGGCTTGCTTATGAGAAACCCCAGCATCCTCTGCACACTGATTGCCATGGTGAGCTACATTGCCTAACATGGTGCAGGTCTGCTTTTTGTTCACGTGGATAGGTGTGCTGCTAACTCTTTTAAAATGATTGTGCTGCGTTACGGAATACACAAGTGTGAAGAGGCCCTAAAAAATGAATTACAGGGTCCAGTTTTGAAGTAAAACGGGCAATTAGCTCTGTCTTTTTCTGTGCCATAACCTTCTGATGCCGCTGGATTGTGCCATGTGCCACCATTTTTTAATTGACTCTCTGCTTCATCCAGCATCTTCTGAACGGCCTCCTCTCTCTCTTTCCTCTTCACTTCTTCTGGATCTTCTGCTCTCTTTCATTTCCTGTTCTCTCCATTCTGCTATCATCCGTCTCGCCTCTTCTTCCCGTTTCCTGGCTGCTCCCTCCTTTTCTTTTTTCAGTCTGATTTCTTCTTGAGCTTTCTGCTCTTAAAGCCCAATTACCATATTTATCGGCGTATAACAGACACTTTACCCCCCTGATAATAGGGGGCAAATGACGGGTGCGTGTTATACCCTTTGGAGGGGAAGAGGGGGACGAGCGCCGCCGGAATTCACCGAGCCGTCATCTCCTATATAATCGGCTCTCACTCGGCTCTAAAGTCACACACACAGTCCCGCCTCCGAGACTGCAGATGGGCATCAGGCTGCATTGATGGGAGATGGGCGCAGATCAGGCTGCAGATGGGCACATATCTGGCTTCATTAAGGCTGCAGATGGGCACAGATCAGGCTGCATTGAGGCTGCAGATGGGCACAGATAAGGCTGCATTGAGGCTGCAGATGGGCACAGATCAGGCTGCATTGAGGCTGCAGATGGGCACAGATAAGGCTGCATTGAGGCTGCAGATGGGCACAGATAAGGCTGCATTGAGGCTGCAGATGGGCACAGATCAGGCTGCATTGAGGCTGCAGATGGGCACAGATCAGGCAGCATTGAGGCTGCGGGTGGGCACATATCAGGCTGCAGATGGGCACATATCAGGCTGCATTGAGGCTGCAGATGGGCACATGTCAAGCTACATTGAGGCTGAAAATGGGCACAGATCAGGCTGCATTGAGGCTGCAGGTGGGCACATATCAGGCTGCAGATGGGCACAGATCAGGCTGCATTGAGGCTGCAGATGGGCACATATCAGGCTACATTGAGTCTGCAGATGAGCACAGATCAGGCTGCATTGAGGCTGCAGGTGGGCACAGATCAGGCTGCAGATGGGTACAGATCAGGCTGCATTGAGGCTGCAGATGGGCATATATCAGGCTGCATTGAGGCTGCAGATGGGCACAGATCAGGCTGCATTGAGTCTGCAGATGGGCACAGATCAGGCTGCATTGAGGCTGCAGATGGGCACAGATCAGGCTGCATTGAGGCTGCAGATGGGCACAGATCAGGCTGCACTGAGGCTGCAGGTGGGCACATATCAGACTGGAGATGGGCACAGATCAGGCTGCATTGAGGCTGTAGATGGGCATAGATCAGGCTGCATTGAGGCTGTAGATGGGCACAGATCAGGCTGCATTGAGGCTGTAGATGGGCACAGATCAGGCTGCATTGAAGCTGCAGATGGGCACATATCAGGCTGCATTGAAGCTGCAGATGGGCACAAATCAGGCTGCAGATGGGCACATATCAGGCTGCAGATGGGCACATATCAGGCTGCAGATGGGCACAGATCAGGCTGCATTGAGGCTGTAGATGGGCATAGATCAGGCTGCATTGAGGCTGTAGATGGGCACAGATCAGGCTGCATTGAGGCTGTAGATGGGCACATATCAGGCTGCATTGAAGCTGCAGATGGGCACATATCAGGCTGCATTGAGGCTGCAGATGGGCACAGATCAGGCTGCATTGAAGCTGCAGATGGGCATATATCAGGCTGCATTGAAGCTGCAGATGGGCACAGATCAGGCTGCATTGAGGCTGCAGATGGGCACAGATCAGGCTGCAGATGGGCACAGATCAGGCTGCATTGAAGCTGCAGATGGGCACAAATCAGGCTGCATTGATGGCACTGACCATTATTTTGCTTCGAAGTGGTTTATTTTGAAAAAAAAGTTTTTTTCCTGAAACTTTCATCTTAAATTGAAGGTGCGTGTTATACGCCGATAAATACGGTACATTTTCAGCGGTGCCACTGAAGAGGAGGTATTGTGTATTGTGTATCTTCAGGGAGATTTCAAAAGCAGCCACAGTCTGAGTAGAGAAGCCTGTCCTCTGCCAGCATTTTGCAGAAAAGGCCCCTTGTTCTCTGCGGGGAAGCAGTGTTCTCTCTGCAGAGGTCTGACATGCCCCTCTCTGCTGAATCAGAGCTAAAGCTCCCCAATCAGCAGGGAGCATGAGCCGATTACAAAACTATGGGTCTGATTCAGTAGGGGCATGTTGAATCTCTACAGAGAGACCACTGCTTCCACACAGTGAACAAGGGGCCTTCTCTGCAGCATGCTGGCAGTGGACAGGCTTCTCTACTCAAGCTGTGGCAGCTTTAGAAAGGATACACAAAAAATACCTCCTCATTACTTCCTAAACTTTACTTTACCGTGAGCCCTCCCACCTCATTGGGCGATACCGTTGCATACTGTGTCATTTGTTTCTTTATTCAGTGTACTGCGCTGGGCTCCTTATCATTTTTCTGCCCCCCCTCGATAAGCAGCCATTGTACACGTTATACACTATTTTTTTTTCTTTCCTTTGATCATTCTCTAAAAAAACATGAAGCGCCACGACGCATAAATCAGGCTGAGGAAACGGCGAGAAAGAGAAAACACGTATGAAAGATAAATGTTCTTAATTTTCTTTTATATGTAGACTGATAAAATGTAATTGCAGGTTCTCCTTCCAGCCAACCTTATCACCCGTGAGGGCATACATCATTCCCGGGCCTAATCATAAATAATTATTTCCTGCCGCAGAAAGGCTGCCCGAGTTATTGGTTTTTGTTTTGCTGCGTCTTCCTACCAAGTGTACAGTTAGTGCGGCTTGTGTGCTGACGACAAGGAGGTTATACTTTAAGGAGCACGCCAACCAAACCAAACCTTAAAAAAACCCTAGGTCAGGACTTTTGAGTTCCTCCACTCCTTCGGGAAGGCTTTCCACAAGATTCTGGAGTGTCTGCAGTTGGCGTGCTCCTTATATTTTAAGGAGCACGCCAACCAAACCAAACCAAACCTTAAAAAAACCCTAGGTCAGGACTTTTGAGTTCCTCCACTCCTTCAGGAAGGCTTTCCACAAGATTCTGGAGTGCCTGCAGTTGGCATGCTCCTTATATTTTAAGGAGCACGCCAACCAAACCAAACCAAACCTTAAAAAAACCCTAGGTCAGGACTTTTGAGTTCCTCCACTTCTTCGGGAAGGCTTTCCACAAGATTCTGGAGTGTCTATGGGAACTTCTACCCCTTTGTGAGGTCAGGTACTGACACAGGATGAGAACACCTGGCTCACACTTGGCGTTCCAAGGGTGTTCAGTAGGGTTGAAGTCAGGGCTCTTTGAAGGACACTCAAGTTCCTACATACCAACTCGTCAAACCATGTCTTTATGGAGCTGGACAGCTCATTCCAAAAGCCATTATTATAGAGTTCCTCCTATTGTCACTAATATGGAGTTGCCTCCTTTAACCCCTTTCCGCCACCGCCTGCCATAGGCACTTGTCAAGAGTGCTGACTATGCCCCCACCTCCCACCTCCATTCATAGAAGCTGTATTATAGCTGCCAGAAATGGCACCCTACCTCACCCCATCCCACCCCTCAACCCCACCTCACCCCACCCCACCCCTCAACCCCACCTCACCCCACCCAACTTTACCTTACTCCATCCCATCCCAAACCCATCCCATGCCATCCCATGCATGTGCAGTGGTGACTGATGGGATCGACCTTAATGGGATGACTGCAGTGAACTGTGCAGCTCACACCGACGTTTTCAATTTCTACCCCAGAATACTAGAGGAAATTGTATGTGCCGATTCATATAAAAAAAATCAAAACGAGGTCACTTTAAAATAAAGTACTTGTCTACATTTAACGTATGTGGTATGTGATCCATCTGTGATGATCTGAGGAGGAAAGCATCGAATGGTCACCTTTCAAGAGGCCGGCACAAAACACAACAAGCGTTTTATATTCTGTGTATAATAATTAGCTGAGGTTTGTGCCAGGCACACATTAATTAACATGCGGCGCCCGGCACCTGCATAAATTGTCAAGGAGGGGATATAATTCACAAACCTGCTCCAGCTAGCTTTCTCCTCAACTATTTAATTTGGAATAGATATGGGCAAGGCAACAGCTCTTTCAAATTAGACGAAGTTGTTTCAAGACACGCATGTACGCTTTTAAATGGCCGGAGGGCCTGAGCGGTGCTTCTGTTATAATGAAATCAGCTTAAAGGAGACCTACAGCCTTTTTACCGTATTTTTAGACATGTAGGTAACTGCAATGTGTTTAATGCTAACAATCGTAATCATGGGGGTTCATTTTTCTAAATACCTTTGTTTTTGTGTATAGTTTGTAGTTATATATGTACCTGGTATGAACATGGAGGCAGCCATACAGTACTTGGAGTAATCAGTGTCTGCTTACTCCTTAGTAGTGCTAAACAGTGACTGTGCTACACTGCTCCTCTTTCTCTCCTATTTCTGTCCATCTTTCTTTTGTTTCTCTATCCCTCTCTGCACTTTCTCTCTCTCTCTCTCTCTCTCTCTCTCTCTCTCTCTCTCTCTCTCTCTCTTTCTCTCACTTCCCCCTTCCTCCCCCCTCCCCCTCTCCCTCCCAGCTTTCTCGCTCTCTCCCCCTTTTCTCTCCCTCCCTCTCTCTCCCTCCCTCTTTCTATCTCCCTACGTCTCTGTCTCCCCCTCCCTCCCTCTCCCCCTCCCTTTCTCTCCCCCTCCCTTCCTCTCCCCCTTCTTCCCTCTCCCCCTCCCTCTCTCCCTCCCTCCCTCTCCCCCTCCCTCTCTCCCTCCCTCCATCTCCCCCTCCCTCTCCCCCTCCCTTCCTCTCCCCCTCCCTTCCTCCCTCCCTCCCTCTCCCCCTCCCTTCCTCCCTCCCTCTCCCCCTCCCTTCCTCCCTCCCTCTCTCCCTCTCCCACTCCCTCCCTCCCTCCCTCCCTCTCCCTCTTTCTGTCTCTCCCTCCCCCCTCCCTATCTCTCTCTCCCTCCCCCCTCCCTATCTCTCTCTCTCTCTCCCCACCTCTCTCTCTCCCCCTCCCTCCCTCTCTCCCTCTCTCTCTCCCTCCCTACATCTCTCTCTCCCCCTCCCCCCTCCCTCTCTCTCTCCCCCTCCTCCCTCTCTCCCCCCTCCTCCCTCTCTCTCTCTCTCTCTCTCTCTCTCTCTCTCTCACTTTCTCTCTCCCTCTCCTTCCCCCTTTTCTCCCTCCCCTCTCTCTCCCTCCCTCTCTTTCTCCCCCTCTCTCTCTCCCCCTCTCTCTCTCTCCCCCTCTATCTCCCCCCTCTCTCCTCTCTCCCCCTCTCTCTCCTCTCTCCCCCTCTCCCCCTCCCTCTCTCCCCCTCCCTCACTCTCCCCCCTCCCTCTCTCCCCCTCCCTCTCCCCCCCTCTCTCTTTCCCCCTCTCTCTCCCCCCCTCCCTCTCTCTCCCACTCTCTTTTTTCTCTTTCTTTCCCTTTTTTTCCTCTTTCTTTCTCTTTCTCTCTTACTTTCTCATTCACATATGAGGATTCTGCTAAGACCCTTCCCGCAGGCCAGGGTTGTGGGGAAGAGGCCCTTGTCCCCATCAACATAAGGACAAGGTTCATTAGAGGGGGCTGGTCCAAAGCTCCCCCTATGTTGAGGGCATGTGGCCTGGTATGATTGAGGAAAGGGGAGGGCTCATTCACCCCCCCCCCCTTCCTGGTCTGCTGGGTTGCATGCTTGGATAAGGGTCTGGTATGGATTTTGGGAGGGGCGCCACATCATTTAAAAAAAAAAAAATAGGCGTGGGGGTTCCCCTCAAAATCCATACCAGATCTGAAGGGCCTGGTATGGATTGGGGGGGGGGGGGACTCCACGCCATTTTTGTCCATAATTTAATGCTGGCAGTTCTTTTCTCTACATTCAGCTGTCAGCAGGGAACCCCGCTGACAGCTGACGACTCATTGGTTGTTAAGGATGTGGCAGCCGTCCTCTCCTTAACAACCAGCTATTTACTAATGGTTGTTCAGGATGCAGGCTACCACCGGCGTTAAATTACCGCAAGCTTTTACTACTAAAATACTGTATGACTTATGCCGTATTTTAGTAGCATTTCTTAAAGTGGTAGCTATTGCTTTGTGAATGGAGCCCAATAACTTCTAAGAATACAGGTACCCTTTAAGGTGATGTTCAGATTTGATGAGCAGAACTAGAAGAAAACATGGATAATGTTCCGGAAACATCCGGCGCCGCTCCCGGGTTATTTCTGGAATGATAAATACCGAGACAAAACAAAAAGCATTCTGTGCACTTTGATGTGCATTTCAAAGTGAAATAGCGGTGTTTAGATTCGCGCTCTCAGCGCCTGTAATTGGTTTTCTTGCAGTGAACAGACACATGACGTTGATTGAGAAAAGCCACATTCAGTACAATGTGCGGAGACACAACGGGCTGCGAGATGTATTCCATTTACTTCCTCCAAACGCCCTTGTATCCGGATCAGAGAAAATCCCTGGCGTCCTGCAAGGAAGAGATGACACAGGTGAGCTGAAATATAATAGCAATCAATCAACGAATAAATAAATAAATAAATCTCTCCACATTTGCTTCGGTAATGACGCTTCTGAAAATATTAATGTATGCGCTAATCATCCCGGACTGATGAGGTAAGTCTTCACCAAATGTCTTACCACTGACAAAGTTGGCAGCGTTACAGTCGCTTATGAATGCAACTGGCAGAATTATCTTGCCCGCCAACCGCTTTCCTAACGCCTCCTCTGCCAGTCTCCGCACTGACTCCCTGCTGAGGCGAGGATTAAATTCATACTTCTAATCCTCATTTACAAGGCCCTCCGTAATTCCATAGCTTGCCTTCTTCCTCTTTATACTCCATTAATACTTTCACATTTTTGCTAATGGTCTACTGATTTCTTACTTCTTTGTCAACACCTACTACTTTCATAACCCCCTAAGGAAAGCGTTGCGCACGCGCCTTAAATGATCAAAAAATACATCACAAAAATAATAGACAGAAAAGAAACTCAAATAGTGAAAATTGTAGCGTGTTCCCTTTCATTGGGGGTTAGTTGGAGAAGTGCCCTTCGTATGGAAGGTCAGTGATGATGGGCCTCCAAACAGTGGTCAGTGTGGTGCCTCCTTACATTGGAGGGCAGTAAAGATGGGCCTTCTAATGTTGGCGGTCAGTGTAGTGGCTCTCTACATTGAGGGTCAGTAAGGATGGGCCTTCTAACATTCGTGGTCAGTATAGTGCCTTCTTACATTGGAGGTCAGTAAAGCTGGACCTTCTAACGTTGGTGGTTGCTGTGGCACATCTTTACATTGGTGGACAGTGAAGATGGGCCTTCTAATATTAGTGGTCAGTGTAGTGGAACCTTACATTGGAGGTCAGTGAAGATGGGCCTTCTAACCTTGGTGGTCGCTTTGGCACATCCTTACATTGGTTGACAAATAAGATGGGCCTTCTAATATTAGTTGTCAGTGTAGTGAAATCTTACATTGGAGGTCACTGAAGATGGGCCTTCTAATATTAGTGGTCAGTGTAGTGAAACCTTACATTGGAGGTCAGTAAAGCTGGACCTTCTAACCTTGGTGGTCGCTTTGGCACATCCTTACATTGGTTGACAGTGAAGATGGGCCTTCTAATATTAGTGGTCAGTGTAGTGAAACCTTACATTGGAGGTCAGTGAAGATGGGCCTTCTAATATTGGTGGTCAGTGAAGTGCCTCCCTACATTGGTGATTAGTAGGAGAAGTGCCTCCTATATTGGAGGTCAGTGATGATAGACCTCATAACAGTGGTCAGTGTAGTGCCTCCTCACATTAGAGGTTAGTAAAGATGGACCTTCTAATGTTGGTGGTCAGAGAAGTCTCATCTTACATTGGAGGTCATTTGTGTAACGCTGATGGAGGATCTTGATGTAACGGGGCACCCTGATGTAAGGGGGCATTCTAATGTGGTTCCTATATGTAAGGCAGGCTCTGATGGTGACCTTGATGTAAGAGGGCTCTGATGGGTACCCTGATGTAAGGGGGCATTCTAATGTGGTTCCTATATGTAAGGCAGGCTCTGATGGTGACCTTGATGTAAGAGGGCTCTGATGGGTACCCTGATGTAAGGGGGGCACTCTGGTGAGTAGTGTGATGTAAGAGGGGACCCTGATGTAAGGGAGGCTCTGATGGGAAATTTGATGTAAGGGGGCACTCTTGTGGGGAGTGTGATGTAATGGGACCCTGATGTAAGAGAGGCTCTGATGGTACCCTGATCAAAGGGGGCACTCTAGTGGGTAGCCCCATGTAATGGGGACCCTTGTGTAAGGGATGCTCTAATAGGGACCCAATGCAAGGGGGCCTCTAAAATATAAGGGAGCTCTCATGGGGATGCTGATGTAAGGAGATTCTTATAGGGATTCAGAAACAAGGGGGCACTCTAATAGGGATCCTGGTGTGAGGGAGGCTCTCATGGGGACCCTTATGTTAGGTGGACTCTGATGTAAGGGGGCACCCTTCTAGGGAGCCTGATGTAATTGGGACTTTGAAGTAGGATGGGCTCTGATGAGGTCTCAGATGTAGGGGGGCACTCCGGTGGGGACTCTGATGTAGGGGGGCACTCTGGTGGGGACTCCGATGTAAGGGGGCACTCTGGTGGGGACTCCGATGTAAGGGGGCACTCTGGCGGGGAACATGATGGGTTCTGATGGGGACCCTGATGTAAAAGGAAAGTTTTCTTTGTTTTACTGAAGTCCTTTCTCTTTTTTGCTGCATCCTATCATCCTGATTCCAAAAGAGTTCCAAATTAAACATATTCATTCATTTATAATGTGTGATTTAGGTGGAAGATGAGTTATTTTATGCACCACATCCCAATGAGTTAGTGATAAGTCTTAGTGCGGCATTTTCAAGGTGCTGGAATAACATAATTACCGGTACATACACATACTCAGTAAAAAAGTTTAACAACAATTTTTATTTTAAAAAAAATCACGTTTAAAAATACATAACCATATCGTTTGCCAGAAAATGGTTAAAGTAACCTTATACTTGCTACGATGAAAAATGACATGTTTCGCCGGATATGCGGCTTCTTCAGAGTTATTGTAGCATTTTAACGAATAACTCCTGAAGAAGCCGCATACTTGGAGTAATATGTTGAGAATGTAACATCAATGTAGCAAGTATAAGGTTACTTTAACCATTTTCTGGCAAACAAGATATGGTTGTGTATTTTTAACTGTGATTTTAATGATTTTTTTTTTAAATAAATTGTTAAACTTTTTTTACTGAATATATGTGTGTAATTATGGTATTCCAGCACCTTAAAAGTCCCGTAGTACTTTAAATTGTATCACTAATTATTTTATTTATTATTCGTTGATTTAGAAAACTGAGTTTTTTTTTTTCCTCCCACAATCATTTGGTGAATGTACACTATATTACCAAAAGTATTGGGACGCCTGCCTTTACACTCACATGAACTTTAATGACATCCCAGTCTTAGTCCGTAGGGTTCAATATTGAGTTGGCTCCGCCCTTTGTAGATATAACAGCTTCAACTCCTCTGGGAAGGCCGTCCACAAGGTTTAGGAGGGTGTCTATGAGAATGTTTCACCATTCTTCCAGAAGAGCATTTGTGAGGCCCAATCACTGATGCTGGATGAGAAGGCCTGGCTCACAGTCTCCGCGCTCTAATTCATCCCAAAGGTGTTCTATCGGGTTGAGGTGCAGGTCAGTCAAGTTCCTCCACCCCAAACTCGCTCATCCATGTCTTTATGGACCTTGCTTTGTGCACTGGTCTAAATCCATTTTGTGGAGGGGGGATTATGGTGTGGGGGCAGGGGGGATTATGGTGTGGGGGGGGATTATGGTGTGGGGGAGGGGGGGATTATGGTGTGGAGGGGGGATTATGGTGTGGGGGAGGGGGGGATTATGGTGTGGAGGGGGGATTATGGTGTGGGGGGAGGGGGGATTATGATGTGCGGGGGGGATTATGGTGTGGGGGAGGGGGGGATTATGGTGTGGAGGGGGGATTATGGTGTGGGGGAGGGGGGATTATGGTGTGGAGGGGGGATTATGGTGTGGGGGAGGGGGGATTATGGTGTGGGGGGAGAGGGGATTATGGTGTGGGGGAGGGGGGATTATGGTGTGGAGGGGAGATTATGGTGTGGGGGGAGGGGGGATTATGGTTCGGCTTGGCCCTTTAGTTCCCGTGAAGGGGACTCTTGAGGCGCCAAGACATTTTGGACAATTTCATTCTCCCGACTTTGTGGGAACAGTTTGGGGATGTCCCCTTCCTGCTCCACCATGACTGCACACCAGTGCACAAAGCAAGGTCCATGCACAAGGATGAGCGAGTTTGGGGTGGAGGAACATGACTGGCCTGCACAGAGTCCCGACCTCAACCCCATAGAACACCTTTAGGATGAAGTAGAGCGGAGATCGGGAGCTTCCCGTCCAACATCAGTGCCTGATGTCACAAATGCTCTTCTGGAAGAATGGTCAAACACCCTCCTAAACACCCTCCTAAACCTTGTGGACGGCCTTCCCTAGAAGAGCTGAGGCTGTTATAGCTGGCAAATCAATATTGAACCCTACAGACTAAGACTGGGGTGCCATTAAAGTTCATGTGTGTGTAAAGGCAGGCGTCCCAATACTTTTGGTAATATATAGTGTACGATGTGGCCCTCGTATGGAAAAGTCTGGAGCCCCCTGATCTAGAGCATTCCTGATTCCAGGAGCCATTACGGCATTGGAATAAGAGAGGAAACCCTTGGCCAGGTTATTACTTTATAACAAAGCTGAAGTTTGCTCCATTGACCGCACCCAGGTTTGTTATAACTTGTGTGGCTTTCCTGATCGGGAAGGGCCGGAGGTGGCCCCACATGACACCCTTCTAGCATTAATAAGGAGAGCTGGCGCTGACCTCAGGGCTGTTTCCAGAGAAGCTGCGCAATCTTCTGTATTTCCACTTGAATTTGTCTGCTAATTTCCCGGCACTCCAAGGCCCCTCCAAGAAGTCGCGGTGCATGGAGGCACTTCGAAGGCGGCACTGGAGAAACACGAGCCATTCATGCTATTTCTATTGTTAAACAAGTGGAGAGGGAATAGAAATGAATAATCGGGAGCCGAGCACAGCTGCTTAGACCCTTCATATTTCAGCACTTTCGTCTCCGCTGAGATATCCAGACAACCCCAACACCGTACAGTATATCCACGTCCAATCCTCCACAGACACATTTACAATACAACTTCATTAATTCCTTTACATAGACAGGTTTATTAGAATTTTTATGAGCCAACTGAACAGCAACTACTTGATTAGCGCGCTTGCCGCCACAGAGTCGTGGTTTCTAAGTGTTAGTAATTCCTATTACACAGCTACCACTTATTTCTGTAGTGCCATTCGACTTAAAGGTAAAACTCCGGGCTAAACAAATATTGTCTAAATGAAGAGGCATGGGTGTTCCTGCTTAACCACTTATTCCACGTCCACACGAGCGGATTTCCAACGGGATTGCACTCAAGTTTGCCTTGCATACACAAATACGACCGCCAAGAACGCGGTGACGTACAACACTACGACGAGCCGAGAAAATGAAGTTCAGTGCTTCCAAGCCTGCGTCGAATTGTTTCCGAGCATGTGTAGGGATTTTGCACGTCGGTAGTCCCAAAGACGGTCGCATTTTCGGATAGGAACTTTTCCCGACTGAAGAATTGAGAGCATGCTCTCAATCTTTTGCTGGCTGGAATTCCACCAGCAAAAGACCAATGGAGCGTACACACGGTCGCATTTTCCGACGAAAAAAATCTCATCGGTCTTTTGCGGGCCGAAATTCCGATCGTGTGTATGCGACATTAAGGGCCAGAAAGGATTTGCCCCTCTTAATGACCAGGCCATTTTTTTTGCGTTACGGCACTGCGTCGCTTTAACTGACGCTGTACCCAAACAAAATATTTTTTTTTTCCCCATAAATAGAGCTTTCTTTTGGTGGTATTTCATCACCTCTGCGTTTTTTTTTTATTTTCTGCGCTATAAACAAAAAAAAAAAGTGACAATTTTGAAAAAAAAAAAAATATATATATTTTTTACCTTTTGCTATAATACATATCCAAAATAATAAATATGTCATCAGTTTAGGCCAATATGTATTCTTCTACATATTTTTGGTAAAAAAAAATCGCAATAAGCGTATATTGATTGGTTTGCACAAAAGTTATCGCGTCTACAAAATAGGAAATAGATTTATGGCATTTTTTTTTTTTTTCTAGTAATGGCGGTGATCTGCGATTTTTTTTTTTTATTAGCAGGACTGCGACATTGCGGCAGACAGATCGGACACTTTTTTGGGACCATTGACATTTATACAGCGATCAGTGCTATAAAAATGCACTGATTACTGTGTAAATGTCACTGGCAGGGAAGGGGTTAACACTAGGGGGCGATCAAGGGGTTAAATGTGTTCCCTGGGAGGTGATTCTAACTGTGGGGGGGGAGGGGACTGACTGGAGGAGGAGAGAGATCTCTGTTCCTGATCACATCACTGAACAGACGATCCCGCTCAGCTTCCCGGTCAGAACGGGCACACCCTAATCACCCCGTGTGGCGCAGATTCCCCCTGTTTAGACCCCTAATATTTTACCAAAGCCCCCTAACGGGGCTCCTAAATTGTAAAGTAAATAAATAAATAAATAAAATTAAGTTGGAAAAAATAAAGAAATCAAAATAAAAAAGAATGACACCATCCATAGCCCTACTGACACCGTCCACTGTTTTACTGACACCGTCTACTGCTCTACTGACGCCGCCCTCTCCCCTACTGACATTGCCCACTGTCCTACTGACACCGTCCACTGCTCTACTGACACCGTCCTCTGTTTTACTGACACCGTCCACTGCCCTACTGACACCGTCCACTGCTCTACTGACACCATCCACTGCCCTACTGACACCGTCCACTGTTTTACTGACACTGTCCACTGCTCTACTGACACCGTCCACTGCCCTACTGACACCGTCCACTGTTTTACTGACACTGTCCACTGCTCTGCTGACACCGTCCACTGCCCTACTGACACCATCCACTGCTCTACTGACACCGTCCACTGCTCTACTGACACCGTCCACTGCTCTACTGACACCGTCCTCTGCCCTATTGACACCGTCCACTGCCCTACTGACACCGTCCACTGCTCTACTGACACCGTCCACTGCTCTACTGACACCATCCACTGTCCTACTGACACCTTCCTCTGCCCTACTGACACCGTCCACTGCTCTACTGACACCGTCCACTGCTCTACTGACACCGTCCACTGCCCTACTGACACCGTCCCCGGCTCTACTGACACCGTTCACTGCTCTACTGACACCGTCCACTGCTCTACTGACACCGTCCACTGCTCTACTGACACCGTCCACTGCTCTACTGACACCGTCCACTGCTCTACTGACACCGTCCACTGCCCTACTGACACCGTCCACTGCTCTACTGACACCGTCCACTGCTCTACTGACACCATCCACTGCTCTACTGACACCGTCCACTGCTCTACTGACACCGTCCACTGCCCTACTGACACCGTCCACTGCTCTACTGACACCACCCGCTGCCCTTCTGACACCGTCCACTGCTCTACTGACACCGTCCACTGCTCTACTGACACCGTCCACTGCTCTACTGACACCGTCCACTGCTCTACTGACACCGTCCTCTGCTCTACTGACACCGTCCTCTGCTCTACTGACACCATCCACTGCTCTACTGACACCGTCCTCTGCTCTACTGACACCGTCCACTGCCCTACTGACACCATCCACTGCTCTACCGACACCGTCCACTGCCCTACTGACACCATCCACTGCTCTACTGACACCATCCACTGCTCTACTGACACCGTCCTCTGCTCTACTGACACCGTCCTCTGCTTTACTGACACCGTCCACTGCCCTACTGACACCATCCACTGCTCTACTGACACCATCCACTGCTCTACTGACACCGTCCTCTGCTCTACTGACACCATCCTCTGCTCTACTGACACCATCCACTGCCCTACTGACACCATCCACTGCTCTACCGACACCGTCCACTGCCCTACCGACACCATCCACTGCTCTACTGACACCATCCACTGCTCTACTGACACCGTCCTCTGCTCTACTGACACCGTCCACTGCTCTACTGATACCGTCCACTGCCCTACTGACACCGTCCACTGCTCTACTGACACCATCCACTGCTCTACTGACACCGTCCTCTGCTCTACTGACACCATCCTCTGCTCTACTGACACTGTCCTCTGCTCTACTGACACCATCCACTGCTCTACTGACACTGTCCACTGCTTTACTGACACCGTCCACTGCCCTACTGACACCGTCCACTGCCCTACTGACACCGTCCTCTGCTCTACTGACACCGTCCACTGCTCTACTGACACCGTCCTCTGCTCTACTGACACCGTCCACTGCTCTACTGACACCGTCCACTGCCCTACTGACACCGTCCACTGCCCTACTGACACCGTCCACTGCTCTACTGACACCGTCCACTGCTCTACTGACACCGTCCACTGCCCTACTGACACCGTCCACTGCTCTCCTGACACCGTCCACTGCCCTATTGACACCGTCCACTGCCCTACTGACACCGTCCACTGCTCTACTGACACCGTCCACTGCCCTACTGACCCCGTCCACTGCTCTACTGACACCGTCCACTGCTCTACTGACACCGTCCACTGCCCTACTGACACCGTCCACTGCTCTACTGACACCGTCCACTGCTCTACTGACACCGTCCACTGCTCTACTGACACCGTCCACTGCCCTACTGACACCGTCCACTGCTCTACTGACACCGTCCTCTGCCCTACTGACACCGTCCACTGCCCTACTGACACCGTCCACTGCCCTACTGACACTGTCCTCTGCTCTACTGACACCGTCCACTGCTCTACTGACACCGTCCTCTGCTCTACTGACACCATCCACTGCTCTACTGACACCGTCCACTGCCCTACTGACACCGTCCACTGCTCTACTGACACCATCCACTGCCCTACTGACACCGTCCTCTGCTCTACTGACACCTTCCACTGCCCTACTGACACCGTCCTCTGCCCTACTGACACCGTCCACTGCCCTACTGACACCGTCCTCTGCCCTACTGACACCGTCCACTGCCCTACTGACACCGTCCACTGCTCTACTGACACCGTCCTCTGCTCTACTTACACCGTCCACTGCTCTACTGACACCGTCCACTGCTCTACTGACACCGTCCTCTGCTCTACTTACACCGTCCACTGCTCTACTGACACCGTCCACTGCCCTACTGACACCGTCCACTGCTCTCCTGACACTGTCCACTGCCCTACTGACACCGTCCACTGCCCTACTGACACCGTCCACTGCTCTACTGACACCGTCCACTGCCCTACTGACACCGTCCACTGCTCTACTGACACCGTCCACTGCTCTACTGACACCGTCCACTGCCCTACTGACACCGTCCACTGCTCTACTGACACCGTCCTCTGCCCTACTGACACCATCCACTGCCCTACTGACACCATCCACTGCTCTACTGACACCGTCCACTGCCCTACTGACACCGTCCTCTGCCCTACTGATACCGTCCACTGCTCTACTGACACCGTCCTCTGCCCGCCCTATGTAGCCTTGTATTTGCCCGATACTCAGTCATGGCATTGTACCTTGTCTAAGTGACTATTTATGCTGTATTGTTTTACTTGTTCAATAAAACACTCCTGTTTTATTTTAAAAAAACAAAAATAGTTTTTGGTTTGTGGCGCTTAGATGCAGTGAAGATTCCGTTTAAAGAGTTTGTTCACCTTTTAAATAAATGACAATAAATGACTCCAATAGGAGAGTAAAAATGGTTAAAAAGATTTGAGGGGCAGCCAGCTAGGAGACCGCCTGAACCCTCCAAAAGCAGCAACAAGTCAATCACTATAAACAATCCCTGCAGTCCTCACATGCAAATCCTTGGTGCAAAAATAACCCAAAAAAAGAAATGACATGTATAACAATAAAACAGGACACCCCTTCTATATTGCCGGCTGCATGTTGATTCAATGTTGCTAATGCAGATTATCAGATACAGTCAGGTCCATAAATATTGGGACATGGACACAATTCTAATCTTTTTGGCTCTATACACCACCACAATGGATTTGAAATGAAACGAACAAGATGTGCTTTAACTGCAGACTTTCAGCTTTAATTTGAGGGTATTTACATCTAAATCAGGTGAACGGTGTAGGAATTAAATCACTTTTTTAAGGGACAAAAAGTAATGGGACAATTGGCTGCTCAGCTGTTCCATGGCCAGGTGTGTTATTCCCTCATTATCCCATTTACAAGTAGCAGATAAAAGGTCCAGAGTTCATTTCAAGTGTGCTATTTGGAATCTGTTGCTGTCAACTCTCAATATGAGATCCAAAGAGCTGTCACTATCAGTGAAGCAAGCCATCATTAGGCTGAAAAAACAAAACAAACCCATCAGAGAGATAGCAAAAACATTAGGTGTGGCCAAATCAACTGTTTGGAACATCCTTAAAAAGAAAGAACGCCCCGGTGAGCTCAGCAACACCAAAAGACCCGGAAGACCACGGAAAACAACTGTGGTGGATGACCGAAGAATTCTTTCCCTAGTGAAGAAAACATCCTTCACAACAGTTGGCCAGATGAAGAACACTCTCCAGGAGGTCGGTGTATGTGTGTCACAGTCAACAATCAAGAGAAGACTTCACCAGAGTGAATACAGAGGGTTCACCACAAGATGTAAACCATTGGTGAGCCTCAAAAACAGGAAGGCCAGATTAGAGTTTGCCAAACAACATCTAAAAAAGCCTTCACAGTTCTGGGACAACATCCTATGGACAGATGAGACCAAGATCAACTTGTACCAGAGTGATGGGAAGAGAAGAGTATGGAGAAGGAAAGGAACTGCTCATGATCCAAAGCATACCACCTCATCAGTGAAGCATGGTGGTGGTAGTGTCATGGCGTCGGCATGTATGGCTGCCAATGGAACTGGTTTTCTTGTATTTATTGATGATGTGACTGCTGACAAAAGCAGCAGGATGAATTCTGAAGTGTTTCGGACAATATTATCTGCTCATATTCAGCAAAATGCTTCAGAACTCATTGGACGGCGCTTCACAGTGCAGATGGACAATGACCCGAAGCATACTGCGAAAGCAAACAAAGAGTTTTTTAAGGGAAAGAAGTGGAATGTTATGCAATGGCCAAGTCAATCACCTGACCTGAATCCGATTGAGCATGCATTTCACTTGCTGAAGACAAAACTGAAGGGAAAATGCCCCAAGAACAAGCAGGAACTGAAGACAGTTGTAGTAGAGGCCTGGCAGAGCATCACCGGGGATGAGACCCAACGTCTGGTGATGTCTATGCGTTCCAGACTTCAGGCTGTAATTGACTGCAAAGGATTTGCAACCAAGTATTAAAAAGTGAAAGTTTGATGGATGATTGTTAATCTGTCCCATTACTTTTGGTCCCTTAAAAAGAGGGAGGCACATATACAAACTGTTGTAATTCCTACACCGTTCACCTGATTTGGATGTAAATACCCTCAAATTAAAGCTGAAAGTCTGCAGTTAAAGCACATCTTGTTCGTTTCATTTCAAATCCATTGTGGTGTAGAGAGCCAAAAATATTAGAATTGTGTTGATGTCCCAATATTTATGGACCTGACTGTACATGCTGGTTGCCACCATCCACTGCCGTGGCCCAGCCTGCCTGTGTTCAGTTGATCAGCGCTCCTCTTCCTTGTTCTGCTCCTATTGAACCTGTTATAAGGCTTTCTGCTTTAATATGAGATTTTTATATTTTTATTCTTCTGTAGGAGATTCCTTGAAGAAACCGCACCTCCAGAAAACAGTCACTTGTCACTTAGACAAACTCTATCTAATGATGTATCCTTCACTGGAGAAGTTTGAAGAAGAATTGCTTATCCTGGTTAATAGTGATCGCTTACCGAAGGTAAATGGAGAGGCTGTTTATCATTGTGGGAGGACTCTGTGTTATAGATACCCAGTTTTCCTCCCTGATTTTATTCTATGACCCATCAGTTGTTACCACCCTTCCTTTTTAATAACCTGAATCCCAATTGGCCAGCACAGTAAAGTGATGGTCAGATTTATTGATATGAGAGGTCTCAAGTGCCGCCCCCAAAATCACCAAAGTACTGCACATAAAATTCTGTGAATATTCAATATCAGAGACAGCAGAGAAATAGGGCATAGTCAAAGACTTTGAGCATTGTACAAGAGATGGTGGAGACTGCAGACATGATACAAGAGATGGTCAAAGACTGCAGACATGATACAGGAGATGGTTAGAGACTGCAGACATGATACAAGAGATGGTCAAAGACTGCAGACATGATACAGGAGATGGTTAGAGACTGCAGACATGATACAAGAGATGGTCAGAGACTGCAGACATGATACAGGAGATGGTTAGAGACTGCAGACATGATACAGGAGATGTTTAGAGATTGCAGACATGATACAAGAGATGGTCAGAGACTGCTGTCCATCTCTTGTATCATGTCTGCAGTCTCTGACCATCTCCTGTATCATGTCTGCAGCCTCTAACCATATCTTCTATCATGTCAGCAGTCTCCAACATCTCCTGTATCATGTCTGCAATCTCTGACCATCTCTTGTATCATGTCTGCAGTCTCTGACCATCTCCTGTATCATGTCTGCAGCCTCTAACCATATCTTGTATCATTTCAGCAGTCTCCAACATCTCCTGTATCATGTCTGCAGTCTCTAACATTTCCTATATCATGTCTGCAGTCTCTGGCCATCTCCTGTATCATGTCTGCAGTCTTTAACATCTCTTGTATCATGTCTGCAGTCTCTGGCCATCTCCTGTATCATGTCTGCAGTCTCTAACATCTCTTGTATCATGTCTGCAGTCTCTGGCCATCTCTTGTATCATGTCTGCAGTCTCTAACATCTCCTGTATCATGTCTGCAGTCTCTGGCCATCTCTTGTATCATGTCTGCAGTCTCTAACATCTCCTGGATCATGTCTGCAGTCTCTGACCATCTCTTGTATCATGTCTGCAGTCTCTAACATCTCCTGTATCATGTCTGCAGTCTCTGACCATCTCTTGTATCATGTCTGCAGTCTCTGGAGAGGAAGGTTCTGCAGTGCTGAGGGCCTGGTCTCCATGTGGCTCCCTCTGTTTCCCCTGAAGGACCCCCTTGTTCTGGGTCATTGCCCGGCATAGATTGGATGTCCACCAGTAACCTCTGTTATGAACATATCTGAAAATCATTATTTCTGTATTCTTGAAGCATACATGCCCCGTGCAATCATTTCTATAGCTTATGTGTTTTTATGTTTTTTGTTTTCTTTGCTGGCGGCGCTCACTATATAAATAAAAAGATGATATTTTTGTCCAGGCTTAACTTTATCTGATGTTAAAATCAGACATGAACATATGTAGACTGATGGTCTACGTGACGTGTTTTCACAATTCCACCGCGCCTGAATCTCATCCAAAGCTGTTACTATAACATCTTACAGGGAAACCAATCCAGGGACAGCGTTCTATCTGACTGATCATTTTGGCAGAGCTGTGTGTGTGTGTTTTTTTTTGCAAACTATTTACCGTAAGTGCAAATTAAAAATTTGGGTAAGAAAAGGTTTAGGAAACCTGTGGTTACCATTGCTGACTTCACCTTAAAATGCTACTTGCCTGGCTGCTGTATTGTAGATATTACACAATGGTGGTGTGACAGATGGCTAACCCATTTCTCTCTCCCTCTTCCCTCTTCATTTTTCATTTTTCTCATCTTCTTCTCTCATTCTTTTCTCTTTCTTTTCTCTTTGTCTCTTTCCATTTTTTCCTTTCCTTCTGCATCTCACTATTCCTCCATCTCACCCTCTCATTCTTCCCTCATGTTTTTTTTCATCTTTCGTGTCTCTCTTTATTCCTCCTTGTCTCTTTCTTCCGCTATGCCTCTCTATTACCATCCATGTCTCTCTCTCTCACTTCCTCCATGTCTCTCTCTCTCACTTCCTCCATGTCTCTTTCTCTCACTTCCTCCATGTCTCTCTTTCTCACTTCCTCCATGTCTCTCTCTCTCACTTCCTCCATGTCTCTCTCTCTCACTTCCTCCATGTCTCTCCCTCTCACTTTCTCCATGTCTCTCTCTCTCTCACTTCCTCCATGTCTCTCTCTGTCACTTTCTCCATGTCTCTCCCTCTCTCTCATGTCTTCCATGTCTCTCTCTCTTACTTCCTCCATGTCTCTCTCTCACTTCTATGTTTCTTTCTCTTCCTCCATGTCTCTCTTTCCCTCTCACTTCCTCCATGTCTCTCTCTCTCTTTCACTTCCTCCATGTCTCTCTTGCACTTCCTCCGTGTCTCTCTCTCTCTCATTTCCTCCATGTCTCTCTCTCTCTCACTTCCTCCATGTCTCTCCCTCTCTCACATATTCCATGTCTCTCCCCCTTTCTTAATCCATGTCTCTTTCTTCTTCCATGTTCCTCTCTCTCTCTCTCTCTCTCTCTCTCTCTCTCTCTCTCTTCTGCCATGTCCAATTACTCCATCTCTCTCTCTCCCTTCCTCCATGTCTCTCTCTCTTCTATATTTCTCTCTCATCCTCCATGTCCCTCTCACTTTCTCTATGTCTCTCTCTCCCTTCCTCCATGTCTCTCTCCCTCTTTCACGTCTTCCATGTCTCTCTCTCTTACTTAATCCATGTCTCTTTCTTCTTCCATGTTTCTCTCTCTCGCTCTTCTGCCACGTCATTACTCCATCTCTCTTTCTCTTCCTCCATGTCCCTCTCACTTCCTCCATGTCTCTTTTTTCTGCCATGTTTCTCTCTTCCTCCATGTCCCTCTCACTTCCTCTATGTCTCTCTCCTTTCCCATGCCTCCCCCTCACATCCTCCATGTCTCTCTCTCTCTTCTATGTTTCTCTTGCTTCCCTCATGTCCCTCTCACCTCCTCCATGTCTCTCCCTCACTTCCTTCATGTCTCTCTCTCTCTCTTACTCCATGTCTTTTTCTCTCTTCCTTCATGTCTCTCTCGCTTCCGCTTTGTCCCTCTCACTTCTTTCATGTCTCTTTCGTCTCTGCCATGTCTCTCTCTCTTCCTCCCATGGCGCTCTCTCTTCCTCCATGTCGTTCCTTCTGTCTTCCTCCATGTCCCTCCTCCCATGTCTCTCTCTTCCTCCCATGGTGCTCTCTCTTCTTCCATGTCGTTCTTTCTGTCTTCCTCCATGTCCCTCCTCTCATGTCTCTCTCTTCCTCCATGTCTCTCCTCCCATGGCTCTCTCTCTTCCTCCCATGGCGCTCTCTCTTCCTCTATGTCTCTCTCTCTTCCTCCATGTCTCTCTCTCTTCCTCCATGTCTCTCTCTCTTCCTCCATGTCTCTCTCTCTTCCTCCATGTCTCTCCTCCCATGGCTCTCTCTCTTCCTCCCATGGCGCTCTCTCTTCCTCTATGTCTCTCTCTCTTCCTCCATGTCTCTCTCTCTTCCTCCATGTCTCTCTCTCTTCCTCCATGTCTCTCTCTCCTCTGCCATGTGTCTCTCTCTTCCCCCATGGCTCTCCCGCTTCCTCCATGTCCTTCTCACTTCTTTCATGTCTTTCTCTTCTGCCATGTCTCTCTCTTCCTCCATGGCTCTCTTCTTCCATGTTTCTCGCTCTCTCTTCCTCCATGTCTCGCCCTCACTTCCTAATTGTCGATCTCTCTCTCCTTCTATGTTTCTATCTCTTCCTCCATGTCTCCCTCACTTTCTCCTTCCTGCCTTTCTCATCCTCTCGCTCTTTCTCTCTCACTCTCCCTCCACGTCTCTCTCTCTCCCATCCTTTTTATCTCTCTCTCGCTCTTTCTCTCATACTCTTATATCCTCCATGTTCCTCTGTCTCTTGTTCTGTCTCCTACTTTCCAGGGAATGCCCATTGCCGGTGGGACTTCTGTTTCGATTCAAGAGCGCAGACTACACATTGGTGTTCACAATGGTTGGTGTTTTGTGCAGCCGCCTCAGGTTGTGGTGGTAACACCGGAGAGCAGAGCCATGAAGGCGCATTCCGTCGCTAGCCTGAGGAGGAGACCGGCCAGCAGTCAGACACTAAGGTATGTCTGATCACTCGGAGATCTTTGTCTGAGCTGTGAGATATTATCTCAGAATTCTGATATATTGCCCGGTGAAAAGGAATCATATGAGCATGTGGAAAATATGAGAATTTCGGGAGTGAAATGGTAGAAAGTCCCCTCTACATACTTAGGCATGAGGCATAGCACTGGCTCTGTGTGAAAAGTCCATTTAATAGAACTGTAAACTGCTAAACTTGTTCCTTTACAGTTTCCATAATTGCATTGAGGCAAGAGGAATATCCATTAAAGCCAAACTCCAGAAGTATGTTTGTGGAGGCCTTTAGAGCATAAGAAATGGGGACATCCTGGGAACCCTGTAGCAGAGGCATCCAGTAAAAGTTTGACAAAGAGGCAGGAATGCCTTGAAATGCGTAGCCACGTTCCCAGGATGTCCTTTGGCGTCTGACATCATCCATTGGGTTTCTCGGAAGTCTTCTCCTGACCAGGAAGTGGTGTGAGCTTCCTATGGTGACCCGGACAGCGGCAGTGCTGCACAATCCCTGGACTGAATGCCTTTGCTACAGGCTTCTCTGGATGTCTTATGCTCTACTTGCCTCCACAAACTTTATCTGAGTGGCCATATTCTTTTTTTCATACAATAAATGTTTTAATGCTGCACTTAGGATCAGCCCCCTGTTCTATCTGTTGTATCTGTTTTTATGACTTTTATATCTCTTTAACACTTCACAACAATTTTGACTTTGTCCATCTGGGAATTTTGGGTGTTCCCGCCCAACTTTGTGTGTTCCAGATCCTTTTGTTATATTTTGTGAAATATTAAAGTGGACCTGAACTCAAAATCTGAAGATTTGCTATGTTATAAGGAACATCTAGAAATGTTAATTGTGCCTAAGTAGTACGCTGAAAGATTTGCCTTTTGTTTTGAATTCCTCCTGTACTAACCAGTGCACTTCCTGTGCCTACAGCCTAATAGCTGTATATTTGCAGTGTGAGATCATCTAAGGCAGTGGTCTCCAAACTGCGGCCCAGGGGCCGGATGTGGCCCTTTGCTTGATTTTATCCGCCCATTGGGGCTCTATTCCTCCTACTGATACCAATGATGGGGCCGTATTCCTCCTACTGATACCAATGATGGGGCCGTATTCCTCCTACTGATACCAATGATGGGGCCGTATTCCTCCTACTGATACCAATGATGGGGCACTATTCCTCCTACTTACACCAACAATGGGGTACTATTCCTCCCACTGACACCAATGATGGGGCACTATTCCTCCCACTGATACCAATGATGGGGCACTATTCCTCCCACTGACACCAATGATGGGGCACTATTCCTCCCACTGATACCAATGATGGGGCACTATTCCTGCACTGAAAACACCAATAGGGGCATAATTTGTTGCTGACACCATTGATGGGGCACTATTCCTCCCACTGACACCAATGATGGGGCACTATTCCTCCCACTGATACAAATGATGGGGCACTATTCCTCCCACTGACACCAATGATGGGGCACTATTCCTCCCACTGATACAAATGATGGGGCACTATTCCTCCCACTGACACCAATGATGGGGCACTAATCCTCCCACTGATACCAATGATGGGGCACTATTCCTCCCACTGATACCAATGATGGGGCACTATTCCTCCCACTGATACCAGTGAGGGGGCACTATTCCTCCCACTGACACCAATGATGGAGCACTATTCCTCCCACTGATACCAATGATGGGGGCACTATTCCTCCCACTGATACCAATGATGGGGCACTATTCCTTCTACTGATACCAACAATGGGGCACTATTCCTGTCACTGACACCAATGATGGGGCACTTTCCTCCCACTGATACCAATGATGGGGCACTATTGCTCCCACTGACACCAATGATGGGGCACTATTCCTCCCACCGATACCAATGAGGGGGCCATTTTTTGCAATATGGCACTGTGTCACTTTAACTGACAATTGCGCGGTCGTGTGACGTTTCACCCAAATAAGATATTCTTTTTTTCCCACAAATAGAGCTTTCTTTGGGTGGTGTTTGATCACCTCTGCAGTTTTTATTTTTTGCGCTATAAACAAAAAAATTTTGAAAAAAAAAAAATATTTTTTACTTTCTGCTATAAAACATCCAATAAAAAAATAGAAAAAAAATGAATTTCTTTATTAATTTAGGCCAATATGTACATTTTTTACATATTTTTGGTAAAAAAATAAGTGTATATTGATTGGTTTGTGCAAAATTGATAGCGTCTACAAATTATATTTTTATGGATTAAAAAATTATTTTTTTTTACTAGTAATGGCGGCGATCAGCGATTTTTAGCGGGACTGAGATATTGCAGCAAACAAATCGGACACCTCACTGACACTTTTGACACTTTTTCTGGGGTCCAGTGACACTAATACAGTGATCAGTGCTGAAAATATGCACTGTCACTGTACTAATTACACTGGCAGGGAAGGGGTTAACATCAGGGGCGATCAAAGGGTTAAAGGGGTTGTAAACCCTCCCAGTTTTTCACCTCTATGCATTTCAGGTGAAAAACCTATTGTAGTGCACCAGCCCCCCCCCCCCATTTTACTAACCTGAGCCCATTCGTCTCCGTGACGCGCACACCCTCTCTGATAGGTGTCTTTGCTCTTGATTGGATAGATTGATAGCAGCGCAGCCATTGGCTCCCGCTGCTGTCAATCAAATCCAATGACGCGGGCGCGGTGCCGAGTCCTGCTGTCTGTGTCTATGGACGCAGCAGCAGGACACGGGAGATGAGGAAGTCCTGGGAGCAATAGTCTGCAGGAGTTATGCAGAGGAGGAGCAATAGTCTGCAGGAGTTATGCAGAGGAGGAGCAATAGTCTGCAGGAGTTATGCAGAGGAGGAGCAATAGTCTGCAGGAGTTATGCAGAGGAGGAGCAATAGTCTGCAGGAGTTATGCAGAGGAGGAGCAATAGTCTGCAGGAGTTATGCAGAGGAGGAGCAATAGTCTGCAGGAGTTACGCAGAGGAGGAGCAATAGTCTGCAGGAGTTATGCCGAGGAGGAGCAATAGTCTGCAGGAGTTATGCAGAGAAGGAGCAATAGTCTGCAGGAGTTATGCAGAGGAGGAGCAATACTCTGCAGGAGTTATGCAGAGAAGGAGCAATAGTCTGCAGGAGTTATGCAGAGGAGGAGCAATAGTCTGCAGGAGTTATGCAGAGGAGGAACAATAGTCTGCAGGAGTTACGCAGAGGAGGAGCAATAGTCTGCAGGAGTTATTCAGAGGAGGAGCAATAGTCTGCATGAGTTACACAGAGGAGGAACAATAGTCTGCAGGAGTTATTCAGAGGAGGAGCAATAGTCTGCAGGAGTTACGCAGAGGAGGAGCAATAGTCTGCAGGAGTTACGCAGCGGAGGAGCAATAGTCTGCAGGAGTTATGCAGAGGAGGAGCAATAGTCTGCAGGAGTTATGCAGAGAAGGAGCAATAGTCTGCATGAGTTACACAGAGGAGGAACAATAGTCTGTAGGAGTTACGCAGAGGAGGAGCAATAGTCTGCAGGAGTTATGCAGAGGAGGAGCAATAGTCTGCAGGAGTTACGCAGAGGAGGAGCAATAGTCTGCAGGAGTTATGCAGAGGAGGAGCAATAGTCTGCAGGAGTTATGCAGAGGAGGAGCAATAGTCTGCAGGAGTTACGCAGAGGAGGAGCAATAGTCTGCAGGAGTTATGCAGAGGAGGAGCAATAGTCTGCAGGAGTTACGCAGAGGAGGAGCAATAGTCTGCAGGAGTTATGCAGAGGAGGAGCAATAGTCTGCAGGAGTTATGCAGAGGAGGAGCAATAGTCTGCAGGAGTTATGCAGAGAAGGAGCAATAGTCTGCATGAGTTACACAGAGGAGGAACAATAGTCTGTAGGAGTTACGCAGAGGAGGAGCAATAGTCTGCAGGAGTTACGCAGAGGAGGAGCAATAGTCTGCAGGAGTTATGCAGAGGAGGAGCAATAGTCTGCAGGAGTTATGCAGAGGAGGAGCAATAGTCTGCAGGAGTTATGCAGAGGAGGAGCAATAGTCTGCAGGAGTTATGCAGAGGAGGAGCAATAGTCTGCAGGAGTTACGCAGAGGAGGAGCAATAGTCTGCAGGAGTTATGCAGAGGAGGAGCAATAGTCTGCAGGAGTTATGCAGAGAAGGAGCAATAGTCTGCATGAGTTACACAGAGGAGGAACAATAGTCTGTAGGAGTTACGCAGAGGAGGAGCAATAGTCTGCAGGAGTTACGCAGAGGAGGAGCAATAGTCTGCAGGAGTTATGCAGAGGAGGAGCAATAGTCTGCAGGAGTTATGCAGAGGAGGAGCAATAGTCTGCAGGAGTTATGTAGAGGAGGAGCAATAGTCTGCAGGAGTTATGCAGAGGAGGAGCAATACTCTGCAGGAGTTATGTAGAGGAGGAGCAATAGTCTGCAGGAGTTATGCAGAGGAGGAGCAATAGTCTGCAGGAGTTATGCAGAGGAGGAGCAATAGTCTGCAGGAGTTATGCAGAGGAGGAGCAATAGTCTGCAGGAGTTACGCAGAGGAGGAGCAATAGTCTGCAGGAGTTACGCAGAGGAGGAGCAATAGTCTGCAGGAGTTATGCAGAGGAGGAGCAATAGTCTGCAGGAGTTATGCAGAGGAGGAGCAATAGTCTGCAGGAGTTACGCAGAGGAGGAGCAATAGTCTGCAGGAGTTACGCAGAGGAGGAGCAATAGTCTGCAGGAGTTACGCAGAGGAGGAGCAATACTCTGCAGGAGTTATGCAGAGGAGGAGTAATAGTCTGCAGGAGTTACGCAGAGGAGGAGCAATAGTCTGCATGGTGATGACGGGAAGAGACTGTCGTTATTATTCATGCACATCATTCCTTCAGGCTCAAGCAAAGTTCTAATCTTTGAATCCTATAAATATGATGGCAAATTCTTTTGATCTATGGGCATCCCATATACCCCTCTCCCCCAACCAAGTTTTATCCCCCAATAAAGAAAACAAAGCGAATGACTGTTCATTGTCTCTGAGGTGATATATGAAGGTCTGGCAGTGAAGTGATTTGGTGGATGTTTGTTACTAGTGGCAACTACACCGCTACACCTTGAAGGCAGAGAGGTGTCTTTTCCTTTTCCATGATAGGTAAAGGCTTTAACCCTGACTGAGCGTTGATAGGAGGTGAGGATGAGCCCTGTGGGGGATGTGTGGGGGATGTGAAGGAGACGTAACACAAGCTTTGTCTTCCCGCAGTTCTGCCGCGCTGGTATTAAGGAGCCGCATGCGTCTGCCTGAGATGGTCAGTGACCCCAGATTCACCATCGTCTTCCTGCTGGAGTATGTCTTCACTGTGCCCAGCGCTGTTGGCAGCAAGGTACCGTAAAATATGTCCTATCCTCCGGGATTTTGTTCTTTTTCTTAATCAGTTGCAGCTCTATACGGGGTACCCCCCCCCCACCAATCAATGTGCCCGGCCCCCTAACCTACATGCAAGGCGCCGGATGCATGGATTTCTATGGATTCATTTTTTTAGAAGCATGTGATTAGAGCCTGAGGCTCTAATTGCCTTCAAAAGGTGGGCACGGGGCGCAGAGCGGGTGGGATTGCCATCCCTTGGCAGACAGGAGAAGGAAAAAAAAAGGGGGGGGGTGGAATAGGGAGGGACAGGGTGGCGGAGGGTGGAGTGGGAAGAGACAAATTGAGAGACAAGTAGGAAAGAGAAGGGAAAGCAAGGAGATGTAGAATTAGGCCAGGGAAGAGGAGAAACAATCAAGACAAGAATAGAAAAGAAAGAGGTGTGGTTAATTCATTTTTAAAATTCAATGCAAACTCCCCCATCTATCCATCTCTCCATCCATCCATGTCTCCATCCATCCATGTCTCCACCCATCCATGTCTCCACCCATCCATGTCTCCATCCATCCATGTCTCTATCCATCCATGTCTCCCTCCATCCATGTCTCCATCCATCCATGTCTCCACCCATCCATGTTTCCATCCATCCATGTCTCCATCCATCCATGTCTCCACCCATCCATGTCTCCACCCATCCATGTCCCCGTCCATCCATGTCTCCACCCATCCATGTCTCCACCCATCCATGTCTCCATCCATCCATGTCTCCACCCATCCATGTCTCCACCCATCCATGTCTCCGTCCATCCATGTCTCCATCCATCCATGTCTCCATCCATCCATGTCTCCACCCATCCATGTCCCCGTCCATCCATGTCTCCATCCATCCATGTCTCCACCCATCCATGTCTCCACCCATCCATGTCCCCGTCCATCCATGTCTCCACCCATCCATGTCTCCACCCATCCATGTCTCCATCCATCCATGTCTCCACCCATCCATGTCTCCACCCATCCATGTCTCCGTCCATCCATGTCTCCATCCATCCATGTCTCCACCCATCCATGTCTCCATCCATCCATGTCTCCACCCATCCATGTTTCCATCTATCCATGTCTCCACCCATCCATGTCTTCACCCATCCATGTCTCCACCCAACCTTGTCATCAATCCATCCATGTCTCCACCCATCCATGTCTCCACCCCATCCATGTCTCCACCCATCCATGTCTCCACCCATCCTTGTCTCCACACATCCTTGTCATGAACCCATCCATGTCTCCACCCATCCATGTCCCCGTCCATCCATGTCCCCGTCCATCCATGTCTCCACCCATCCATGTCTCCATCCATCCATGTCTCCATCCATCCATGTCTCCATCCATGTCTCCACCCATCCATGTCTCCATCCATCCATGTCTCCACCCATCCATGTCTTCACCCATCCATGTCTCCATCCATCCATGTCTCCACCCATCCATGTCTCCACCCAACCTTGTCATCAACCCATCCATGTCTCCACCCATCCTTGTCTTCAACCCATCCATGTCTCCACCCATCCATGTCTCCACCCATCCTTGTCTCCACCCATCCTTGTCATGAACCCATCCATGTCTCCACCCATCCATGTCTCCATCCATCCATGTCTCCACCCATCCATGTCCCCGTCCATCCATGTCTCCACCCATCCATGTCTCCACCCATCCATGTCTCCATGCTTTATCCTGTTGAGAAATCACTTAGAAAAATACCCCCCTAGCGCAGGGATCTCCAAACTATGGCCCTCCAGCTGCCGTACCACACACAGGATGGGACTACACATCCCATGAGGCATTGTAAAACTCTGACATTCACAGACATGACTAAGCATGATGGGAATTGTAGTTCCTGAACAACTGGAGGGCCGTAGTTTGGAGACCCCCTGCAGCATTTCTAGCTGCAGCCATCTTGAGTAAGGGCAGACGATTCACGTAGCATTTAATGCCTGAAATCTATCTGCCTTTACCTCAGGTATGCAGACAAGGGGATGTGCTTAGCTGAGAAAGCCCCTCCTCCTGGGATGTATGACATCATTTTGGCCTAGGCCAGAAACCAGGAAGCAGCTGAAAAAAATGTAAAAAACAAACAAAAAACCCTTCCTATTTATTTACTAATTCTGGCAGCATAAGGATTTTAAAAAGTTCACGTTGATTGGGAAAGTTTAGTTCCACTTTAAAGTCTGAAAACATTGGGGTGATGATTTATTGCCAGTGGAGATGCAAGCATTGCTCAGTAGGGTCCTTCTTTAGGTTCCCCAGCTGGCTGCATATAGAATCCATGTGTGAATTGTTATTGTCTATAAAGTTTCAGTTTCCGTTTTCTCCCATCTGCTGGCGGAGATAAGCTGGGCCCTCCATATTGGCGGGGGTGGGGGGGGGGGGTTCTGATTTCCACGATGCCACTTTCTGCACTTTACACACAAGTAGATTTCAATCACCCCCGCTCCTATTATCCCCCCACCCTCAGTATCTGGAAGAATCTCGGGACTTGATTATATTCCGCTCTTTCCTTTGCAGCGCTGGTTAGATTTATCAGTCTGACTTTCAATAAATGTTTCTGCTTCTCTTAACATTTTTAAGTGCGCTATTTAACGAGAAGGCAAGGAAAATACTTTCCTGTTTGTGCTTTCTTCTTTTTTTTTTTTTAAAAACATGACCTCTTTTATGGGGAATAAAATTGCTTCTGCCTTTTACAGCGTTCTTCATTGTGACATTTCCAATCTGAAAGGATCGCTGTTCTCTCCATAAATTGGAGGACTCCGAAAATAGGACTGCAGATTTACAGAGATATTTAGGAGAGCAACTGACAAAATAATAAAATTCCGATCGATACATTTCCTGACACTGAGGGCGAATTCACAGTAGTGCGTTGATCTATATTTTAGCGCAGCTGTAAACTGCAGGTCAGTGCAACACTGCTTTGAATTGTGGTTAACGCAACGCAATGCAGGTAAAGAAAGATGGTCGGGTTATGTAAAGATGGACGCCGCAAACTTTACATACCCGACCAGGCTGCTAGCACCCTCTGCGCTCGCGGTACATGGGGCTATTTGCTCCCTCTCCTATCCCACTAGGTGTTATGGCGCGGCCTTCTCTGGGTAGACCCTGGTTTACTGGGCGGGACTTTGTTCTTTCCTTGTACTCCAACCATTACTGTCTACATGGGACTATGTCAGAAACCATGAAATCAGGCCGAGACAGAAGTACAGTTAAATTACACTTGTTTAATAATAAAAGTAAAAAGAACAAACGTAGTCAAAACAAAGCCAAAGTTCAGTAACTGGAAAGGATAGTCAGCCAAGCCAGAAGTCAGGGATCAATGTAGTGGAACAGCAAGCAGGATCTGGAGCCAGAAGGGATGTCAGCAAAGCAAGTCTTGAACAGGATCGCAGGAGATAGTCTCTGTGATGTTGACCAAGGCGAAGGCAGAGCTCCTCTGGACTGGATGGCTTAAGTAGGAAGGACTGACCGTCAGGATATCATCAACAGCTGAGTAACTGTGGAGAGATAGGAGCTGGCAATTAGCGGACAGATGATCTGCCAGCTCAGAGAAGGAAGGGCAGAGCCCAGCCCTGGTAGATTACCTCTTTTTGCAAAGACCGTTTTTACCATTCGGATTAATAAATCCCGCCGGATTTTTCTCTCTGCCAGCATTTGTCCTCGCTTCAAAATTTGGCCATAAAAGCTATACACACGAAGTGGATCCTGAAGAAGCCAATCTCGGGCAAAACGTGTTGATCCCATCACCCTCTGTTTCCTTCAAATTCTTTGTTGGATGTATAACCAGCCTGTACTACAGTTTTTTTCTAGATTTTATTGGTGTTTAATAAATATTGTCAATTTTATTCCTTCTTACTTTTGTATATGATTGCATTTTTTTCTTGTTTTTTGGCACGGTAAATTCCCCTATTTCCCCATGTCTCTCCTACTAGGAGATTCGAGGAGACCTCATTTTTTTCCATTAGTTGTACCTTTGAGGATTGTGCTTTTTTTTTTTTTTTTTTTTTTTTTTTTTGCATACAAGACCTCCAACTCAAAACATTCCAAAAAAAACCCAAACTTTGCCTTGTCATTAATAATTTCCTTAAGCCGCAAAAAGAAACAAGATGTGAAGTAATAGGAAACATGCAAAATGCAGTGCATTCTAACGCATGCTAAAAGGCGCATCAACGCTGTTTTTTAATAAAAGGACACTTACCTGTCCAGGGATCCGGCACTGTCCTCACCTGGGCCAGCTCTTCGCCGGTCTTTGGATCCTCAGCCCCAGCATGTAAACTGGTTGTGGCTCCTTTGTGGCCTCACAGTTGGCTTCTCGCTGCACTTGAGCCGCGCTGTGCTTTGTGAATTGTCCTGCAGCCTTCTGGGATCTACAGTGTCTCACAAAAGTAAGTACACCCCTCACTCACATTTCTGAAAATCTTTTCTTCTATCTTTTCATGTGACAACACTGAAGAAATGACACTTGTCTACAATGTAAAGTAGTGAGTGTACAGCTTGTATAACAGTGTAAATTTGCTGTCCCCTCAAAATAACTCAACACACAGCCATTAACCGCTTCAGCCGCAGAAGATTTTACCCCCTTCCCGACCAGAGCACTTTTTGCGATTCGGCACTGCGTCGCTTTAACTGACAATTGTGCGGTCATGCGACATTACACCCAAACAAAATTGACATCTTTTTTTTCCCCCCACAAATAGAGGTTTCTTCTGGTGGTATTTGATCACCTCTGCGGTTTTTATTTTTTGCGCTATAAACAAAAAAGGAGCGACAATTTTGAAAAAAAAAAAATGCAATATTTTTTACTTTTTGCTATAATAAATATCCACAAAATTATATAAAAAAAACCATTTTTTTCCCTCAGTTTAGGCTGATATATATTCTTCTACATATTTTTGGTAAAAAAAAATCGCAATAAGTGTATATTGATTGGTTTGCGCAAAAGTTATAACGTCTACAAAATAGGGGATAGATTTATGGCATTTTTATTATTAATTTTATTTTTTTACTAGTAATGGTGGCGATCTGCGATTTTTATCGTGACTCGTGACTGTGACATTACGGCGGACACATCGGACACTTTTGTCACATTTTTGGGACCATTGTCATTTATACAGCGATCAGTGCTATAAAAATGCACTGATTACTGTAAAAATGTCACTGGCAGGGAAGGGATTAACCACTAAGGGGGCGATCATGGGGTTAATTGTGTTCCCTATGTGTGTTCTAATTTAAGGGGGGATGGGACTTTCTAGGGGAGATGACAGATCGCTGTTCATACTGTTGTATGAACAGCCGATCAGTCTCTTCTCCCCTCAGAGAACCTGAAACTGTGTGTTTACACACACAGATCCCGGGTCTCCGTGTGTCACCAGCGATCGCGGGAGCCCAGCGGTGATCGCGACCACCAGGCACTCGCATCGGCTCCGGGGGGAGAGCAGGGGGCACGCGCCCCTAGTGGCCACGGGGCGAAGTGACGTTACATAACGTCAATTAGCGCAGCCGTGCCATTCTGCCGCAGTAAAACTGCGGCGGCTGGTCGGCAAGTGGTTAATGTCTAAACCGCTGGCAACAAAAGTGAGTACACCCCTAAGTGAAAATGTCCAAATTGGACCCAATTAGCCATTTTCCCTCCCCGGTGTCATGTGACTCATTAGTGTTACAAGGTCTCAGGTGTGAATGGGGAGCAGGTGTGTTAAATTTGGTGAGGCGTTTATTCACTCTTGTGAGATACTGTATGGCATATCCCGGAAGGTTTACGGCAGGAAGGTTTGGGTGGCGGCTAGGTATCCTCTCCCCCCCAAAACTAGCAAACCTGGTATACTTACCTGAACCCCATCTCGATCCAGCGATGTGCACGAGAGCCTCAGCCCCCCCCCCCCAGTACTCTCCCTCCTCATTGGCTAAGACAGCAGTGGGGGCCAATGAGGTGAGAGAGCAGGCATGGCCAAGTCACGGCTCTGTGTGTGAATGGCGCGGCTCTGGCGTCCCCATTGTAAGCTGCTTACTTTGGGGGCCTTTCGGCAGGAGGGAGGGGCCAGGAGCACTGGCGACCCTAGAAGAGGAGGATCCGGGCTGCTCTGTGCAAAACCATAACACAGAGCAGGTAAGTAGGACATGTTTATTTTTTTCTTTAAAAAGAAAGCCTTTAAGCCCTTGGTGCCGGCCACACACAAATATACGCCTGGTCCTTGGCGCCGAGAGGGCGCATATTTGCGTGAATTGCTGTCAATACAGCTGTGCTGAGAGCGCACACGCTGTGCGCACTCCCGACACAGTTGCTGACGCCTAACTGAAAGCTCCCAATCGCTTGTTGCGTGACCTGATTGGCTGTAATGGCGGTCATGTAATCTTAAGCCGCCGAAAAGAGGTTAAGATACAAAAATACAAATGGTGACTCTAGCATTGGGGGGAAGCTATTTACTTAAAGTCTATAAGGAAGACACGTGGCCACACAATCAAGTTTGACTACAGGTGGATCGATCCTAACCACTTCCTGTTCAGTGATGTACCGTTACCCCACAGGATTGGAAGGGTCATATCTCAAACATCAATGCAGCTACAGTGATGACCGGTAATCTCTTCACTGTAAAAGTAATCCTAGCGGCTATACGGTTGCTGGACTACTTTTACAGGTGGTGGAAGTCCCACCACTGATCTCAGTTTGATCAGTTGCTTTAGAGGCCAGAGGAGAGATTTGGAATCTAATTGAGCCGTTACCTGCACACAGGTGGGCTTTGCCAGGACCAAAAGGCGATGGAGGGTGGACAGAGCCATTTCAAAGAGGGATAAAGTTCTTCTTCAAAGCTCAACTCCAGGATAATCTTCTTCGCTCCCCCAAAAAATTGCATATCAACATAGGTTAGAAGTGTGTGAGAAGTAGGGAACTTTGTTTTAACCTGGAGTGGGCCTTTAAAGAGAATCTGTGGCCAGGCTAGGGACTTTCAAGTATCTACATATTCTAAACAATCAGTAAATGAACTTTTAAAGAATCCCTCATTGACCTCTGTAGCTGCTGCAGCCACTAGAGATCCACAGCTCAGGTGGGAGAATCTGTCCACAGGACAACTATTAGTCGTGTTCCCCACAAATCTGCCCTTTATGGAAGAGTGACAAGAAGAAAGACATTGGTGAAAGAAAGTCATAAGAAGTCCTGTTTGTAGTTTGGGAGAAGCCATGTGGAGGACACAGCAAACATGTGGAAGAAGGTGATCTGGTCACATGAGACCAAAATTCAACTTTTTGACCTAAAAACAAAATGCTATGTGTGGGGAAAACTAACACTGCACATCACCCTGAACACACCATCCCCACCGTGAAACATGGTGGCGGCAGCATCATGTGGTGGGGATGGTTTTCTTCAGCAGGGACAGGGAAGCTGGTCAGAGTTGATGGGAAGATGGATGGAGCCAAATACAGGACAATCTTAGAAGAAAACCTGTTAGAGTCTACAAAAGACTTGAGACTGGGGCGGAGGTTCACCTTCCAGCAGGACAACGACCCGAAACATCCAGCCAGAGCTACAATGGAATGGTTTAGATCAAAGCATATTCATGTGTTAGAATGGCCCAGTCACAGTCCAGACCTAAATCACATTGAGAATCTGTGGCAAGACTTGAAAATTGCTGTTCACAGACTCTCTCCATCCAATCTGACAGAACTTGAGATATTTTGCAAAGAAGAATGGGCAAAAATGTCCCTCTCTAGATGTGCAAAGCTGGTAGAGACATCCCCAAAAAGACTTGTAGAGAAAGGGGGTTCTACAAAGTATTGACTCCGGGGGGCGCCATACAAATGCCCCCCCCCCCCACACTTTTCACATATTTATTTGTAAAAAATGTTGAAAACCATTTGTCATTTTCCTACAATTATGAGCCACTTTGTGTTGGTCTATCACACAAAATCCCAATAAAATACATTTACGTTTTTGGATGTAACATGACAAAATGTGGAAAATTTCAAGGGGTGTGAATACTTTTTTAAGGAACTGTATATAAGCCATGCCTTTGCACTTTCTGTTTGCCAGATTATTGTGCTCTCCCAGCCAATATCTGGCTCTTGTCCTTTCTGCTGCTGTCCATATCTTCACCACTGCTAGTTACCAACTTTTGGCTTGTTCCTCGACTACGCTTCCGCTTGATCCCAGCCTTCAACCACTGGTTACCGACCTTTGGCTTGTTTACTGACTACGTTTCAGCTTGATCCCTACCTGTTATATCTGCTCCTGGACCCCGGCCTGCTCACCTCCTGGTGGGGCGATCCTGAGGACCGCAACCTGGTACTAGCATGCAGCAAAGCCCATCTCCACCATCAGGAGCTCTGGTGAATACCGGTTAATGCTTAGACCCCCACACCTTGGGTGGGCCCGCATCATCCGCCAGGGTGACCTGCTTGGGTACCTATCCAACTGAAGCCTCTCTACTGATATAGCTACTGGTCTCTGTGCCTGACCCCTGACCCCTGACTGTCAGTCATGGAGGTCTTCAGGAATTAGTATTTAGCTCCGGGGGACCCAAGAGATCCACACTTGAAGTGTCAGTTTCCCAGCTGAATTTGAAGGACCTTTTCTCAGCAGCGTAGCAGCATTCAGTGGTGCTGGCAGCAGAAGAGGTAAGTATTCCGTTTTTTTTTATTTATAGGTGCTGAAAAGGTCTGATTAAGTAATGGTTCTCTTTAAGTGACACTCCTCTCTTCCCCTTGGCCTAGATAACTGTATATTGTACGGTTCTGTAGAGTGCTCTCTTATGTAGCACCAGATAACACTCCGGCATGTGCGATCTCAGCTTGTTGGGAAGTCGTGTAACATGACGGCGGATGGTGATGATCACTTATCAGACACATTTTACCATGTTCTTCGGATGCATGCGCTCTCATTTCCTTGCAGATACACTTCTACAGTACAGTGTGAGATGAACAGGTATTACCGGTAAGTGGATGTCTTCTCTGTCCCCTGCATTTCATCAGTGTTCTTAAAGCTGAACTCCAGGCAAATAATAAAAAAAAAAAAGGATTGCAGCTCTGTAATCAATAACTCATCATTAAATGTATTTTTAACCACTTGTCCCCTGGAAAGTTTTACCCCCTTCATGATCAGGCCATTTTTTTGCTATTCAGCACTGTGCCACTTTAACTGGTAATTGTGCAGTAATGCAACGCTGTACCCAAATTACATTTATATAATTTTTTACACAAATAGAGCTTTCTTTTGGTGGTATTTATTCACTGCTGTTTTTTTTTTTTATTATATAACTAAAAAAGACTGAAAATTTTGAAAAACAAGCTGTATTTTCTACCTTCTGTTATAAAACAGGAGCAGGGATTGAGGGTCTTCCTCTCTGCACATTTTTGTGTTCTGTAATTCCACGGTTCACTTTTCTGTTCACTAGGGATTGGCTAGGCAGCACATCGCAGACCTCCGTAAAAATAAAAAAAATAAAATGTGTATGGAGGTAGAGTGTAAGCTCCTTGGGGACAGTAACTAATGAGAATTTAGCATAGGTGGAGAGAACTGCGTAAATTGTGGGCGATATATAAATATGTGTAATGAACACATCACTTTTCTTCTGCTGGAGCCATATAGGTGGGAAATGAAGGAAAATCGACCGATAGAAGTAAAAAAACAGAAGTAAAACCCTTACAGAAATTTTAAATATTGCGCATGTTATCAAATCTATTTGCAAAAAAAGTGTCCAGAGTAAGGCTTTAACATTAAAGAACCTATATTTAGCTAGAGTTTGTCCTTAAAGTCTTTAAAAAGTAAAATTACAGCCTGTGTTTTTGCTTCAAAGAGTCTCCAAAGCCTCCATAGACGTCTATGACAACGCTCGCTAACAGCACCTGCAGCTTTTGAGAGGCTTTTATTTAGCTTTAGCTTCGCTTTGTTTTGGAGGTATTGCAGGTATGAGATATCCCCGGATGCACTGGGAAACCAACAAACGGGAGTGTCTGGGGCAAATGTCAGGTGAGCGGGGTCTGCATTGGAGCAGAGCAACTAGCAGACGGCACACGTGGGGCGCACTGTGGGAATGCTATAGCGGAAGGTGAGTGGTGCTATAGCGGAAGGTGAGTGGGGACAGGAGAGAGAGGACTGAGCAGCAAAGGATCAGCAGAGCTGACAGACTGGAGTAGGAGAAACTAGCAGATGTCACACATCGTGTGCAGCATGGGAGCCATATAGCGGGAGGTGAGCGGGGACCAGAGAGAGAGGAGGCTCTGCAAACCAGAGGATCAGTGGAGTTGGGGGTTACTACTGAGCGGGAGATCAGCATAGCTGGGGGTTACTACTGAGCGGGGGATCAGCAGAGCTGGGGGTTACTACAGAGTGGGGGATCAGCAGACCTGGGGGTTACTACTGAGTGGGGGATCAGCAGAGCTGGGGGTTACTACTGAGTGGGGGATCAGCAGAACTGGGGGCACTACTGAGTGGGGCATCAGCAGAGCTGGAGGTTACTAATGAGGGGGAGAGCAGCAGAGCTGGGGGTTACTACTGAGCGGGAGATCAGCATAGCTGGGGGTTACTACTGAGCGGGAGATCAGCATAGCTGGGGGTTACTACTGAGCGGGAGATCAGCAGAGCTGGGGGTTACTAATGAGGGGGAGAGCAGCAGAGCTGGGGGTTACTACTGAGGGGGAGATCAGCAGAGCTGGGGGTTACTACTGAGCGGGAGATCAGCATAGCTGGGGGTTACTACTGAGCGGGGGATCAGCAGAGCTGGGGGTTACTACAGAGTGGGGGATCAGCAGACCTGGGGGTTACTACTGAGTGGGGGATCAGCAGAGCTGGGGGTTACTACTGAGTGGGGGATCAGCAGAACTGGGGGCACTACTGAGTGGGGCATCAGCAGAGCTGGAGGTTACTAATGAGGGGGAGAGCAGCAGAGCTGGGGGTTACTACTGAGCGGGAGATCAGCATAGCTGGGGGTTACTACTGAGCGGGAGATCAGCATAGCTGGGGGTTACTACTGAGCGGGAGATCAGCAGAGCTGGGGGTTACTAATGAGGGGGAGAGCAGCAGAGCTGGGGGTTACTGCTGAGGGGGAGATCAGCAGAGCTGGGGGTTACTACTGAGCGGGAGATCAGCATAGCTGGGGGTTACTACTGAGCGGGGGATCAGCAGAGCTGGGGGTTACTACAGAGTGGGGGATCAGCAGACCTGGGGGTTACTACTGAGTGGGGGATCAGCAGAGCTGGGGGTTACTACTGAGTGGGGGATCAGCAGAACTGGGGGCACTACTGAGTGGGGCATCAGCAGAGCTGGAGGTTACTAATGAGGGGGAGAGCAGCAGAGCTGGGGGTTACTACGGAGTGGGGGATCAGCAGACCTGGGGGTTACTACTGAGCGGGAGACCAGCAGAACTGGGGACACTACTAAGTGGGGCATCAGCAGAGCTGGGGATAATACTGAGCAAGAGATCTTGCTAAATGAGGGTACTAATGAGCTGAGGATCAGCTGTGCGGGGGTTTTCCTGACCTGGGGGTACTACTGAGCTGGGGTTCTACTGAGCCACTTTAAAGAAAATAGAAATTTAACACACACAGGACATTTGCCAAGCTTCAAAAAAGCATCACAGAAGCCTCAAAAACACATAAAAAAGCATGTTTAACCACCTCCTGCCCACCATATAATAAAATGACGGTAGAGGCTCTTTACCTATGTGATAGGCTGTGTCCAATCACAGCCCATCACATGTAAACATGGAAGTGCCGGTAATCTGCTCTCCTCGCCTAACACTGACAGAGTGAGAGGAGAGGAGAGCCGGTCAGTGGCATCTCCTCACGGGGGGGCCTGTACAGGTAATCAGGGCACTGATCATCAGTGCAGCCCCAGCAGTGCCCAGCAGTGATGCCAATTTGTGTCCATCAGTAATGCCAGTCAGAGCTGCCTTTCAGGGCCTGCTCATCAGTGCCATCTATCATTGCCTATCAGTGCCACCTATCAGTGTGCCCATAAGTGCCAGATATCAGTGCCATCAGTGCAGCATATTAGTGCCTCCTCATCAGTGCCCTTCAGTGCCACCTCATCAGTGCACATCAGCGAAGGAGAAAAATTACTTATTTACCAAATTTTCTGACAGCTAAGAAAAGCTTTTTTTTTGTTGAAAATTTTCGGTCTTTTTTCGTTTTTTTTTAGCAAAAAATAAACAACCAAGTGGTGATTAAATACCACCAAAAGAAAGCTATATTTATGTTATAAAAAAAAAAAAAAAAAAAGGTTCGGTTTGGGTACAGCGCTGCATGACCGCACAGTTATCATTCATTCTGTGACAGCGCTAAAAGCTGAGAATTGGCCTGAGCAGGAAGGGGGTGAAAGTGCCCGGTATTGAAGCGGTTAAAGAGGAAGTAAAAGAGGAAGTAAAACCCATCCCCTGCAAAGTAAAAGCATAATGGGCTAGTATGCATCGCATACTAGCCCATTGTGTTGCACTTACCTGCAAAACAAAGCCTGCAAATGTCCCCAAGGTCCCCGCAGGTGACCGCGTCCATCTTCACCCCTCTTCCTTCCGGGGGGGGGGGCTCTGTGACTGGCCGGAGTCGTGTGATGTCACTCCCAGGAATTTGCACGGGGGGGGAGGGGGGGTGGGGCGATGGTCACAGCACGGGCCCTTTAGAAACAGCGCAATCGTCCCCTTTCTTCAGTGCGCATGTGCTGATGAGGTCGGCTTAAGCGTATATGGTAAATATCTCCAGTTCCTACAGGTAAGCCTTATTATAGGATCACCTGTAGGGAAAAGTGGTGTGTAAGGGTTTACATTCACATTAAGCGGTTTGAGCTTTAATGTGTGTTACAATCAAAGCGAGTGTAAATGAGCCATAAAGAGTTAAATGTTATCCTGTCACTGTCAATAGCATGTTGTCTTCTGCCCCCACTACATTATAACATCATCGCCTGTGGTGCTTTTCTCACTCGCCTTCTTCCGGACTGATCATCTGCGTCTCCTTGAATTTCGATCTCTGTCAATCCCCAGCCTGGCTATTATTGTGATATCCCTTCTCTCTGTGTCTCTACCCTCTACCAGAGCTTTGCCCCTTTCTCTTAATATATAAGAAGACCTTTCTTGGCACCATTGACTTTTTTTTTCTTCTGCTCGGTCCACCCTGGAAGTGGAGTTGGTACAGATTGGCGAGCCAGCCGGAGAGGTGGCAGATACATTGATTTCCAGCAGAGGCTGCAGGCAGCGGGAACTGAGAGATGAGAAACCACTGACAGAGCGGCACCCAGCAACTAAGGACACGTTTCCTTTGATTTAATAAGTGAGATAAACCCACAGGAACCAGGAGGTGTCTGTGCAGCAGTTCATAATGTACGGAGTACGCAGGGAGTCTGTGATTGATGTGCAAGCAGAGGGATTGTGCTGGGAGACCATGTGGCCTATAAAGTCTGCAAAGGACTTTCAGAATGAGGGATTATATTAACTAATAAAGAGAACTACACAGCGAGCGTATGATTATAAAGCTGATGCTGCTACTTTGTTAGTTTTTCCTCTCTTGAGTTTAAAGTGAACCTATGGCCAGACTATGGACAGTCAAGTATCCGTATGCTTAAAGGGGAACTTCACTACCCAGTTATGAGGAATCAAACAATCAGCAGCTACAAGTACCATAGCTAATGTCTTAAAAAAAAACAAAAAACACATATAGCCTGTAAAGTCCAGTGTTGTCTTCTTTTTATTCCCACACCGCCATCTTGGATTTGAGAGCTGGCTTCTTGGATAGGAGGAGATCAAAAAACCCATTGGTGATCCCAACAGAGGCACCCATTGGTGAGGTGTCACGAGAGCCACTTACCTGAGGTGAGACCGAAGTAGTGGGGAGGCCTCCCTTGCACCTTGGGTCCTTGAAGCCTCTGGTGATGGAGACAGAGACTTGGTGGACACCAAATGGCACGGGTGCCAGGGGTGTGGAGCACCGTGCAAGCCTTAGTCCGAGATCCGAGCCGAGTTCCTGTTCAGTTTGACAACGAAGTATAAAAGGGTTAATCAGAAGAAGAATGGTTGAGATCCAAGCCGGGGTTGGTTCCAGTCTGGCAGCTGAGTGCAAAAGGGGCAAAGAAGTAGAATGGTAAAGGTACAAATCCGAGGTCAATGGCAAGCAGCAAACAAGAGTAGTCAAATAGGTTTCCAGGTCACAACAAGTTCAGACAGATCACACACTAGCACAGGAACAAGGGGTACTGAAGATAATCCAGCAATTTGCCAGTGTCTGGGCTGGGCTTATATAGGGAAGTTTGAGGTCACTTCCTGTGCGCCTCCTGGGCATTTTCCCGCCTTTTTCCATCAGGTTGAAGTCACTTCCTGTGTGCCTCCTGGGCGTTTTCCCGCCTTTTTCCATCAGGTTGAGGTCACTTCCTGTGCGCCTCCTGGGGATTTTCCTGCCTTTTTCCATCAGGTCTTCTGCGCAGGTGTGGGTTGGCGCAGTGAGGCGTCTTTGGCGCATGCTCAGTTGGCACAGATTTCCTCTTGCAGCAACGCGCCATTGGTGCATGCGTAGTAAGCCCTGAACTCTTACATGAGGTTGCGGTCAACCCATAGGGAAACACAGGTGGAGATGACACGTCTCCATGCAGGATAGGTTCTTGGTGCTTAATGTCTTGGGGGGTCCTGATCCTGAAATCTCTGGGGGGGGGGCTCTAAGGTGAGTGATATGCTTCTTGGATAGGGGGAGGTAAAAAAAAGAACAGGTGGTGATCCAAACGACAGAGGTTTCCATTGTGGTGTGTAATAGGAGTGAGTTGTGTCTAAGGATGGATCGACGTTGTGATGTTTGATGAATCACATAGGGCTTCATTTCACCGAAAGCCACGTTTTGTGTCTCACACTTGCCACATCATCACTTTCTGGTAATACACAAAAGTTTTCAACTTCCTGGTTCCAGGCTTTCCCCAAGCTTCACATGAACAAGCCCGGGGAAAGCCCCAAGCCAGGAAGTGTGAAATGGTTGGTTGGAGTTAGAGACCGCGCTTGACTGGTTCAGTTGTTCCTAATCAGTATTCGATGGTTTCGTGGATGAATGGTGATGCTTATCTCCCTTTGGAGGTGTGGGCTGCTACCTAACTGGTGCGCATGCGATATCTCTTCAGTGGCAATGGTATTTAGATGAGGAGGAAGGAGCGCCCAATGTCCAAAGTGATTTCACAGTTGACGGTCATTTGTTGAGAGTCATGCATATACAGATTAAATCAACGCGTTTCAGGGGAATATGCCTCCCCCTTCTTCAGGGCTTGTTGGTACACATCAACAGAGATGGGTGGGCCCCACGGAAGTACCTGTATCTCCTATGACAGCAGATGTTGGTTCTGCAGGTGCAGAGGCCCATCAATTTTGACATCATTTTTGACATTGGACGCTCCTTCCTCCTCATTTGGAAGCAGGAAGTGGAAAACTTTTGTGTAACACTCTACACCGGGGCTCGATCGCTCGATCTGCCGCTCTCATGTTCTCTGCAGCAGAGAGCAGGGGACATCATTGCGCTTGATGGAGGGCGGGGGCAGGAGCTGCCTCAGTGATTGGTGCTAGGCGGTCCCAGCAACCAATCATCAGCTTGTTATTATGAAATGTTAGCACCAGCTCCTCCCTTCCACCCAGCACTATGTCGTCTCTTGATCTCTGCTCTGCTGTACACACGCTGGCAGGTAGGAAGTGCTACCTTAAGAGCGCTGTGTGTATGTGAGGGGAAATTATGTGAATCGGACAGAGGAGACCCTGATGGAGGGGGGACAGAGGATACTACAGTGTGTGTGTGTGTGTGTGTGTGGGGGGGGGGGGTTGTGATGAGAAAGGGACTGAAGGAACTACTTTGGGGGATGGGGAGGCAGACCACACTGCTTGCAGGGCCGAGAACACTTTGCGGGGGGGCAGATGACACTGCTATGATGAGGTAGAGGACACTACAGTGGGGGGGAATGATGTGAAGGGGAGCAGAGGACACTATTTTGGAGTTTGGGGGGAATATAGAACACTACTGCAGTGGGGGGGATCAGAAAACACTACACTGCAGGGTAGTGATGTGAAGGGGGCAGAGGACACTACTTTGGGGGAGGTGATGTAAAGGGGGCAGAGGACACTAGTGTGGGAAGTGGTGTGAAGGGGGCAGAGGATACTACTGTGTTTAGTGATGTGAAGGGGGGCAGGGAACACTACTGTGGGAAGTGGTGTGAAGGGGGCAGAGGATACTACTGTGGGGAGTGGTGTAAAGGGGGGCAGAGGACACTACTGTGGGTAGTGATGTGAAGGGGGGCAGAGGACACTACTGTGGGTAGTGATATGAAGGGGGGCAGGGGACACTACTGTGGGTAGTGATGTGAAGGGGGCAGAGGACACTACTGTGGGGAGGTGATGTGAAGGGGGCAGAGAACACTACTGTAGGGGGAGATGTGAAGGGGGCAGAGGACACTACTATGGGGGGATATGTGAAGGGGGCAGAGGACACTACTGTGGGGAGGTGATGTGAAGGGGGGCAGAGGACACTACTTTAGGGAGATGATGTGAAGGAGGACAGAGGACACTACTGTGGGGATGTGATGTGAAGGGGGCAGAGGCCACTAGTGTGGGGAGGTGATGTGAAGGAGGCAGAGGACACTACTATTGGGAGGTGATGTGAAGGGGGCAGAGGACACTACTGTGGGGAGTGATGTGAAGGGGGGCAGAGGACACTAGTGTGGGAAGTGGTGTGAAGGGGGCAGAGGATACTACTGTGTTTAGTGATGTGAAGGGGGGCAGGGAACACTACTGTGGGAAGTGGTGTGAAGGGGGCAGAGGATACTACTGTGGGGAGTGGTGTAAAGGGGGGCAGAGGACACTACTGTGGGTAGTGATGTGAAGGGGGGCAGAGGACACTACTGTGGGTAGTGATATGAAGGGGGGCAGGGGACACTACTGTGGGTAGTGATGTGAAGGGGGCAGAGGACACTACTGTGGGGAGGTGATATGAAGGGGGCAGAGAACACTACTGTAGGGGGAGATGTGAAGGGGGCAGAGGACACTACTGTGGGGGGATATGTGAAGGGGGCAGAGGACACTACTGTGGGGAGGTGATGTGAAGGGGGGCAGAGGACACTACTTTAGGGAGATGATGTGAAGGAGGACAGAGGACACTACTGTGGGGATGTGATGTGAAGGGGGCAGAGGCCACTAGTGTGGGGAGGTGATGTGAAGGAGGCAGAGGACACTACTATTGGGAGGTGATGTGAAGGGGGCAGAGGACACTACTGTGGGGAGTGATGTGAAGGGGGGCAGAGGACACTACTGTGGGGGAGATGATGTGCAGGGGGCAGAGGACACTACTGTAGGGAGGTGATGTGAAGGAGGACAGAGGACACTACTGTGGGGAGTGATGTGAAGGGGGGCAGAGGACACTACTGTGGGGGAGATGATGTGCAGGGGGCAGAGGACACTACTGTAGGGAGGTGATGTGAAGGAGGCAGAGGACACTACTGTGGGGGGATATGTGAAGGGGGCAGAGGACACTACTGTGGGGAGGTGATGTGAAGGGGGGCAGAGGACACTACTTTAGGGAGATGATGTGAAGGAGGACAGAGGACACTACTGTGGGGATGTGATGTGAAGGGGGCAGAGGCCACTAGTGTGGGGAGGTGATGTGAAGGAGGCAGAGGACACTACTATTGGGAGGTGATGTGAAGGGGGCAGAGGACACTACTGTGGGGAGTGATGTGAAGGGGGGCAGAGGACACTACTGTGGGGGAGATGATGTGCAGGGGGCAGAGGACACTACTGTAGGGAGGTGATGTGAAGGAGGACAGAGGACACTACTGTGGGGAGTGATGTGAAGGGGGGCAGAGGACACTACTGTGGGGGAGATGATGTGCAGGGGGCAGAGGACACTACTGTAGGGAGGTGATGTGAAGGAGGCAGAGGACACTACTATTGGGAGGTGATGTGAAGGGGGCAGAGGACACTACTGTGGGGGAGATGATGTGAAGGGGGGCAGAGGACACTACTTTAGGGAGATGATGTGAAGGAGGACAGAGGACACTACTGTGGGGAGGTGATGTGAAGGGGGGCAGAGGACACTACTGTAGAGAAGTGATGTGAAGGGGGGCAGAGGACACTACTGTGGCGAGGTGATGTGAAGGGGGCAGAGGACACTACTGTAGAGAAGTGATGTGAAGGGGGGCAGAGGACACTACTGTGGCGAGGTGATGTGAAGGGGGCAGAGGACACTACTGTGGGGAGGTGATGTGAAGGGGGGCAGAGGACACTACTATGGGGAGGTGATGTGAAGGGGGGCAGAGGACACTACTGTGGGGGAGATGATGTGAAGGGGGGCAGAGGACACTACTTTAGGGAGATGATGTGAAGGAGGACAGAGGACACTACTGTGGGGAGGTGATGTGAAGGGGGGCAGAGGACACTACTGTAGAGAAGTGATGTGAAGGGGGGCAGAGGACACTAGTGTGGGGAAGTGATGTGAAGGGGGGCAGAGGACACTACTGTGGGGAGTGATGTGAAGGGGGGCAGATGATTACTAATGTGACACACTATGTGTTCTTCATGCTGTTTTTTTTTTTTTTTAAATGGTGCTGTACCCCTCTTTAGGTCTTTATTTTGTCTTTTCGGCTTAAACTTTCAGACCTCTGAGAACCACCACCACTTGTATCCTTGGGATCTGGCTGTCACTCACAGATGCCCCTTCCCCCACCTGCCATCTCTTCTTTTGTCATAGATAAAGAGACAAGCTGAGCCAAGCAATAAGCTGACACTTATATTCATACGAGGTTGACACGCTAAAGGCAGTTTCACCGATATAAATATTAATAATATTGGAGATTTGTTATAGAGGCGCAGAAGAAGTCTCTCCTCCCCGGTGTGGTCTTATTAGACATCTGGCAGCTTATTCATTTGTAACGTTTCTATTTGAGTTCGAAATGTCATATAAATAATTAAGTGATCTGCCGAAATCTCGCCCGCTGAAGTCGCATTATTTTCTGTACGTCCCACACGAGTCTTGGCTGTGGATCCACTCGTTCACCAGTTACTCCCGTCTGTCACTCTCAACAATGAAAATATTTTATTCATTTACTTTGAAACATTATAAAAGTTATTGTTTTAAAACCATCTCAGAATTTTTTTTTCACCCTTCAGGCAGCCACTTTCTTTACATAGGTGGGTGAAAAGGCTCTCCGCATTCCTGTTCTTTGTATCAAGAAGCCGCTTACTTTGTATAGCTTGGTGAAAAGGCTCTCAGCATTCCTGTGCTTTGTTTCAGGCAGCCACTAATTTTGTATAGCTTTGTAAAAAAAGGCTCTCAGCATTGCTGTACTTTTGTATAAGGTAGCTACTTATTTTGTATAGCTCGGTGAAAAGGCTCTCAGCATTCCTGTACTTTGTATAAAGCAATCACTTATGCAGCATACACACTAGCGGACTTTTCCACCAGACTGGTCCGATGGACCGAATCCGGCGTACAACCTGACCGTGTATGGGCTTCATCGGACTTCCGACTGCCAAAAAAACGGCGTAGGGTTCCCCCAAAATCCATACCAGACCCTTATCCGAGCACGCAGCCCAGCCGTTCAGGAAAGGGGGTGGGGAGGAGCGAGCGCCTCCCTGCTGAACCGTACCAGGCCGCATGCCCTCAACATGGGGGGCAAAGCACCTTGTCCCCATGTTGATGAGGACCATGGCCTCTTCCCAACAACCCTGGCCGTTGGTTGTCGGGGTCTACGAGCGGGGGGCTTATCGGAATCCGGGAGCCCCCTTTAATAAGGGGGCCCCCAGATCTCGCCCCCCCGCCCTATGTGAATGAGTATGGGGTACATCGTACCCCTACCCATTCACCTGGGGAAAAAAAGTGTCAATAAAAAACACACTACACAGGTTTTTAAAGTAGTTTATTAGGCAGCTCTGGGGGTCTTCTTCCGACTTCGGAGGGGTCTCTTCCGACTTCTCTGCTCTCTCCGGCCTCTTCTCCCACTGTCCGGTTCTTCTCCCGCTCTCCGGCCACTTCTCCCGGTGTCCGCTTCTCCCGCTCTCCGGTTTTACTGCCGGGCTTCTCCGCTATCTTCTCCGCTATCTTCTGCTCAGAAGAAGAGAAGAGGGCAGAAGATGGCGGAGAAGACCGGGCCACCGCTAGCAAAAGAGCGGCAAAAGAGCAGAAGATAGCAGAGGAGCCCGGCAGAAGAACCGAAGAGCGGGAAAAGTCGGAAGAGACCCCCCCGAAGTCGGAAGAAGACTCCCGGAGCTGCCTAATAAACTACTTTAAAAAGCTGTGTAGTGTGTTTTTTATTGGCACTGTTTTTCCCCCAGGTGAATGGGTAGGGGTACGATGTACCCCATACTCATTCACATAGGGGGGGCCAGGATCTGGGGGGCCCCTTATTAAAGGGGGCTCCCGGATTCTGATAAGCCCCCCGCCAGCAGACCCCGACAACCAACGGCCAGGGTTGTCGGTAAGAGGCCCTTGTCCTCATCAACATGGGGACAAGGTGCTTTAGGATGGGGGGGCTGCAGGGCGCCCCCTTCCCCAAAGCACCCACCCCCCCATGTTGAGGGGATGAGGCCTGGTACGGTTCAGGAGGGGGGGGGCGCTCGCTCGTCCCCACCCCCTTTCCTGACCGGCTGGGCTGCGTGCTCGAATAAGGGTCTGGGGGTCTGGTATGGATTTTGGGGGGGCACCCACGCCGTTTTTGTCGGCGTAGGGGGTTTCCCTTAAAATCCATACCAGACCTGAGGGCCTGGTTTGCTCTGCGACGGGGCTCGCAAGGTGCCAATCTCGCCGATTAAAAGCGGCGAGATTGACTTCCTTTTCTAGTCCCTGTCGTACCTCATCACGTTCAAAATGAACAGACTTTAGTCCGTGTGTTGGCAAGTCTGTTCATTTGGAAGTCCGACGTAACTCTGACGAAAGTCCGTCGGGAAGACGGAAGGACCTAGTCTGCCAGAAAGTCGGGTCGTTTGTACGCGGCTTTACTTTGTATAGCTTGGTGAAAAGGCTCTCAGCATTCCTGCAATTTGTATCAGACAGCCACTTATTTTGTATGGTTTTGTAAAAAGGCTCTGCAAATTCCTGTACTTTGTATCAGGTAGCCACATATTTTGTGTAGCTCAGTAAAAAAAGGCTCTCAGTATTCCTGTACTTTGTATCAAGTGGTCAACTACTTTGTGTTGCTTGGTGAGAAGGCCCTCAGCATTCCTGTCTTTGTAAAAAGGCTCTTAGCATTCCTGTAATTTGTAGCAGGTAGCCATGTATTTTGTATGGCTCGTTGACAAGGCTTTCAGCATTCCTGTCTTTGTAAAAAGGCTCTTAGCATTCCTGTAATTTGTAGCAGGTAGCCATGTATTTTATATGGCTCGTTGACAAGGCTTTCAGCATTCCTGTAATTTGTAGCAGGTAGCTATGTATTTTGTATGGCTCGGTGACAAGGCTCTCAGCATTCCTGTCTTTGTAAAAAGGCTCTTAGCATTCCTGTAATTTGTAGCAGGTAGCCATGTATTTTGTATGGCTCGGTGAAAAGGCTCTCAGCATTCCTGTAATTTGTAGCAGGTAGCCATGTATTTTGTATGGCTCGGTGAAAAGGCTCTCAGCATTCCTGTAATTTGTAGCAGGTAGCCATGTATTTTGTATGGCTCGGTGAAAAGGCTCTCAGCATTCCTGTAATTTGTAGCAGGTAGCTATGTATTTTGTATGGCTCGGTGACAAGGCTCTGAGCATTCCTGTCTTTGTAAAAAGGCTCTTGGCATTCCTGTACTTTGTATCAGGTAGACACGTATTTTGCATAGCTTTATAAAAAGGCTCTCAGCATTCCTAGACTCTGTATCAGGTAGCCACATATTTTGGATAGCTCAGTGAAAAGGCTCTCAGTATTCCTGTACTTTGTATCAAGCACCCAACTACTTTGTATTTCTAATGCAGCGTACACACGGTCGGACTTTTCGACCGGACTGGTCCGATGGACTAACCAACGGACTTCCGACGGACTTTTTAACGAACGGACTTGCCTACACACGATCACACCAAAGTCCGACGGATTCCTACGTGATGACGTACACCGGACTAAAATAAGGAAGTTGATAGCCAGTAGCCAATAGCTGCCCTAGCGTCGGTTTTTTTCCGTCGGACTAGCATACAGACGAGCGGATCTCTGGGTCCGGCGGAGTTGCGACGTAAAGATTTGAAGCATGTTCCAAATCTAAATTCCGTCAGATTTTCGACTGGAAAAGTCCGCTGAAGGTCCGATGAAGCCCACACACAATCGGATTGTCCGCCGGACTCGGTCCGTCGGACCAGTCCGGTCGAAAAGTCTGCCCGTGTGTACGCGGCTTTAGTGAAAAGACTCTCAGCATTCCTGTCTTTGTAAAAAGGCTCTTAGCACTTTGTATCATGGAGCCACGTATTTTAGATAGCTCAGTAAAAAGGCTCTCAGCATTCTTGTACTTTGTATCAGGTAGCCATGTATTTTAGATAGCTCAGTAAAAAGGCTCTCAGCATTCTTGTACTTTGTATCAGGTAGCCACGTATTTTAGATAGCTTAGTGAGAAGGCTCTCAGCATTCCTGTACTTGGTATCAAGCAATCACTTACTAGGTACAGCTGTATAAAAAGGCTCTCAGCATTCCTATGCTTTGTATTAGGACTTCACCTACTTTGTATAACTTGGTGAAGAGGCTCTGAGCGTTTCTACACTTTGTGAAGGTTCTCATTTATTTTCCAAGTCATGGTGGATAGGACAGGTGAAAATAAAACTAATGCTGCCACCATACCAAGGACTAGGGAGCTGAGGTTTATTACATTTTGGGTTTAGATACACTTCAAAGAGACCCTGTCACCTTGTCCAATTTTTTTGTTTCAGCCTTGTATGAGGGAACAAATAAGAAGACCTCCGCTTTGAGTTTTCTGTTATTGAGTCGTCCAGGAGCACAGAGCGACATAACAATTCCATTTTTATTTTCATCACAAAGGTGCACTTATCCTTTAATTTCGGCATCATGGTCCTCTGATTAACATGGGGAGTGAAATTAATTGAGTCACATTTGAAATCGAACTTCCTCAATCCTGACACATCATTACCATTCAGCTTCCCACCAAGCCGTATGAAAATGTTTCATTTCATGCACAGCTGAGTCATTACGGTTCACACCTCGGTGCCGAATAACCGCAAATTCACCTAGAAAATTGCATATTTACAGCGTTTTGTTTCAATGCTAAATATTTATCGGCCTTTGGAACTTTGACGTCCGATTGACCATTTATTCAGGTGACAACGCGACAATCTCAGAATAAACAACGTCTGAAGGTTGGAAGGACGGACACAAAGACCCGCCGGCAGGACGGGATAGAATCCCTATTTATAACCTCAATCATAACCCACGGGGCTTTGTGTTCACCAGAGACCCAAATATCACGCCGCGACTAATCCGCTATATCCAGCAGTGCCTTGTAATAGAGAGCACAGTGACACCGCGTGTCACTTTACCTCGGCCGCCACAAATTATAACGGACTTGTAATGTGCACCAAAAGTAATTCTCTTCCGTGGTAATAAAAAAGTTCCCTGCTATAAAACATGAACCGCGCCAAACTTTCAGGAAACAAGCAAAACAATTAATTGTCTAATACTACCCAGCAAGTACTGCAGCTGTACTAAAATAAAGATAATCCCCTCCATTTACCTTAAAGAGGAACTTAAATCCCCTTTTTAGTGGCAGCCCTCTGGCGCCGCTATTATGGCGCATACACAGATGTGCCTGAGGTCTCTGCACGGAATTCAGTTTCTTGCAGAGCGCTCTGGTAAATCTGTGCGCACGCAGGAGATTTCCCTGAAACAGGAGGGAGGGACTGCAGATACCCCCCTCTCCCCCCTCTCTCTCTCCCCCTCTCTTTCTCTCTCTCCCCCCCTCTTTCTTACCCCCCCTCTCTCTCACCCCCCCTCTCTCTCTCTCTCTCTCACCCCCCTCTCTTCCCTAGCCTGTCCATATACTACCCTAGCCTGTCCATATACTACCCTAGCCTGTCCAAATACTACCCTATCCTGTCTGTATACTACCCTATCCTGTCTATATACTACCCTAGCCTGTCTATATACTACCCTAGCCTGTCCATATACTACCCTAGCCTGTCCAAATACTACCCTAGCCTGTCCGTATACTACCCTAGCCTGTCTATATACTACCCTAGCCTGTCTATATACTACCCTAGCCTGTCCATATACTGCCCTAGCCTGTCCATATACTACCCTAGCCTGTCTGTATACCTGCGGACCACAGCTGGCATGAGGAAGTGAGCCTGTGCCTCTACTATTTTTTTTCATGCCTGGTCCAGAGGCACAGGTGCGGGCCTGCAGACCACAGCTTAATGAAATAGGTGGAAATTCCCCACAAAAATCTCCACCCTGCCACCTTATTCATGGGCAAGGCAAAGAGGGTGGAGTCAGGGGAGGAGCCGTGGGGGGGGGTGGCAAAATGAGGTTTCGCCTAACGTGTCAAAGATCCTTGCACCAGCCTTGTTTCCTGTGCATGAAAAAAAGATGACAGTATTTTGACGTGCTCTGGACATCTAGTCTTACAAATACAACTGGCTCTTTGAGGGCGACCATAATGCTGATGCGGCCCACAATGAAATTACGTTTGACACCCCTGGTCTAGATCACATGTGTCAAACACAAGGCCCTCGGGCTGAATGCTGCCCACAAGGCCATTTCTTGTGGCCCTCATACCTCTCCTGCAGCTGCGGAACACCCCTCATCTTTGCCACCACCTTGTCTCAGCAGTCGGCAGCAGAGAGGAGGACAGAACTCTCCCTACAGACAGCGCCCCTCAACTCCGCCTCCCCTTGTCTCAGCATTCAGCAGTCTCTGGCAGCTGACTCCAGTGTGATGTAAGGGAGGGTGGGGACTCTTGACTTCTGATGGTGGGGGGGGGGGGTGGGCTCTTAACACCTGATGTAAGGGGGGTAGGGTTGCTCTGGACATTTAGCCTCACGGGTGCAACCGGCTCTTTAAAGGCAACCATAATGGTGATGTGGCTCATGAGTTTGACACCCCTGCTCTAGAGTGAAGATTCACTTTAAAGCCACGTCTGGGTTCCCCCTTGCCCTCAATGTTCCCCTCTCTTGCCCCCCCCCCATCCTATTTTATGTTTTATTTTCTTTTGTGCTTTATTTGTTTTCATACCTAGCTTCTCCAGGTCACATGACACTCGCGGGGTTCTATTCCTGTCCACCACTTTGCTGGGCAGCCAGCATCACTCTCTGCATCATTACACCATTAGTGTAAGGCGCCATCATGATTCCCCTCGGGGGCGTGTCCAGGACAACTTGCATTCACAGGATGAATGCTAGGTGCCATTCAACTCTGAATACTGAGGACATCTAGTGGTGGAGAGAAATATTGCAGCGAATTGCACCAGACAGTGCCTCTTGTAATTACTGTTATTAGTTCACGCTTTGTAACGCGATAAACTGGAACTTTTTTTGTGCTTATTGAACAGATATTATAAAATGCTTCCAGTAATAAATTTAATAGACCAAAAGGGAGAAAATAAGAAAGGTTATTCTTTGGGCTTGCATACCCTTGCATTACAGCTTGGTTAAGGACAGCCCTGGGCTGTGATTGGATCATGAAGAAGCACACACACTAAGGACTCATTTAAACTGGGGTCCCCTTTTGAAGATCGCTTTTCATAGGGTGAGGTGTTTGACGAATGGCGGGAAGGTGTTATGTTGCCCCATAACCACTTGTATTAACCCTTAAAAACTTGCACCATTGCGTACATTGCATATGGTTGCAGTGCAGCCCCAAACAGTTGAATGGGCCGGGTCTGGCAGGTGGTACTGCCTGCTGAACCTGAGAGTGGGGATCATTTTTGCAATGTTGCCAAACATCGTGGCCACCCATGTCAAATAAGAGGAATTGGTTGGGGGGGGGGGCAGTAAAAAGGCACCTCAACTGCATGTTTTTACCCCCCCCCAACCGCAAGTGTAAGCTGAGCCTAATAGGGTGAACCTGTGCTCCCTATCAGCCAGCTCCCTGTGTACTGTGCAATGTAGTGAGGCCTGATTGGCTAATGTTGCCCCTTCCTCTCCTACCCTCAATCATGCTGTGCAGGAAGCTACAGGAGGCTAATATAAAAACAGACTGAGGTGCCTCTTATTGGTGTACATCAGTGGTCTCCAAACTGCGGCCCGGGGGCCAGATGTGGTTCTTTACTTGCTATTATGCAGCCCTTGGAGCACAATTTTATCCATTTTATACCAACAATGGGGCATAATTCCCCCCACTGACACCAATAATGGGGCACAATTTGTCCCAATGATGCCAATAATGGGGCACAATTTCTCCCAATGATACCAATGAAAAGACACAATTCCTCCCAATGACCCCAATCATGGGGCCCAATGACAACAGTGATGGGACACAATTTCTCCCAATGACATCAATAGTGGGACATAATTCCTTCCAATGACACCATTCATGGGGCACAATTTCTCCCAATGACACCAACAATGGATCCCAATGACACCAACAATGGGGCGCGGTTTCTTCCAATGACACCAAGAATGGGGCCCAGTGACACCAATGATAATACATAATACCTCCCACTGACACCAAAGATGTGCATTGTTTCCCCCCCCCTGACGTTGGGACCTTTTTTACTCCCAATGGTCACAGTCCGGCCCTCCTAAAGTGTGAAGCATAGTAAACTGGCCCTTTGCTTAGAAACTTTGGAGACCCCTGATGTTCAGTATTGGAGTACACTGATGTGACAGTGCTAGCTTTGTCCTAATTGGCCTGCCACTGTCGCTGGGGAAGGAGTCCATAGTCGAGTGTAAGCCCTGACAAGTCAGCTTTGAGGTTATACAGGGCTTTCTTCTTCCAGCCAATGAGGAAAGGTGAAAAATATACCGTCGGGGAGGGGGGGGAGGCAAGTAAACCTTTTTACTTTTCTGGGGCAATACACACAATGCTCTGCACCATTGGCATGCCCTGTTTTATATATGTATTACACAGCTGCCTACCACCTCCCTATGATCCCACCACAGGGAAATGGTACAAACGCTGAAAAATATATAAATGGGTGTAGCGCTAAAATGTAAATAAACCAAATTATAAAATTGTTCACTCACATGACTCACATAACATTTAGAGATTGGGCATCAATGTTTTATATTGGCACCTTTTCCAATATGGCCCTGCTCTCCCACCGCAGCAGAAGTGACGTGGTATGCGTAGCTCCGCCCAAAGCGTTTTGTCCATGTAATGTCTTCAGGGGATAGAACCCGGAAACTAGTGATACTGGAGGAATAAGGTTGGAAGTATAATACAGAGAAGGTGATGAGGTGGAGATCTGGATGAGAGGTAGCCTGTGCTTTAGCGCTTGTGACCTTTTTTTATTTTTTAAGGGGTCATCTACAATAGGTGAGTGTTTCACTCAGAGGGAGAGGTGGAGGGAGTTAATACACAGGCACTTTGTTCAGGAGTGAATTGAAACACAGGCAGAAAAATTCCCCTGCACGGCGGAGGAGGGGCACCGATGGAAGACGGGTTTGATGTCGCGCCTTCCGATGAATGTCTGTGCCAACAAACTTCCATTGTTCTCTTCCTGAATGAAGAGAATAAAACGGAAACGAGATGTAAAAGTAAAAGAAAGGAAAACTCTGATCTGCTGTGAAAGCTGAATTTTGTTTCAAGTTTAGGAGCGAAGCACAACACTCGCCGGCGGTCCCTTTGTTATCCCCGGACATATGTCTGACGCTGTACTGCATATGAAAAGAGCCGCAAACACGACTGTGATCCAGAGACGCCGCTTCATAAAAGTCGCCTTTGTGTTCCCCAAATGATAGGCTGCTCGGCTGTCTTATTAATCCGCCTGACAGTTTACTGTAAAGAACAATAGACTGACTGCACAAGTGACCCACTGATGAGGAACACAGATAGGCCCGGGCTTCATAAATCCCATAACGAGGATGTCCAGGCTGCAGAGGATCTTCATTTTATGGGTTTCATGACCAGAAACCAAAGAGTAACGTGATTCACCTCATTCAATAAAGACCACGTGCAGGTTGGAAAGCACAGGAAGGACTCTGATAGTTGTGCCCCCCCCCCCCCAGATCTCTGAGAATGCATCCACTAATCCATGAGACTTGATGGGGGACTGTTGATGTGAGGGGGGCTCTGATGAGGACAATTGATGTGAGGGGACACCTGATGTAAGGGAAGGCTCTTATAGGAACCCTCATGTTAGGGGGCACTCGGGGGGGGGGGGGGGGCAGTTCATGTGAGGGGGCACTCTACAATTGATCTAAGAGGAACTCTGTTGGGGACATTTGATGTAGGGTGGCACCCTGATGGGGACACCTGATGTAAGGGGAGGCACTTATGGGAACCCTGATGTAAGGGGGCACTCTGATGAGGACAATTGATGTAAGGGGAGACACTTATAGGAACCCTGTTGTAAGGGGGCACTCAGGTGAGGACAGTTGATGTAAGGGGGACACTCTAATAAGGACCATTGATGTAAGGGGGACTCTGTTGGGACAATGGAGTCATAGACAGCCACAGAGAAAAGTTTTGTCTGGAGTTCGGCTTTCACAGTATTCTGATGTAGTGACGATTGGTGTTTTTTATTTTTGGGGGGAAGGCAAACAACCCCCCCCCCAGTTGGCCGGCGGCACCCCCCTGCCTGCTCTAGGTAGGCAGGTAGGTAGGTCAGTTGGTTGGCGGTCGGGTCAACCACCCCCCCCCCGGTCGGTCATCAAGCCCGGCATTTACCCCATCTGGGTTGCGAGCAGGTGGGTTGTGGGCTCCTACGGGCAGCAGCCCCTCCTATTCTCCTCTTCTGCTTCATGGCGGCTTCCGCCATGCGTCTCCTCCCTCCTCCTTCTAGGCATCCAATAGGATCGCCTGTCCTTTCAGGCGATCAGGTGAAGGGTCTCAAGACCAGCTTCCTGATTTGCCGGGAGGAGGATCAGTGTGGAGATGGTGATATATTCATTTGCTATTGTCACACAACTGGGTGGGCTCAGAGTGCAATGCTCTGCTCCCCGAGTCCACCTTTTTTTGAAGCCTGTTAGAGCCTCTAGCTCTAAACACGTGCTTCAAAACCCCCCCCCCCCCTTGGAGTCCATGTTCCGGCACCCTGTATGTAGATCAGATGGCTCGGAGGCATGGATTATTATTATTATTTCAAGTACTTATATAGCGCCGTCAATTTACGCAGCACTTTACATATATATTGTACATTTACATCAGTCCCTACCCTCAAGGAGCTTACAATCTAAGGTCCCCAACTCACATTCATACATACTAGGGACAATTTAGACAGAAGCCAATTAACCTCCCAGCATGTCTTTGGAGTGTGGGAGGAAACCGGAGTACCCGGAGGAAACCCACACAGACACAGGGAGACCATGCAAACTCCAGGCAGATGGTGTCGTGGATGGGGGGGGGGGGGGGGGCGGTGCTCTTGCACCACCTAATGGACGGGCCTGCCGCTGTTCTGATGGCTAAGTTGACCCTATAGCATATTTTTTTGAAGGGTAACTCCATTTTTGTGGAAAAATATATATATATATATATATATATATTATATCATATCATATATATATTATATATATATATATATATTATATCATATACAATTGCTACACAAGTCATATTGTAATTGTATGTTATTAAAAAAATGACCTTTCTTTTCCAATCTGCAGCCGCTGTCATTTTCGGTAAAATGCAATATGACCACCTGGAGGCGCTCTCTACACAGATGGTATACAGAGCGCCCCCCCAGAAATGTCATTTCCTGCTTTTGTGATTGGCTCCCTGATTTTCCCAGAAGTCTGCACTAAGATACAAGTCAGGTTTTGGGCACCCCCTGCAACAAAAACCTCACTTTTAGTGAGATACTCCCAAAGGGAAATCGCATCTAAAGAGATGCAGACCCTGCCATTGACCAGAGCCCTGTAGGTGCAGCAGCTGATTGATAATAATATATATTATAAATATAATATAAAATCACTCCCATTCACATTCACTCCACACATGGACACAGAGAAACAAACAGCTATTTCTTCAGAATAACTAAAGGTCGGAATCTGCTGCAAAGTTTGTTACAATCCCTGCAATGTACAGAGACCACCCAGAGAAGGGGGGGGGGGGGTTCTCAACAAAAGTGGAGTTACTTTTTAAACTCTGTGTACAAAACGGATGACGGGGCAAGAGTAGGAAAGCAGATCCTCCAGAGATGTTCCCATTTATACATCTCAATGCAAAACGAAATATTACCGGAGAAGATGCAGCATATTCATTTCAGGAATGAAACGCCAGCATAACACTTAACTACCGCCTATAATGAACAGCACCGCTGCTTTATCACCAATTATGCCGACGTTGATGGCACCCCCGACAGGCCGTCAGTGGAAGGAACCGTCCAAAATATAATTTAGGATTTTCCCGGGTGAAGTTGTTCCGTTTTGTATTTTTATCAGATACTCTGTAGCTTGTCATCTGTCCAGAAAATTGCACATAAGGAAAAAAAAATGTTCTATTAATTCCTTGTATATTCTTATGTCGGGATTTGTGATGGAGTTTTATGTATAATGATGACAGTGCTGTAAGCCGGAGCTGGTGAGCCTGTCTAGGGCTGATCTGTACCGTTGCCTTACTGCCTTTTTATAGATTTTTTTTTCCCAAATGTTTTTATTTAGATCCCCTCGGCATCAGTTCTGTCAAATACATCCTACATGCGGGTGATACGCTGGGCCTCCTGGAACCCCTTGCTAAGTGTCGGCAGAACAGAAGTGACTGTACCTCTTCAAGGTGGACCACCAGCCAATCCCAGTAATAATCTCGTCTACAAGATCCCACCAACCAACATGAGCTCAGACGAGGTAACAATGATGCAAAAAAATAGTATGATTTGGTTTTATACAAAATAATTGCTGGTATTCTACTACAGATAATACTCGGTTTTAACAATGAGAACCAATCAAGAAAGAGTAGGGTGTAAAAAACCTGTTCGTGATCCGAAATGGCACAGGCGTCCGGTGTGGTGTGTCTATGGATAGGTCGGAGTCATCAAGTTGGAGGAACATCAAACCACTTTAACTCACCAAAATGTGATTTTTTGATGTTCATCCAGCTTGATGACTCTGACCTATCCATAGACACACCACACTGGGTACCTCTGCTATTTGGATCATCAAAAGGCTTCTTTACCTCCTTGCATCCTACCGGTTCAATACCTACCTGAGAACCTATAGAGCAGGGGTGTCAAACTTTATTTCATCATGGCCGCATCAGCAATATGGCTGCCCTCAAAGGGCTAGTTGTATTAGGGGCACACTGTTTACAGGGTTTAGGAGTGCGTCACGTACATTGTTCAAGATTATGCTATATACAGAGTGCAGGGTTCAGGATTATGCTATATAAAAAGTGCTGAGTTCAGGAGTGCGTTATGTACAAAGTGCAGAATTCAGGAGTGCGTTATATACAGAGTGCAGAGTTCAGGAGTGTGTTATGTACAGGGTGCAGAGTTCAAGGGTGCACTACAGACAGAGCACAGGGTTCAGGAATGTGTTATGTACAGAGTGCAGAATTCAGGATTACGCTACATCCAGAGTGCAGAGTTTAGGCGTGCACTGTGTACAGAGTGCAGAGTTCAAGAGTGCCCTGTGTGCAGAGTTCAGGCTTTTATGTGATTTATGTACAGAGTGCAGGCTTCAGGACTGCATAATGTACAGAGTGCAGAGTTCAGGAGTGCGCTGTGTACACAGTGCAGAGTTCAGAAGTGCATTATGTACAGAGTGCAGAGTTCAGGAGTGCGCTGTGTACACAGTGCAGAGTTCAGAAGTGCATTATGTGCAGAGTTCAGGAGTGCATTATGTACAGAGTGCAGAGTTCAGGAGTGCGCTACCTACAGAGTGCAGAGTTCAGGATTATGCTACGTCCAGAGTGCAGAGTTCAGGAGTGCGCTGTGTACAGAGTGCAGAGTTTAGGAGTGCGCTACGTCCAGAGTGCAGAGTTCAGGAGTGCGCTGTGTACAGAGTGCAGAGTTCAGGAGTGCGCTGTGTACAGAGTGCAGAGTTCAGGAGTGTGCTATATACAAGTGCAGAGTTCAGGATTACGCTACATCCAGGGTGCAGAGTTCAGGAGTGCGCTGAGTACAGAGTTTAGGAGTGCCCTGTGTACAGAGTGCAGAGTTCAGGAATACGCTATGTCCATAGTGCAGAGTTCAGGTATGCACTGTGTACAGAGTGCAGAGATCAGGAGTGTGCTACGTACAGAGTGCACAGTTTAGGGGTGCATTATGTACAGAGTGCAGAGTTCAGGAATACGCTATGTCCATAGTGCAGAGTTCAGGTTTGCGCTGTGTACAGAGTTCAGGTATGCACTGTGTACAGAGTGCAGAGAAAAGGAGTGCGCTACGTACAGAGTGCAGAGTTTAGGGGTGCATTATGTACAGAGTGCAGAGTTCAGGAATACGCTACTGTCAGAAACAATGAATCAGACTGAGACAGAAGTACAGTTAAATCACACTTGTTTAATAATAATAATAATAAAAAGGTAAACAGAGTAAACATAGTCAAAACATAGCCAGAGTTCATGAACGGCAACGAATAGTCAGACAAGCCAAAACGTCAGGGAGCCGGAAGGAATGTCGGCCAAGCAAGTCTTTAACAGGAACAAGTCTTTAAGTAAGCAGGTCATGCTCGTCGGTCCTGCTTACTTAAGCCGTCCAGTCCAGATGATCTCTGCCTTCACCTTGGTCACGTCTCTAGAGATGTGACCAAGGTGAAGGCAGAGATCATCTGGACTGGACGGCTTAAGTAAGCAGGTCTGACGAGCAGGATATCATCAACAGGTGAGTCACTGTGGAGAGATAGGAGCTGGCAATTAGCCGACAGCTGAGCAGCCAGCTCAGAGAAGGAAGGGCTGAGCCCAGCCCTGACAGCTACATACAGAGTTCAAGTGTGCTTTATGTATAGAGTGCAGAGTTTACGAGTGCGCCATGTATAGAGAGCAGACTTCAAGGGTGCGCTGTGTACAGAGTGCAGAGCTCAGGAGTGCATTATGTACAGGGTACAGAGTTCAGGGGTGTGCTGTGTACAGAGTGCAGAGCTCAGGAGTGCATTATGTACAGGGTACAGAGTTCAGGGGTGTGCTGTGTACAGAGTGCAGAGCTCAGGAGTGCATTATGTACAGGGTACAGAGTTCAGGGGTGTGCTGTGTACAGAGTGCAGAGCTCAGGAGTGCATTATGTACAGGGTACAGAGTTCAGGGGTGTGCTGTGTACAGAGTGCAGAGCTCAGGAATGCATTATGTACAGGGTACAGAGTTCAGGGGTGTGCTGTGTACAGAGTGCAGAGCTCAGGAGTGCATTATGTACAGGGTACAGAGTTCAGGAGTGCGCTGTGTACAGAGTGCAGAGCTCAGGAGTGCATTATGTACAGGGTACAGAGTTCAGGAGTACGCTGTGTACAGAGTACAGAGTTTAGAAGGCTTCTGTGCTTGCAAGTGACCTCAGGGAGATGAAAGTGAGAGCCGGAGGTGGTGGAATTGAGTTCAATGACATTTCGGCTGCAATACTGGGTGCAAAGGGCACATGACAAGGCCTGGTGGTCCGGATTCGGCGCCCAAATATTTGACATATGTGCTCTAAAGGATCCAAGATTGGGATCCCTGTAGCATCAAGAGCGACCTTTTTCACTCTGCGTGGAGACAAGGCTTTTTTCCTCCACCTGCATATTAGGAAAGGTTGCGTAGTCCACCCATCTGGGTCACTACAACCTCACCAGTTGGAGGTCATTTTTTTACTTTTCTCTAATTATAATGGATAGATCAGGCCAGGGTGAGGAACCTCTTTAGGTGTCAGGCAGAAGATCAGGCAGCAGTGACCCGTCCGTCCTGACAAGGATCTTACACTACAGTCAGAAAATATTTTCTGAAGGTTAACTCTCCGCAACTATAACGCATCCATAGCGGAGATTAGAAATACTGATTGGTGACTGATTGGTGATTTGCTCTTCAGAGACCAGCGATAGGCTTTAGTGTATATATCGTAGTAACCTGCCTTTTCTTGACCTTTCTTTTTGTCCAATCAGGTGCAGCAAGTGGAAGGCGGGACATTGTTCTTTAACTTTAGTTTACGGTCAGAACATCAGCTTGAAGGCCATGAGTCCTCCCAAGAGCTCGTTCAGTCCAAGAAGAAAGTTACTCTGGGGGACGGTAAGTGGACTTTGTTTTATATGTTTATCCAGACAAATGACTAAACACACAGATAGCAGACATCTATCAGGGCTGTTTTTGTACTTCTGTCTATCCAGTTCTGAGATTTTTCACAGCTCTGCCACACAGCACATCCCCTTCTGGCAGGACATGAGACCTGTGTTTTCTATACGGTGGTTACGTAACACTTACAGGTCTTGTCCCACCCCCAGCCTCTGACAGGGCAGTGAAAGGAGAAGCGGCAAACTGATGAGCTCATCTCTCCTACTTTGCTCTGTTGTACACGGGGCACAAGAGGTTGATACTAGGTCTAATTCAGGAACGTGTACGCTGCTTGCATTTAGAAAATGCATTTAAAGCTGAATTTCAGGAATTCAGCCACTTTGTAAAATTAAAGCCACACTATGAGTTAAAGTGATTGTAAAGTCTCATTTTTTTTTCCTATAAAATAACAAACATGTTATAATTACCTGCTCTGTGTAATGGATTTGCACAGAACTGCCCAGATCCTCCTCTTCTCGGGTCCCTCTTCTGTGATCCTGGCCCCTGACACACAGCAAGCAGCTTGCTATGGGGGCACCTGAGCCGAGTCACAGCTCTGTGTGTCCATTCAGACACGGAGCCCCGCCTCACCCGGGCCCCGCCCTTCTTTCCCCTGATTGGCTAGCTGACTTTAATTGACAGCAGTGGCAGCCAATCAGGAGGAAGAATCTCAGACGGCTGAGACACTCGTGGACATCACTGGACAGAGAGGGACCTCAGGTAACTGTTAGGAGGGCTGAGAAGGGGCTGCTGCACACAGAAGGCTTTATATCTTAGTGCATAGAATGCTCCTTCTGCCTTTGCAATCACTCTAAGTCCAAGGAGGTGCATGACATCTCCTGGGATTATCTCTATTATTTATATTTGACTGGTTTATTGCTCTGGTGGAAAGACACACCGGGGATCTGAGAGGAGAGATGCGCACAGAGCAGCTGTGCCCGCACCCTTACCTTTGCTGTCCATTCACAGAAGCCTTTGTATTTTGTGAATGCGCTCACCTAATACAAAGGCTTCTGTGCTTGGGCAGGAGGCGGGGAGGGACGTGCATAGCAGGTGCAGCTACTCTACTTGTCAAGATGCAGAGCTCAGAAGGATCGGCGTCACTCTCCTGGAACTACAGCGATAGCTGTCTTCCGGGAGTACTATAAAGCTGTCAGATAAATAACAGAGTTAAGCCTAGAGCTGCTGTGCCCACCCCTCCCCTCTGCTGCCCATTCACAGAAGCCTTTGTATTTTTTGAATGTGCTCACCTAATACAAAGGCTTCTGTGCTTGAGCAGAAGGAGGAGAGGGACAGGCATAGCAGCTGCAGTGAGTCTCCTGTTCAAGATGCAGAGCTCAGAAAGATCAGCATCGATCCCCTGGAAGAACTACAGCGATAAGCGCTGCACCGGAACGCTCCGTTTCCAGGTAAGTCTGTCATAATGTACTAGTCTGCAGTGCATACTATGCGGTGATTTAAAAAAAAAAAGCAGCAGTGTATCAATAAAAATAAAAAAATCATCGCCTATGGATAAATGATAAATGGATATGAAATTTACATCGTTTGGTGCCGGGCATGCGCAATTTTAAAGTGTGACATGTTTGGTATCTATTTACTTGGCATAAAACATCTTCTTTTAAATTTTACCAAACAATTGGGTATTATATTGTGCTTTTGTGCAATAAAATTCAAATAAGTGTATTTTTTCCACCCCAAAAAATGACATTTGAAAAAACGCAGCGCAAACACCGTGTAACATGAAAAATTGCAACATCCACTAATTTATTTTTCAGGGCCTCTGCTTTAAAAAAAATATATAATGTTTTGGGGTTCAAAGTCATTGTCTAGCGAAAAAAATACTGATTGTTACATGTAAACAAAAAGTGCCAGAAAAAAGAGCTGGCCTTAAAGCGGAGCTCCAGCCCCCCCACCACCCACCCCCCACCAAAAAATTAAAAGTCAGCAGCTACGAATCCTGTACAAATAAGGTATCTGCTGACTTTTACTAATCGGGTACTTACCTGTCCAGAGAGCCTGAGGTATCCCAAGCCAATTCTTGAAGATCTCGGGTGCTGGTGTCGCCATCTTGGGTGAGCGAAACCAGCAGCTGGTTTCCTACTGCGCATGCACGAATTGCGCTGCTCTTTCTCATTGGGCAGGCTGCGGCGAGGGCCAAACTTCTGGCAAACTCGGCAGAAAGAGGGAGCGGTACCTGTCAAAACCAAGTACCCGCTCCCCCCCCCCACAAGGTGCCAAATGTGGTACCAGGGGGGGGAAGCAGACAAGGGTAGCTTCCCAAGAAATAGAATCGCTGCTCCAGGTGTATAAAGATAAAGCTGATTGGAGTATCTTGCAGAGTGCTAGCTCCGGCCCGCCTCCGTGGGAAACTTGGAAAGAAGAAAGAAATGGCTGCACATCCAGAACTTCCGATTGCCTTTTATTTTGTTTCACAAAGATAACACCAAAGACACCAAACCGTGGTCACGTAGACGCGTTTCACACATACATCTTGTGCTTAATCATGATTAAGCACTAGATGTATGTGTGAAACGCGTCTACGTGACCACAGTTTGGTGTCTTTGGTGTAATCTTTGTGATACCAAATAAAAGGCAATCGGAAGTTCTGGATGTGCAGCTATTTCTTCTTTCCAAGGGTAGCTTCCCCCTTTGGGTGGAGCTCCGCCTTAAGGTGGTTAAAAGTCGGACAGCTGCAGCACTTTGCAGAACTCAGGTGAAGTTCCTCTTTAAGCTGACTTGCTTTGGCGAGGCGGGTCACATGTACCAGATCACCCCCAGCAAAAAAAAAAGGAGAAGTCCAATTGTGCAAAAATCAGTAGGGCGCCGCCCCAGTGGTCATAGTTTAGAATGATTTTTTTATTGAAACTATCGATATCATCCAAATCTACATATACCAGTATTATTAGTATCAGAGTCCAGATTGTTTTGAGCCCATACATTATATAAGCCCTGATGAAGGAAGTGCATCTGAATCCCCAAAACGTGTTGGCTCTTTTTTTTTACATTTTTAATTGGAGAGCGCAGTGGTCTGACCCACCCCCTTTCCTGTGATCCAATCAGCAGTATTTTTCAGAGAGGGTAAGTGTCACTGATTGGAGCACTGAGACCAATTATTTAATTAAAAACTGTTCGGGACTTTATGAACATTGGTGGGGTGCCCCATTCTTCACATAGCCGAGTGACCCCACACCCTCCCCCCACCTGCCCCAGGCAAACAGCAACAAGCAGAAAACATTATTTTTATAGATCGGAACTGAGAAAAGAGCTTGGAAACTGAATTTTTTCATTCTTCAGTGTGGAATTCGACCGTTTCCCGATCCGTTACCAATCTCTTCCTTCCTCCAGACAGGAGTTAATGGAGAGAGTTTAGAAGTTTGATAGCGACGTTATTGAACAGATGGCGCTCCTTCATTTTAGACTGACCCGCGGTTCCCGTGTGCATTTGTCTAATTGATATGTCATGTCAGCTGGTGTATAGACAATTTATTGCTCTTGTAGCTTTCTGGAAACTTGTGAAAGTCAAATGCTGCGGCAACTCATAAGAGCATCTTCACGGTATTCTAGTTCTATAAAGGATAAGTATATGTTGGTAAAAAAAAAAAAAAAAATGCAAGCCTGCAAAAGTCTGCCTACGTGCTGCCAAACTATAAATATAAATGAGCCTCCATCCCAGCAGAAATCCCTCTTCCCAATGCCCTCCCTGTACAGGGTCTCTGCTGTATATACACCCTCCTGATAGGACGGCTGGGAGAGAAAGTTGGGGGGGGGGGGGGGGGCTGTGAATAATGGTCTGACCTAAAATTAAAGTGGAACTCTGGGCAAGATAAAAAAATTACATGTATGGTGCAGTTTGTCAGTAGCATTTCCAGCAGAACAGGATACTCCAAGAGGTTCTGGGAACATTTAGACTTGTACAAGTGGTCAGTTTCCACAAGGCAGCTCCCGCACAGGAAGGCTTCCTTCAACGGCCACCCAACAGTAGCTCAATAACTCTGGCAAGGTGGGTCCCACACAGCAAGACTTCCCTCTACAGCCACCCAACAGGAGGTCAACAGTATAAATGAGGAGGCTCTCGCACAGGAGGGCTTCCTTCAATGGATATCCAACAGGAGCTCAATAGGTTTGGTAAGGTGGCTCCTGCATGGCACGGCGTCCCTCAACGGGTACCCAACAGGTACTCAATAGCTTTGGCAAGGTATGTCCCACACAGCAAGGTTTCCCTCAATGGTCACCCAACAGGAGCTCAATATCTCTGGCGAGGCAGCTCACTGCACAACAAGGCTTCCCTCTACAGGCACCCAACAGGAGCTCAATAGCTCTGGCGAGGTAGGTCCCACACGGCAAGGCTTTCCTCTATGGCCACACAATTTGAGCGCAATAGCTCTGGCGAGGCAGCTCGCTGCACAGGAAGGCTTCCCTCAACGGCCACCCAACAGGTGCTCAATAGCTCTAGTGAGGTAGGTCCCACACAGCAAGGCTTCCCTCTACAGCCACCCAACAGGTACTCAATAGCTTTGGCAAGGTAGGTCCCACACAGCAAGGCTTCCCTCTACAGCCACCCAACAGGAGCTCAATAGCTGTGGCGTGGTAGGTCCCACACGGCAAGGCTTTCCTCTATGGCCACCCAACAGGAGCTCAATAGCTCTGGTGAGGTAGGTCCCACATAGCAAGGCTTCCCTCTATGGCCACCCAACAGGAGCTCAATAACTCTGGCAAGGCTGCTCCTTCACAGTAAAGCTTCCCTCTACAGGCACCCTATTGGAGCTCAATAGGTCTGGCGAGGCGGCTTCTGCACAGCAAGACTTCCCTCAACGGGTACCCAATAGGAGCTCAATAGGTCTGGTAAGGTGGCTGCTACATGGCAAGGCTTCCCTCAATGGCCACCCAACAGGTGCACAATAGCTCTGGCGAGGTAGGTCCAACACAGCAAGGCTTCCCTCTATGGCCACCCAACGGGAGCCCAATAGCTCTGGCGAGGTAGGTCCCACACAGCAAGGCTTCCCTTTATGGCCACCCAACAGGAGCTCAATAGCTCTGGCGAGGTAGGTCCCACACAGCAAGGCTTCCCTCTATGGCCACCCAACAGGAGCTCAATAGCTCTGGCGAGGTATTTCCCACACAGCAAGGCTTCCCTTTATTGCCTCCCAACAGGAGTTCAATAGCTCTGGTGAGGTAGGTCCCACACAGCAAGGCTTCCCTCTATGGTCACCCAACAGGTGCTCAATAGCTCTGGCGAGGTAGGTCCAACACAGCAAGGCTTCCCTCTATGGCCACCCAACAGGAGCCCAATAGCTCTGGCGAGGAAGCTCCCACACAGCAAGGCTTCCCTTTATGGCCACCCAACAGGAGCTCAATAGCTCTGGCGAGGTAGGTCCTACACAGCAAGGCTTCCCTCTATGGCCACCCAACAGGAGCTCAATAGCTCTGGCGAGGTATGTCCCACACAGCAAGGCTTCCCTTTATGGCCACCCAACAGGAGCTCAATAGCTCTGGCGAGGTAGGTCACACACAGCAAGGCTTCCCTCTATGGCCACCCAGCAGGAGCTCAATAACTCTGGCAAGGTAGGTCCCACACAGCAAGGCTTCCCTCTATGACCACCCAACAGGAGCCCAATAGCTCTGGCGAGATAGGTCCCACACAGCAAGGCTTCCCTTTATGGCCACCCAACAGGAGCTCAATAGCTCTGGCGAGGTATGTCCCACACAGCAAGGCTTCCCTTTATGGCCACCCAACAGGAGCTCAATAGCTCTGGCGAGGTAGGTCACACACAGCAAGGCTTCCCTCTATGGCCACCCAGCAGGAGCTCAATAACTCTGGCAAGGTAGGTCCCACACAGCAAGGCTTCCCTCTATGACCACCCAACAGGAGCCCAATAGCTCTGGCGAGATAGGTCCCACACAGCAAGGCTTCCCTTTATGGCCACCCAACAAGAGCTTAATAACTCTGGCGAGGCAGCTCACTGCACAGCAAGGCTTCCCTCAAGTGGCACCCAGCAGGAGCTCAATAGCTCTGGCCAGGGGGTTTGAATTGGTAGGGGGTAGCTCAAGAGCTACTGCAAGAGGCTTTAAATTGTCTGGGAGTGTCTTAGCAATGTCGTAGCACCAAGGCAGGATGGAGTGATGCCATCTCTGGGAGTTTTTCAACCATTCTTTATAAGGTATGTAAATCACCTTCACCTATAGAAAGGGCATTATTCAACTTTGGTCAAAGATGTACAGTTTGTTTTTATCTATAGATGTCCCCTAACTGCATAGGTGTTTTTTTTTTTCGGTAAAAGTGAACAAACCCTTTAAGACAAGCCATTTACCACTGACAAGGGTGCTTACAATGGTAGGCTTTTATTGATTTATGTAAAACTTTTATGCCAAAGGGGAGAAAAAAAACTGTTGCTGTATGTGACAGAGGTGTGGGTGGAACAGAAAACATATGGAGATCAAGGGTGTTTTATTGGTCAAGGGGTTCTTTATTGAGGGATGTAATAAGATAAGGGTTTGCCTTCTCATCATAATAAAGAGTCCATCAAACAAAGGTATCTTCCAGATTAGTGCTGGACTCTGGAGGTCTAAGTTTGTTCTGTTAAGAAACTGGGTGGTGCAAACCTAAAAGGACCAACCAATTTGTGGTGGGATTTACTCTTTATCATGGTGGAAGAAGCTTTAGATATCAACTACACCTTCATGTTTGCATTGAGAGTCATCTGGATGAATTTCCCTCGGATTGCTGGTTTTATTGGCTGCCCAGAAGATAGGCTTCTATAGATCTGGGGTATCACTATAGGAGAAATATGAGATTAACGTTAGGAGATGTGATAAAGGTCATCCAGCATGGATTCAGTCAGGTGCAGTAGACTAGAACATATTTCTAAAAGCTGTTATTATCATGACCCAGCCACAGCATGAGTCCCGATATACCAGATAAAGGAAAACATCATAACCTGAGCACACTGGAAAAATAGATGGCGCACCACCTCTCCCCAACTTGATGAGCTTCTAGGTATCCCCAAAAATGTGTTCTCTGTGTACACCTAGCGTTTGGAGCACTAACTTACTCTTAGCCACCCAACAGCATTTACATTTCCAAGTTATAACACCAAAAGTATTTATAATAAAGCCCTTATAAAGAGCCCCTAACCCTTGAAACGCGTAGGTTTGGTTCTGAATGGGTGTGTAATATGCAGCTCTAACCACATAATGATTAATCTGACACGTGTCAAACACAAGGCCCATGTGTCCCTAGCACCTCTCCTGCAGCTGCGGCACTCCCTTAATCTCCACCCCCATCTTGTCTCAGCAGTCAGTAGCAGAGAGGAGGACAGAACTCCTCTGACAGATCCTGTGCTTCTCTGTGCAGCTGCGGCAAGGCTCGTCTCCGCCCCTGCCCCTTCCCTTGTCTCAGCAGTCAGCAGAAGAGAGAAGGACAGAACTCCTCTGCCAGATCTTGTGCTTCTCCGTGCAGCCATGGCTTGTTTCTTCTCTGCCCCTACCCTTCTCAGCAGTCAGCAGAAAAGAGGAGGACAGAGCTCCTCCACCAGATCCTGTGCTTCTCCATGCAGCTGCTGACAGGCTCATCTCTGCTCCCCCTCCCCATCTCCTCAGTTGGCAGCTGAGAGGAGGACAAGACTCCTTTGCCAGGTCCTGCGCCTCTCTATGCAGCCACAGCACCCCCTTCCCTCTGCCTCCCCAGGCCTCAGCATTCAGCAGACTCTGGTTGATGACTCTAGCCCTCCTCTGGTCCTCCTCCAGATGCTGCCTTTTCTGCTTCCCAACTCCACCACCAGCTTCTTCCTGGCAGCACCACAAGGTAGGGGGGTGCAGTGTGATGCAAGGGATGTTGGGGGACTCTTGACTTCTTATGGGGGGGGCCTCTTGACATCTGATGTAACGGGGGGGTGGGAAGCTCTGGACATCTAGCCTTACAGGTACAACCAGCCCTTTGAGGACAACCATAATGCTGATGCTGCCCAGGATGAAATTGAATTTGACACCCACCACTCCAATCTTGGTGCAATGAATGAATAAGTGAACGAAGTGATATCAAAAACCAGTCCTTAGAATTTCTGCTTGCTGCAAAAGCAGGGGAGGTCACTTCATCACTTCAGTGCAGACCCCCCCACCACTGTGTATATTAAAGCAACTTGTATGACTCGCGTCCTAGCACCGCCCTGCGCATTTTGTCATACGCATCCTCGCTCCGCACTATGCGTTTCGTCATATGTCACGTCATTGGGGCAGCTGAATGACAAATAATAATAATTCAAGGTTTGTCTATTGATTCGCCTACATAAATACAAATATTGAAACGTGAAATACACTGTATTGCCTAAAGTAATGAGACACCTGCCTTTACACACACATGAACTTTAATGGCATCCCAGTCTTCCTCAGTTGGGTTCAATATTGAGTTGGCTCCGCCCTTTGCAGCTATAACAGCTTCCACTCTTCTGGGAAGGCCGTCCACAAGGATTAGGAGTGTGTCTATGGGAATGTTTGACCATTCTTCCAGAAGAGCATTTGTGAGGTCAGGCACTGATGCTGGACGAGAAGGCCTGGCTCGCAGTCTTCACACTAATTCATCCCAAAGGTGTTCTATCGGCTGGAGGTCAGGACTCGCTCATCCATGTCTTTATGGACCTTGCTTTGTGCACTGGTGTGCAGTCTTGTTGGAATAGGAAGGGGCCGTCCCCGTCATGGTGAAATGAAGATTAGTCTACCCCCTGTATGTGCCGTACATATTCTGCAGTCCTTGTATCTTTCAAATATGTCTGTAGAACAGGTGAAGATCTCAGATATACATTATATAAAGATTAGGACGGAAATATTAAGAAGAGCCTTGAGCGGGAATGGTAATAAGAGGCGTCTTACACGGTCCATGGCACTGGACGGGAATAGTAGAGATGAGTGTCCTATGCTCTGTACATGGTACTGATGACACCTGACAGGAATAGTAAGAAGCTCTATCATAAGATTCCTGTGTGTGATTCTGATGCCAATCGTCAGGAAGAGTAAGAGGCCGTATAATAATATTCACTGGACGCGGCAAGGATAGCAGGAAGATGATGAAGCTTCTTATTTACTGTCCGTGGTACTGATGGCACCGGCAGAAATAGTGAGAAGAAGAGATAGACCGGGGGTCTCCAAACTTTCTATACAAAGGACCAGTTTATTATCCTTCAGACTATAGAGGGGCCGGACTGTGGCCAGTAAAAGTAAAAAATGTCTTGCTGTTTCTAAACATGCCCCATCATTGGTGTCAGTGGGAGGAATAGTGTCCAATCATTGGTGTCAGTGGATTGAATAGTGCCTCATTGTTGGTGTTAGTAGGAGGAATAGCACCCCATTGTTGGTGTCAGTAGGTGGAATAGTGCCCCATTGTTGGTGTTAGTAGGAGGAATAGCACCCCATTGTTGGTGTTAGTGGGAGGAATAGTGCCCCATCATTGGTGTCAGTGGGAGGAATAGTGCCCCATCATTGGTGTCAGTGGGAGGAATAGTGCCCCCATCATTGGTGTCAGTGGGAGGAATAGTGCCCCATCATTGGTGTCAGTGGGAGGAATAGTGCCCCATCATTGGTGTCAGTGGGAGGAATATTGCCCCCATCATTGGTGTCAGTGGGAGGAATAGTGCCCCATCATTGGAGTCAGTGGGAGGAATAGTGCCCCCATCATTGGTGTCAGTGGGAGGAATAGTGCCCCATCGTTGGTATCAGTGGGAGTTATAGTGTCCAATCATTGGTGTCAGTGGAATGAATAGTGCCTCATTGTTGGTGTTAGTAGGAGGAATAGCACCCCATTGTTGGTGTTAGTGGGAGGAATAGTGCCCCATCATTGGTGTCAGTGGGAGGAATAGTGCCCCATCATTGGTGTCAGTGGGAGGAATAGTGCCCCATCATTGGTGTCAGTGGGAGGAATATTGCCCCCATCATTGGTGTCAGTGGGAGGAATAGTGCCCCATCGTTGGTGTTAGTAGGAGGAATAGTGCCCCATCATTGGTGTCAGTGGGAGGAATAGTGCCCCATTATTGGTGTCAGTAGGTGGAATAGTGCCCCATTGTTGGTGTTAGTAGGAGGAATAGGGCCCCAAGGGCTGGATAAAAGCAAGCAAAGGGCTGCAGTTTGGAGAGCACTGAGGTAGACTTTGCTCTGTCTGGGGTTCTGATGGTAGAGGACAAGAATGGTTAGAAGAGGAAATATATGTACTGGGTGCTGATGATTGTGGACAGGAATATAGTGAACTTGGTGTTGAGTTATTCACTTTAAGGTCATCGCAGAGGACAAGGGGGGCGCTCGTTACACCTAGAGGAAAAGAGATCCAAATACGGAACCATCCTGGTGTGTGACCCTCTCTTTGAAGGGCCCCATCAGTGCAGCCTCATCAGTGCCCATCAGTGCCGCCTCGTTAGTGCCGTCTCATTAGCGCACATCAGTGAAGGAGAAAAATGACCTGTTGTTTGCAAAAGTTTATATCAAACTATAAACAATTTATTTTCATTTTTTTTGTTTCTGTAGCAAAAAAATAAAAAAACCTCAGTGGGGATTAAATACCACCAAAAGAAACCTCTTAATAATGTCATATGTGTACAGTGTTGCATAACTGAGCAATTGTTATCTAAAGTGCGACAGCTGAAAATTGGCCTGGGCAGGAAGGGGGGTATAAGTGCCCAGTAAGCAAGTGGTTCATCTCCAATTACGGAAAGGTTTCTTCACAGTAAGAGCTGTGAAAATGTGGAATAGACTCCCTCCAGAGGTGGATCTGGACAGCTCAGTAGATTGCTTTAAGAAAGTCCTGGATTATTTCCTGGATGTACAGAATATAACGGGATACTGACATTTATAGGTAAAGTTGTTCCGGGGAAAATCCGATGCCTCTCCGGGGATCAGGAGAGATTTTTTTCCCCCACTGGAGCAGATTGGATTATACTTTATTGGAGGTTTTTTTGCCTTCCTCTGGATCAGCTGTGGGCATTTGATATTTTATATATGGAGGTTTTTTATTTGTGTGTTTTTTTTTGTTGGCTGAACTGGATGGATTTATCTTTTAAAACCAAATGAGCTCTGTAAGTATTCTAGTTCCCCAATATGCGAGTATTACCTGGGCTCACCCTCAGGAGCGGCGACACATTCAGGCAGTGAACCAACCACATGGAAATATCGCCAAAACAGAAGAAAATAAAGTCCATTCCATTAAAACAGAGATTATCTTATGGTTGCAGACAGAACATTTATATATGGAATTCTAGGTGTGAATATTGTGATGTGCTGATCTGAAATGGGAGCGCAGTGCTGTGGTTTGACCATTAGATGGCAGCACATGACAATAAAACTACAATATAAGAGGCAGAAAAAAAAAAAAAAAAAATTACACAATTGGAAATATAACCGCCTAAAGCACAAGAAGTCTGGAGAGGAAAAATAACCCATGCATGATATTTCAAGAGGGAAATAAAACAGAAACTGGAACAAAAAAGAAGGAATAGAAGACAAACATTCATGTTAGCAATCAAATGTGTGTGTGTGTGGGGGGGGGGGGGGAGATCAGCGCTGGAAATGGGGTGGAAAACCCCCAAAAGTTAGGGGTGTATTATAGGGGGTGTCTTGGTACAGTTGGTAGATGCTGGCGGAAGGAGGAGATGGTTGGTACATTGTGCCAGATTGTATAGCTTGGTTATAAATACTGTGCGGATACAAAGACACAATAATAACGACTGGTATTTATATAGCACCATATAATACAGAGCTGTACATAGTACAGCGGAACCTTGGATTACGAGTATAATCCGTTCCAGGAGAATGCTTGTAATCCAAAGCACTCGTATATCAAAGCGAGTTTCCCCATAGAAGTCAATGTAAACTAATATAATTCGTTCCGCATTGACTTCTATTGCATGCAATACCGCATGTGGCCAGAGGTTAGGGGGGGGCGCCGGAGAGCCTCAGAAATACTCGGGGACAGCTCGACTAAACTCGGAAACACTCGGAAATATTTCTGAGTGATTCCAAGTATTTCCAAACGGCTCCGAACCGTTCCGAGTGTCACCGGCTCCCCCTCGCACCTCTGCCCAAATGCGGTACTGCACACCACATTAGCTTGAATTCTGCTCATTTTGCGAGACAACACTCGCAAACCGAGTCAGGATTTAAAAAAAAAAAAGTTGCTCGACTTTCAAAACGCTCGTTAACCGCGTTACTCGTTAACCAAACTTCCACTGTACATAGACCTGCTCACTTCAGTCCTCCTCCCCCAGGTGAAACTCACCATCCCTATCACCCCCCCCCCCTCCGAATTTGGAAGGCAGAGAGTAAGCCCATTGGTCTGTAATGTGATGGGGGACTTCACTGACCAATAAGAAGGCTGGGAAGATAGTAATGGGAGTGGCCAAGTGTTCAAGATTTGGCTATAACTTCAGCTGCCTTTACCCCTGGATGTGCTGATTGCTTTCACATGTGGTTTAAGCCCTCTTAAAGTGGTTGTAAACCATTCTATATACCCGGTGAAGTGACTGGCCTCAGGTGATACACAGAAATTAAACAAATCCTCCTACATACGTTGTACCTGTTTATCTGTAGCACTCTCTCCTCCTACCGCTTCAAAGTACAAAATTTACATAGCTTTCCTGAGCTTCAGAAGGCCAGGGGGTGGGGGGTCTGATGTCATACCATGCGCAGCATAGAGTAGAGAGCTGAGTGTAATCTGGGACTTGAGTGGGGGGAATGGACAACCCCCCTTCTACACAGCCTCATAGGAAAAACATGCACAGCTGAAGCTGTCCATCACTTGCTTGTGCTGGGGGGGCAGGAGGGGGGCATCCCCTGGGATTGCTTGGTGTCAGCATAGAGCAGTGATGGCGAACCTCGGCACCCCAGATGTTTTGGAACTACATTTCCCATGATGCTCTGGCACTCTGCAGTGTAGTTGAGCATCATGGGAAATGTAGTTCCAAAACATCTGGTGTGCCAAGGTTCACCATCACATAGACTGTCAGAAGTGACTCATGCAGATAGCAGAGGAATGAGAGAGCAGACAGAAAGGACACTTTGTGCTTTGGATTGAGACAAGTACACGCTATAGAGGGATATGCTTTGTTCATTTTCCATTTCAGGGATTTATATCCACTTTAAGCCTTGCCTCTAGAACCAATTCATTCTTGTCTTCCTCGCAAAAAGGCCTCTTTCACACAGGCGACTGTTCTGCCGCTGTTAAAAACATGTTTTGTTATTTTGTAGTTCCGAGACTCCAGGCACAGCGATCACTTGCAGCCGTACATTGCGATTAGCAGCGTTTACATGCGGCTGCGCTTGGCTGCGGTGGAACATTCTTGCCATTTCTGATGTGCTTCCTGTTGTTTTTCTTTCCTTGTTGCTGCTGCCACCTGCAGGTGAAATAGTACACTGCGATTACCTGCGGTTATGTGCAGATGGCTGCGCTAAATCGGGCCTGGACGCAGTGAAATCGATTTTTTTCTAACCACACAAAAGCCCCTGTAATGAAACCGTTACATAGTAGGTGAGATTGAAAAAAGACACAAGTCCATCAAGTCCAACCTATGTGTGTGATTATGTGTCAGTATTACATTGTATATCCCTGTATGTTGCGGTCATTCAGGTGATTATCTAATAGTTTCTTGAAACTATCAATGCTCCCCGCTGAGACCACCGCCTGTGGAAGGGAATTCCACATCCTTGCCGCTCTTACAGTAAAGAACCCTCTACGTAGTTTAAGGTTAAACCTCTTTTCTTCTAATTGTAATGAGTGGCCACGAGTCTTATTAAACTCCCTTCCACAAAAAAGTTTTATCCCTATTGTGGGGTCACCAGTACGGTATTTGTATATTGAAATCATATCCCCTCTCAAGCGCCTCTTCTCGAGAGAGAATAAGTTCAGTGCTTGCAACCTTTCCTCATAACTAAGATCCTCCAGACCCTTTATTAGCTTTGTTGCCCTTCTTTGTACTCGCTCCATTTCCAGTACATCCTTCCTGAGGACTGGTGCCCAGAACTGGACAGCATACTCCAGGTGCGGCCGGACCAGAGTCTTGTAGAGCGGGAGAATTATCGTTTTATCTCTGGAGTTGATCCCTTTTTAATGTCAATATTCTGTTTGCTTTGTTAGCAGCAGCTTGACATTGCTGAGCCTATCATCCACTAGGACCCCCAGGTCCCTCTCCATCCTAGATCCCCCCAGAGGTTCTCCCCCCAGTGTATAAATTGCATTCAGATTTTTGCCACCCAAATGAATTATTTTACATTTTTCTACATTGAACCTCATTTGCCATGTAGTCGCCCCTCCCATTAATTTGTTCAGATCTTTTTGCAAGGTTTCCACATCCTGCGGAGAAGTTATTGCCCTGCTTAGCTTAGTATTGTCTGCAAATACAGAGATTGAACTGTTTATCCCATCCTCCAGATCGTTTATGAACAAATTAAATAGGATTGGTCCCAGCACAGAACCCTGGGGGACCCCATTACCCACCCCTGACCATTCCGAGTACTCCCCATTTATCACCACCCTCTGAACTCGCCCTTGTAGCCAGTTTTCAATCCATGTACTCACCCTATGGTCCATGCCAACGCACCTTACACTGTACAGTAAACGTTTATGGGGAACTGTGTCAAATGCTTTTACAAAATCCAGATACACCACGTCTACGGGCCTTCCTTTATCTAGATGGCAACTCACCTCCTCATAGAAGGTTAATAGATTGGTTTGGCAAGAACGATTCTTCATGAATCCATGCTGATTACTGCTAATGATACCGTTCTCATTACTAAACGCAGTGTGTGAATGGGGCACAGGAAAGTATTCTGTGAGTTTAGGTGCGGTCGGTAAAAGCTGAATTCTATCCGCCGGTGTGAAAGGGGCATTACCGTCTGCTTTGCACATGGCTGTAGAGCTGTGGTACTCGGACACCATCTGGAGTCAACATAGAGCAAGCTTCTCTTCTCTTCTCAGCTATCACAGGCAAGGTGTCCAGGGTCAGGACAAGGGGTGGGCAGGAGGAGCAGCTGCCCTGGGCGCAATGGTTTATTGAGGGCTCCTTTCTTCTATTGCAAGGCTGATAGGAGTAGTAACAGCAGCAATGATATTACCAACCAAGTGGCTGCTGGGTGTGGGATCCCATAAGATCCCATAAGCTTGCACATCATGAGCGGAGGGGGGGGGGTGCAATTTGGAATTTTTGCCCTTGGCTTTGGATGACCTTGTCCTGGCACTTCAGGTGTCCATTCCCACTGGAGAACAGACTGGCCAGCCTTGATGATTTTCTTTTAGCAGCTGGGGTTAAGCAGTGGCATTGGTCACGGAGGAGACACAGAGAACTGAGGGAAGTCTTGGAGAAACAGGATACACTAGAGGGCGAGCCCGGCCTACCAACACATACAGCCAGGGTGTGAGAACGGAAACATTTGTTTCATTTCAGATATATTCGTTATGTTACTAATTTTGTTTCATTTCAAAATTCATTAATGTAGTTTCGGAATTGGTTTATTTTTGTTTTTGTTAAATTTCATATTGTTTTATTAATTTTCGAATGAATTCCAAATTTTCAGAACGATTAGAATTCGGATCGGTCGAAAAATGATCAACCAATTCTAATTCTGTGTGAAGAATAACTGGTTGTTAAGGCTGGAAAGCCAACCCCCGTGTCCTTAACAACCAATGAGTCCTCAGGTGTCAGCGGGCTTCCCCACTGACAGCTGAAATTCAAAGAAAACAATGCCAGCAATGTAAACATTCAGGAGAAAAAAACAGTGTGGCGCCCCCCCCCCCAATCCACACCAGACCCTTATCTGAGCATGCAGGTCAGGAAAGGGGGGGGACGAGCGAGCACCTCCCCCCCCCCGAGCCATCCCAGGCCACATGCCCTCAACATGTGGGAGGTGCTTTGGGGCAGGGGGGCTCTGTCACCAATGATGTTGGGGTCTTTTCCCCACAACCCTGGGCTGTGGTTGTGGGGGTTTGCGGGCGGGGGGGCTTATCGGAATCTGGAAGCCCCCTATGTGAATGAGTTTTACCCTTACCCATTTAACAAAAATGTGTATAAATTGAAGAAAGACGGTAAACAAGTTTTTGACAATTCCCTTTTTAAAGAAAACAATCTCCTGTAAATCCATCTCATGCTGCCAGCTGCACTGCCGAACCCGAAAAAAGAAAAAAAACCCTGCGGCCTCGTTGATTGCTTCCTGCGGACTACCTGCTCCTCCGTCTGACATTTAATAAATAGCTAAGGGGAGGAGTCACTCGATGTCATTGGATGACCACGCCCCCTCGTGTTATCACCAGCCTGGAGCGTGCTGGGTCGATAACGTCACAAGAGGAGCGCTGGCAGGCTCCAAGTGTAGGTAAGTCTGTCATAATCTACTAGTGCACTGCATACTAGTACATTATGACTTAAACCAGCCGAGGGGACTCATTTCTTTTCTTTATTACCTAGAATTTACTATCGCTTTACAAGAGATCAAGCGGCTGTAGAGCCACCCGGATCACTTTTAAATGAAAGTCTTATGCTGGAGCTCAAAGTCAATATCAAGCTCATGGCTGCAGTAGCAGCTCTGGGCTTACTTCAACACCTTGTATAACAAGACGTTTATAAATGTTTGTTGGTAGACAAGGGGTTAAAATGATAAATAATGATCCTGCCATTAAGGTCCTTGAGCAGGCATTACCTGTTATAGGGTAGCCACCAGTGGCGGCCAGTGTCATTTTTTTTGCAGGGGGCGAAAAACAGTATATTCCCCCTGTGTCGGTAGCACTTACCCCATCACCGGTGGCTTCCCCTGCTCGGCAGCCTCCCGTTCTCCTGCTGTTCTCCTGCGGCCTCCTGTTCTCCTGCTGTTCTCCTGCGGCCTCCTGTTCTGCTGTTCTCCTGCGGCCTCCCGTTCTCTTGCTGTTCTCCTGCGGCCTCCCGTTCTCCTGCTGTTCTCCTGCGGCCTCCTGTTCTGCTGTTCTCCTGCGGCCTCCTGTTCTCTTGCTGTTCTCCTGCAGCCTCCTGTTCTCCTGCGGCCTCCTGTTCTGCTGTTCTCCTGCGGCCTCCCGTTCTCCTGCTGTTCTCCTGCGGCCTCCTGTTCTGCTTTTCTCCTGTGGCCTCTTGTTCTCCTGCTGTTCTCCTGCGGCCTCCTGTTCTCCTGCTGTTCTCCTGCGGCCTCCTGTTCTCCTGCTGTTCTCCTGCGGCCTCTCGTTCTCCTGCTATTCTCCTGCGACCTCCCGTTCTCCTGCTATTCTCCTGTGGCCTGCCGTTCTCCTGCTGTTCTCCTGCGGCCTCCCGTTCTTCTGCTGCCTCCCATTCTCCTGCTGTTCTCCTGCTGCCTCCCATTCTCCTGCTGTTCTCCTGCGGCCTCCCGTTCTCCTGCTGATCTCCTGCGGCCTCCCGTTCTCCTGCGGCCTCTCATTCTCCTGCTGACCTCCTGCGGCCTCTCGTTCTCCTGCTGTTCTCCTGTGGCCTCTCGTTCTCCTGCTGTTCTCCTGTGGCCTCCCGTTCTCCTGCTGTTCTCCTGTGGCCTCCCATTCTCCTGCTGTTCTCCTGCGGCCTCTCGTTCTCCTGCTGATCTCCTGTGGCCTCTCGTTCTCCTGCTGTTCTCCTGCGGCCTCCCGTTCTCCTGCTGTTCTCCTGCGGCCTCCCGTTCTCCTGCTGTTCTCCTGCGGCCTCCCGTTCTCCTGCTGTTCTCCTGCGGCCTCTCGTTCTCCTGCTGTTCTCCTGCGGCCTCCCGTTCTCCTGCTGTTCTCCTGCGGCCTCCCGTTCTCCTGCTGTTTTCCTGTGGCCTCTCGTTCTCCTGCTTATTTCCTGTGGCCTCTCGTTCTCCTGCTGTTCTCCTGTGGCCTCTCGTTCTGCTGTTCTCCTGTGGCCTCCCGTTCTCCTGCTGATCTCCTGCGACCTCCCGTTCTCCTGCTGATCTCCTGCGGCCTCCCGTTCTCCTGCTGATCTCCTGCGGCCTCCCGTTCTCCTGCTGTTCTCCTGCGGCCTCCTGTTCTGCTGTTCTCCTGCGGCCTCCCGTTCTCCTGCTGTTCTCCTGCGGTCTCCCATTCTCCTGCTGTTCTCCTGCGGCCTCCCATTCTCCTGCTGTTCTCCTGCGGCCTCCCGTTCTCCTGCTGATCTCCTGCGGCCTCTTGTTCTCCTGCTGATCTCCTGCGGCCTCTCGTTCTCCTGCTGATCTCCTGCAGCCTCTCGTTCTCCTGCTGATCTCCTGTGGCCTCCCATTCTCCTGCTGTTCTCCTGTGGCCTCCCGTTCTCCTGCGGCCTCCCATTCTTCTGCTGTTCTCCTGCGGCCTCCCATTCTCCTGCTGTTCTCCTGCGGCCTCCCGTTCTCCTGCTGTTCTCCTGTGGCCTCCCGTTCTCCTGCTGTTCTCCTGTGGCCTCCCGTTCTCCTGCGGCCTCCCGTTCTCCTGCTGTTCTCCTGCGGCCTCCCGTTCTCCTGCTGTTCTCCTGCGGCCTCCCGTTCTCCTGCTGTTCTCCTGCGGTCTCCCATTCTCCTGCTGTTCTCCTGCGGCCTCCCATTCTCCTGCTGTTCTCCTGCGGCCTCCCGTTCTCCTGCTGATCTCCTGCGGCCTCTTGTTCTCCTGCTGATCTCCTGCGGCCTCTTGTTCTCCTGCTGATCTCCTGCGGCCTCTCGTTCTCCTGCTGATCTCCTGCGGCCTCCCATTCTCCTGCTGTTCTCCTGCGGCCTCCCATTCTCCTGCTGTTCTCCTGCGGCCTCCCGTTCTCCTGCTGATCTCCTGTGGCCTCCCGTTCTCCTGCTGATCTCCTGTGGCCTCCCGTTCTCCTGCTGTTCTCCTGCAGCCTCCCGTTCTCCTGCTGTTCTCCTGCGGCCTCCCGTTCTCCTGCTGATCTCCTGTGGCCTCCCGTTCTCCTGCTGTTCTCTGCGGCCTCTCATTCTCCTGCTGTTCTCCTGCGGCCTCCCGTTCTCCTGCTGTTCTCCTGTGGCCTCTCGTTCTCCTGCTGATCTCCTGCGGCCTCCCGTTCTCCTGCTGTTCTCCTGCGGCCTCCCGTTCTCCTGCTGATCTCCTGCGGCCTCCCGTTCTCCTGCTGTTCTCCTGCGGCCTCCCGTTCTCCTGCGGATCTCCTGCGGCCTATCGTTCTCCAGGTCATCACAGTGGCTTCCGTTTCCTCCCTCCTCCTTAGCGGCCAATCGGGAGTCTTCTCATTTCGGCTAATCGGAAAAGGGGTCTCACACCCGCTTCTGATTGGCCAGATTGAGGATCAGTGTTTCAACAGCGAATTTTCATTCGCTCCTGTACCACACCTGGGTGGGATCAGAGCGCATCCTGTGCGCCCCGAGCCCACCCGATTTTGAAGCCTATTAGAGCCTCCGGCTCTAATCAGGTGCTTCAAAACAAAACCCCCGCCGCTGTAATTCAGGCACCCGGTGCCCTGAAAGGGGCCGGACACATGAATAGGGGGCGGCCGCGGCAGCCATGGATAGATGCATCCATGCATCTATTCATTACCATATAGGGGGGTGGCAAGGAGAGAGGGGGCGGCGCCCCTAATGGACAGGCTGCCACTGGTAACCACTGTCTCCCATTGGGGCTCTTGTGTTGTCACCCGGCACCTTATTTCCCGGTGGAGGATACAAATGCCCATGTAGACTCATTCCACAAGAATGGCCCACCATGTCCCAAACCGGGTCCAGGGCAATGATGTGCACCCGAGAGCACAGTGACAGGAAGTTGCAGAAAACAGCTGGAGGAGATTAGCAGCATTTTAGATGCAAAAAAATATATATCTAAAAGAAAAAATGTCAGTTGTTTATGATGCACAGCTCTTTAGAAAAGAAAATCTGGTTATTCGTCTGTCCCTGTATACGGGAAGGTTTTGGGTTGAACAATACGACATGACGGGGAACTGTTAAGATTCAGAAGTTGTTTCACCTTGAACACGCTCTTCATACATGAAGTCTGCGGCGCGGTGACTGTTTTATGACTTGACGGTTGTCATAGCGATCTATAACTGCCAGCAGCCCAAGGGTGCCTTAAAGGGGAATGACACGTATGTGCGTTATTCTCCTAACCCCGTCAAGCTCCCCCTCCCATGTGCACACACACGCTCTATATGACACCGGTTGGGGCCCGGAAAACAAGGGCCTGGAGACTTTGCAGCCAATAATTGGAATAAACTGAAGGTCGGCTCTTTGTTACCTTGGAGAAGTTATTAGGGATCTGTAAGCTGGAGGGTGTGCAGGACAGGGCGATCCTCGCTAGATAGGTACAAGCTGAACTCCGGGGCAAACCGCTAAATGTACCATAAACATGTATATACAGGAGCGGGTTTACCTGCCAAGGAATCTGCATGTCTAACAGTGGGAAGTCACTGTGAACCCCCCCCCCCCCCTAGCATTTTTAGTTGCGGCCATTTTGAGTAAGGGCAGATGATTCATGTAGCATTTACTTCCTAGAATCCATCTGCCCCTAGCGTAACCACTTCAATACCAGGCACTTTCACCCCCTTCTGCCCAGGTTCTGGGAGGATGTTCACGGATGCCCTCCCAGAACAAGAGAGCCGCGCTGTAGCTGTCTTTTGGCTATGGCATGGTATTGAAGTTGTTAAACATGATGGCAAGAGAGTGTACCAAGATCAAAAAGGCCCTTCTCTCCTGAAGATTCCTGGGATGTATGACATCATTGTGGTCTAGGCCAGAAAGCAACTAAAAAAATATTTAAAAAAGTTTACAGCAAGTAAATATAATCTACCTTTCTATCTATTTACTAATGCTAGCAACATAAAGATTACACAGAGCTCCTGGTGTAATCAGGAAAAAGGGGTGTACTCACTTTTGTGAGATACTGTGTGTGTGTGTGTGTGTGTGTATATATATATATATATATATATATACACACACACACAGTATCTCACAAAAGTAAGTACACCCCTCACATTTGTGTAAATCTTTTCATGTGACAACACTGAAGAAATGACACTTTGCTACAATGTAAAGTAGTGAGTGTACAGCTTGTATAACAGTGTAAATTTGCTGTCCCCTCAAAATAACTCAACACACAGCCATTAATGTCTAAACCGCTGGCAACAAAAGTCAGTACACCCCTAAGTAAAAATGCCCAAATTGGGCCCAATTAGCCATTTTACCTCCCCGGTGTCATGTGACTCATTAGCGTTACAAGGTCTCAGGTGTGAATGGGGAGCAGGTATGTTAAATTTGGTGTTATCGCTCTCACTCTCTCATACTGGTCACTGGAAGTTCAACATGGCACCTCATGGCAAAGAACTCTCTGAGGATCTGAAAAAAAAGAATTGTTGCTCTACATAAAGATGGCCTAGGCTGTAAGAAGATTGGAAAGTTCTAAATCACCACATAAACATCCAGTCCAATAGTTGAGAAAAAGGGGCTGGAAACACCAGTGCAGCAAAACCACCACTGAGACAGATGGAAGCTTACCAAATAGTTTGAACTCCAAAAGAACATATGTTCTATGAGTCAAACATGCTTTGTGTTATCAACCGACAACCAAGGCGTAGTCTTAGGAATCCTCTCTGACTGTAAACCAAGTACGTCCCAAAGCGCATGAAGAATCCGTCTCCATATGTAGGTGATTGCACATCGGATGGTGTAAAATTTCAATTGGTAGGGTAGGAGAAATGCAGAAAAAAGGCCACATAGCATAATTCCGTATGACCTGTTAAAATTTATTATTATAAAAAAACAAAGTAGTTGAGGTCACGTGCTCAGCATCATATCCAGAGGTTGTCTTTGGGAAATAGACGTATGAGTGCTGCCAGCATTGCTGCAGAGGTTGTAGGGGTGGGGGGGTCAGCCTGTCAGTGCTCAGACCATACGCCGCACACTGCATCAAATTGGGCTGTCATCCCGGAAGGAAGCCTCTTCTAAAGATGATGCACAAGAAAGCAAAAAGTTTGCTGAAGAAACGCAGACTAAGGACATGGGCTACTGGAACCATGTCCTGTGGTCTGATGAGACCAAGATAAACCTATTTGGTTCAGATGGTGACAAGCGTGTGTGGCGGCAACCAGGTGAGGAGGACAAAGACAAGTGTGTCTTGTCTACAGTCAAGCATGGTGGTGGGGCTGCATGAGTGCTGCCGACACTGGGGAGCTACAGATCATTGAGGGAACCATGAATGCCAACATGTACTGTGACATACTGAAGCAGAGCATGATCCCCTCCCTTCAGAGACTGGACTGCAGGGCAGTATTCCAACATGATAACCACCCCAAACACACCTCCAAGACCACCACTGCCTGGCTAAAGAAGCTGAGGGTAAAGGTGATGGACTGGCCAACCATGTCTCCAGACCTAAACCCTATTGATCATCTGTGGGACATCCTCAAACAGAAGATGGAGGAGCGCAAGGTCTCTAACATCCACCAGCTCCGTGATGTTGTCATGGAGGAGGGGAGGAGGACTCCAGTGACAACCTGTGAAGCTCTGGTGACCTCCATGCCCAAGAGGGTTAAGGCAGTGCTGGAAAATAATGGTGGCCACACAAAATATTGACACTTTGGGCCCAATTTGGACATTTTCACTTATGTTGCCAGCGGTTTAGACAATAATGGCTGTGTGTTGAGTTATTTTGAGGGGACAGCAAATTTACACTGAGCTGTACACTCACTACTTTACATTGTAGCAAAATGTCATTTCTTCAGTGTTGTCACATGAAAAGATAGAATAAAATTTTTACAAAAATGTGCGGGGTGTTCAAGGGCTGTATACATGCACACACACTACACATTTCAACAGTATTCTTGTTTCTTCATCTCATGTTCTCAATCTTCAATTTCTGACAGATTTTTGCACAAATTGTTTCCAGCTGTCACTTAGCCTGCAAATAGGTGACCTCGGGTCAGATGTGATCAATCTAAACAAGGCAAGATCTGTTGTTCACCATTATGGTTGAAGTTTTGGAATTGGCCAAAGCCTTTACACTTAAACAATGTTGGAAATTCTAGAAGCTGCTTTATATTAAATAAGAATAAAGTTGGGCTCCTCCTTAAAATATTGTTCTTTTTGATCGCCACCTGCTCTACGAAATGACAGGTACACTTTAATTCTGCATAGTATAGGACAAACAATGGAAGAAGAAAGATAACAAAACCTCCCATGGTTAGGAACGCAACACAAACCTTTTCGGGACCAAATGTGTCACTCGGCCTTATGAAGGTTCCAGTCCCGGCTTGGCGTTAATTTTTTATTACATCTCAGAAGCCAAGTGTAAGTAAAGTTAAAATGGGCATTCTCAGGTCTTCCAAGATTGGTAATAAAACTCCCATAACTGGAGTTTATGAGGCGTGTAATATGCCTGATGCAAATATTATGGCTTCCTTAACACCAAAGCCAACTTTCTGAAGCCAGATCTTCATTCTACGAGGAGAAGCTGGAATTATATATTATTCCTCTATAACTATCGTTTTATTAGTTTGGCTGTTGAGGATGATACCATTGGGATTTTATTTTTCTGATTTAATTTTGCTGTAACGATTCTATTTGCTATTAGCACGGCGTATATCTACGCCAGTAAGGAGGCGGGGTGAAAATCTCATACAAAAGGGAAGAAAACAACAGTGGAACACAACGGTTGAATTTTAAAAAAAAGGGGTCGATTTGGTAAGGATGGAAGAGATTAGATACCAGTGGTCTGGCCTGGACCGGCTGTCTGGCCATTTGGATATTTAAAGTGAGGGCTGATCTGCTTAAAGGGTAATTGTTGGCTGCTGTTGTAGGTAACCTTCTTTAAGTAGACTAAACTTCAACTTAAAGAGGAGATTCAGCCCCCATTTTTGTAGCTTTGCCCCCCTCCTACACCTCTGCTATGGTGCGTGCACAGATAAGCTGAAGGGCCCTGCTTGGCAGTCTGGTCCTTGCAGAGCCCTTTGCGCAAAGATACTGAACTTTTGGGACTCCAGTGCTACCCATCCTTGGGCATGCATGTGGAAACCATGCCCCCCCCCCCCCCCGACTATCCTGCTACAGTGCTCTGTTCTGCCGCTCTGGAGTGACAGCAGAACAGGCAGTAGAACACTGAGCAAGCTAGCGCACTGCATGGCTCTCCCCCCTAACCTGCCACAGGTACTCAACCATGCCCCACACCTTTCCCCGGAGTAGGGGGGCAGGGGGTTGAGCGAGCCACAGCAAATGGATGTGGGAGGGTCCTAAAGAGGCATTAAATACCAGGAGGATGCTACATACAGGGTGCAGGGTTCAGGCGGGTGCAGAGTTCAGGAGAGTGCAGGGTTCAGGAGGGTGCTATGCAGAGGGTGCAGGATTCTGGAGGGTGCTATATACAGGGTGCACAGTTCAGGTGGGTGCTATGTACAGGGTGCACAGTTCAGGTGAGTGCTAGGTACAGGGTGCACAGTTTAGGTGGGTGCTAGGTACAGGGTGCACAGTTCAGGTGGGTGCTAGGTACAGGGTGCACAGTTCAGGTGGGTGCTATGTACAGGGTGCACAGTTTAGGTGGGTGCTAGGGACAGGGTGCACAGTTCAGGTGGGTGCTAGGTACAGGGTGCACAGTCCAGGTGAGTGCTATGTACAGGGTGCACAGTTTAGGTGGGTGCTATCTACAGGGTGCACAGTTCAGGTGAGTGCTATGTACACGGTGCACAGTTCAGGTGGGTGCTAGGTACAGGGTGCACAGTTCAGGTGGGTGCTAGGTACAGGGTGCACAGTTCAGGTGGGCGCTAGGTACAGGGTGCACAGTTCAGGTGGGTGCTAGGTACAGGGTGCAGAGTTCAGGTGGATGCTATGTACAGGGTGCAGAGTTCAGGTGGATGCTATGTACAGGGTGCAGAGTTCAGGTGGGTGCTAGGTACAGGGGGCAGAGTTCAGGTGGATGCTATGTACAGGGTGCAGAGTTCAGGTGGGTGCTAGGTACAGGGGGCAGAGTTCAGTAGGGTGCAGAGTTCAGGATGGTGCTAGGTACAGCATGCAGAGTTCCACCCCCAAATCACCATCCATGACAGGATTGTCTTCCTCCTCCCAGCAAAGCCCCCCATTCCCCTCCCTGTACAATTATCACTCTAAATGCTTTTCTCCCCCCAAATTGACCTCTCCAAACACAGACCTCAGATACAGAGCTGCTCATGACCTGTCACGTCAGAGCCGAAGAGGAGCCTAGCAAAGGCTTCCCCGGCTTTCGTTTGACAGGCCACGCTGAGAGATGCTGCGGGTGCCAAAAATTGGTAGGTGGCCAGCATTAGTACACCAGCTGCGCCTGGGGAGGGTTCAGTGCAGCAGCCTGGACAGGAGCCGCTGTCATTTATAAATATAGAAGCCTGGTTTCTGTGTTTAGAAGTGACAGTAGTGAGCAGAAACTACAGGGCCAGTAATGAAGGTGGTGGAACTGTGTTCCGCTATGTTCCAGTTGAAAAAATGCCCTGGTGTCACCCCTCTTGTGGGTGTCACCCGGGTGCTGTCTGCACCCCCATAGTGACGTCACTGGTCTGCTTTAATGATATGTAGAGGGTGTATTTATAAAACAATGAATAGGACATTCACTGCAGTTGAATCTTGTTGTGACTTGCACACTTTCAGCCTCTCCCTGTGCAGAAATTTCCCACCTTGTGGGGCAACAATCTAAGCACCATCAGACTGAGAGTGACCATCGATGGGGCAGGTCAACTGAGGTTTTTGCACACCCAAAAGGTAGCTACCACCTTGTATCATAACAGAAATACTCATTATTCACACCATCCACTGTTGTGATTCTAACCCTTTACTGTATATAATGTCTGTAGCACTCACTGCCACATTCTGACAGAGGCAGAACTCTGGTGCCAATAGTAAGTGGCGCAGAGTACTGGGGCCAGTAGTAAGTGGTGCAGAGTTCTGGGGTCAGCAGAAAGTGGCGGAGAGGTCTGGGGTCAGCAGAAAGTGGCGGAGAGTTCTGGGGTCAGCAGTAAGTGACGCAGAACTCTGGGATCAGCAGTAAGTGGCGGAGAGTTCTGGGGTCAGCAGTAAGTGGCGCAGAGTTCTGGGGTCAGCAGTAAGTGGCGCAGAGTTCTGGGGTCAGCAGTAAGTGGCGCAGAGTTCTGGGGTCAGCAGTAAGTGGCGCAGAGTTCTGGGGTCAGCAGTAAGTGGCGCTGAGTTCTGGGGTCAGCAGTAAGTGGCACAGAGTTCTGGGGTCAGCAGCAAATGGCGCAGAGTTCTGGGGTGAGCAGTAAGTGGCGCAGAGTTCTGGGGTCAGCAGTAAATGGCGCAGAGTTCTGGGGTCAGCAATAAGTGGCGCAGAGTTCTGGGGTCAGCAATAAGTGGCGCAGAGTTCTGGGGTCAGCAGTAAGTGGCGCAGAGTTCTGAGGTCAGCAGTAAGTGATGCAGAGTTCTGGGGTCAGCAGTGAGTGACGCAGAACTCTGGGGTCAGCAGTAAGTGGCGCAGAGTTCTGGGGTCAGCAGTAAGTGGCGCAGAGTTCTGGTGTCAGAAGTAAGTGGCGCAGAGAACAGCCACAAAGCCCTCCCCTGCTCAGCTTACCACCACCTCTGGACTCAGGGTGGTTCCTCCCTCAGTTTGAGCTCTTTTTCCCCGGTCTGGTAGGCTGGGCTATCAGGACTGTGATTGGCCTAGGCAGTGTTTAATTACTGTCTCCCCCCCTGGAAACAGGGACTTGCCCCCTGATCTCCAGCGTTTGATGGATCATTGCTGTGACTGCAAGTGATAATTGCAGCAGCAGCAAAGACAATGACTCCAACGGTTTACCCTCCCCCCCTATAAGTGAACCCACTGATTTTTCTCGCTCAGCCCGTGGAGTTCAAACAAAATCTCTTATTTTATATTGTGCCTTTTCACAGACGAGCACTCAGGTACCTGTAGCTTGATGTCTGAAGCTCAAAAAGGTCCATCAGATACTTTAGAAGCAGGTTGGGACTTTTTTGGCCTCCTAGACTTCAAAAGGAGCAGCTGAAACACTCCAGTAACATCTAAACATGAGCATTTTTTTCAAAGAAATGTGGGATCCAAACCACCAAGAATGGAGGCTGTTTTACGAGCAGAGGGAGGCCCTACCCAGTATGAGTGTAGTTCTCCTAATAACTTGTCCATTGAGTGTTAATATCTACATTTTAGTTTGAAATATTAATTTATTTTTTCTGCGATGAAAGAATTTTCTTGTAAAATTTATTTTTATTTGCCTTTATACATCGGTTCTAAGGTCTCCTGATGTCCGCCTGTATGGAGGACACTGGAAATATTTCAATTTTGGCAAAATTCCCGTCTTAGAAGTAAAAATAAGAGCAAAAAACGAACTTTGGTCCCACGTCTAGCGCAGAAAAAGCGATCACCTTTTTTTAGTAATGATATTAGAGGCTTCACAAAGAAGGGAATAATCTAAAATAGCAGTTAACAGCTCGCCGCGTCGTCGATCAATGCCATTTAAACCCGGAATGACCTTGAGATGGAATAATCAGGTCGGATTCATTCAGCATCAAAGAGAAAAAAAAAAAAAATGAAAAGCTGGTAACACTGACCTACTCCTTCCTGGCTGCCGAGAACGGTTTCTACATTTCTTTATAAAGAACTGCGCCTCTGAAAAAGTCTGCCAGAAGAACGCCGGGGGAAAAAGGCGAGGGAAAAATACAAAGAGAAGGCCATCGGGGAGGCAGGTCATTGGCTTGTTTACTTAGTTTTTAGGTGTACCTATAATACTAAATAAATAATAGTCTGCCTAGGAGTTGGGAAGGCCTCATGGACACTGCAACTCTTCTAAATGCCTCTTCCTGCCAGGAGAAAGCAGCATTAAAAAAGCACCTACAGCCACATTTCTCTCAAACATGTTTAGGCATGTCAAGCATATTGGCATTCATTTATTTCATTGGCCACAATATTAATTAATTCTGGTCATTGAAATGAATGAATGCTCATCCCGCTATGGGTACTCCAGTATCTCCCGAATTGCGCACCAATCCATATAACGGTCTTACTTTGACTTCCTTATAAGCTACATCCACCCTCTCTGAGCCCCTTAATGGAACATGGTTTGAAACTGTGGGACTTGGTCTCATACTGGGGCAGACTTATGTCTGCCTTACTGCCGATTCTGCGTAGTCCTCTCTTCCCACCGGATTTGGAACAAACAGGTGCATTCACATGGTGGTCGTCTCATAGGATTACACATATACATCATGTATAACGACCAGGACGTTTCTTACAAGAAACTCATGAGGCTCCCCCACACTAATTTTATCATGATCTACAACTTTGCCTCTGGATAATGACTCTACATCAGGTATCTGAATTCCCCTATGGGAAAACGTCCCTTGAGCATCGGTGATTGCATTTTCTTGGATCTCTGGGACTTATCTCTGATATCTACTCTACGCTCACCAAATGAACATCCATACCAACTATCTCCTATGTAGGCCACTGGGAACAAGATCTTGCGACTTCCATTGACACCAAGGACTGGAATAAAGTCCAGCTGATGATAGAGAAATGCTCCTACATTTCATCTATTCTTGAATCAGCATACAAAGTTCTCTTCAGGTGGTATTGGGTCCACATAGCCCATGCTAACCCGGCCTGTAGATGTTTTGGAGGCTGTGGGCAGCATGGCGATGTTCTGCATAGGTGGTGGTCCTGTCAATGGTTACAAGGATTCTGGTCAAGGGTTTTCAAGTGTACCTGAATACTAAATAAATAATCGTCTGCCTAGGAATTGGATAGGGAAGGTGGGGGTGAGATTATTTTTATTATTGTTTTAGGTCTCATGCACACTTCAACTCTTCTAAATGCCTCTTCCTGGCAGGAGAAAGCGGTGTTAAATACACACCTAAAGCCGCGTTTCTTTTAAACATCTTAGGCACATCAAGCATTTTGTAATTTATTAATTTAATTGGCCAGAATATTAATTTATTCTGGTCATTGAAATAAAAGAACATGCATCCTGCTTTGGGTACTCCTCGATCTCCCGAATTGCGCACCCATCCATATAACAGGCTTACTTTGGCTTCCTTATAGGCTACGCCCACCCTCTCTGAGCCCCTTAATGGAGCACGATTTCAAACTGTGGGACTCGTTCCAATACTGGGGTAGACTCATGTCCCCCTTACTGCCGATTCTGCATAACCCTCTCTTCCCACGGGGTTTGGAACAAACAGGTGCATTCGTATGGTGGTGGTTTCATGGGACTACATATGTGCATCATTTTCTACCGACCAGGAAGTTTCTTACAAGAAACTCATGAGTCTCCCCCAGACAAATTTTACCGTTCTCTACAACTTTGCCTCTGGATAATGACCCTACGTTGGGTATCTGAATTTCCCTATGGGAAAACGTCCTTTGACCATTGGTTATTGCATTACCTTGGATCTCAGGAACTTATCTCTGATATCTACTTTATGCTCACCAACCGGACTTCCATATCGAAAATATCCTATGTGGGCCACAGAGGTCTGGAATAAAGCCTGGTCGACAATAGCAAAATGCTCCTACAACACATCTATTCTTGAATCAGCATACCAAGTTCTCTTCAGTTGGTATTGGGTCCTTGCCGGCATAGCCCATGCTAACGTGGCCTAGTGACATGTTTTGCAGCCTGTGGGCAGCGTGGAGATGTTTTGCATACATGGTGTTCTTGTCAACGGTTACTGGGATTCTGGTCGAAAGTTTTTGGCTTGCTTCAAGCTCTATTCCACCTGATGCCATGCTGGATGTATTACACTGTCTGATCCCAGATCTTTTTCGATGTCAATTAAAGCTGGCAACTTGTCTGTTCCTGGATGCCAAGCAAACTATAGCCAAGGCCTGGAACCTTGGTCTCCTTCCAGGAAGTGGAAGACTACATGAAGATGTGCCACGTACCTGATAGGCGACTGAATTGACGAGGTTGGCCCTCTAGTATCTACAGCCCAGGCCCCACTGTAGGTGGAACAGATGGTGCTGCGGGACAGGAGGAACATGAGTGCCGTCAGGTGTTGATAGCAGAACTTGCAGCAGGAGATGCAGGCTTGAAAAGTCAAGCAGGATATCAGGCCAGGAGCAGAAGTGATGCACGCTGGACCAGCCAAGGCTAAAGGGGCACTCCACATGTACTGCAGGTTCTGGAACCGTGGCTTGTCAAAGCTCTTAGTAGGCTTTAGGCAAGAACACACTGTGATCACTGGAGCTGATATGAAGGACAGCCGAAGCGGACACTCAGAAGTAGTATAAAGCCAAGCTGGGAGCAGGAGTGAGGTCACAGAGGTAGCCGAGGTCAGTAGCAGGTGAGCAACGAAGTACAAAAGCCTAGGCGGAAGCATGATCAGGAATGAAGACGAGGTCAGGAACAGGTGGACAGACGTATAAGCAGAATCTAAGACAGGTCAGTAACAAGCCGGTTATCAATGGAAGTCAGATACAAGATACACTCAGGACTCAGGGAAAGCTGAAGACCAGTCAGCAGTGACAGTGAGCAAGAGCATCCCTTAAGTAGCCTGTCTGGTGCAGAAACTGTGGACACGCTCCTGTGTGTCTGGACATGTGTATGTGCACTCTTCCTCGCATGCTCATTCTGAGTGATTTGCCTATGCTAATTTCTATAGCCAGTGGGCGTACTGGAATTATATTACACCATGATAATGCTTCACAAAAAAATGCCTAGTATTTTACATGACTCCAACCCCAAATTTTTTAGGACTTGGGAATCCTGGCTTGATTACGCCTTCCCTGCATTACACCCGTTTAGCCTAGGCTGACTCTAACATGCTGTCTGACCTGTCCCCGAGTCTGTAGGGGATCATCTACATGTCTTCTCTTCTCTTAGTTTCTTCCCCTTTTCCTCTCTGATCCATCCCTCAGAGGGAAACATGGAGCCAGATTACTCTGCTTGCTTTGGAGTCCACAGAGTGTTGACTAAGTCCTCGGTGGATTCCCGGTCCAATGTATTGTACAGCTTTAAGCTTGCTCTCATCTCCCCCAGACTGGTGTAATTGTTGTATGAATTATTTACCTGCCCCATGTATGGGCATATTTGTTGTTATGCTATTGTTTCCATTTAATAAAAATTATTGAAACAAAATGAATGAACGCTCATTGGGCGTCTCTCCCTGTGAGGGGGGGGGGGGGTCTGTGCTGATAATCAGCAAATTGATTATCAGCACAGCCCCCATCAAAAGGTGCCCATCAGCTGCCAATCAGGGCCCAACACCTGCCAGCCTGTTCCCATAATAAACACCTGTCAGTACCCACAACAGTGCCGATCAGTGCCCACAACAGTGTCAATCAGTGCCCAAAAAAGTGCCAATCAGTCCTGATCAGTGCCCCATCAGTAATGCCTGTCAATAGCTCCTCATCAGTGCTGCCTATCCAGTGCCACCTATCAGTGCCGTCAGTGCTGCCTAGCAGTGCCCTCAGTGCTGCCTATCTGTGCCTCCTATCTGTGCCCATCAGTTTTTTTTTTAATTGTCGGTCGTTTTTCATTTATAGTGCAAAAATTAAAAACCGCAAAGGTGATCAAATACCAGCAAAAGAAAGCTCTATTTGTGGGGGAAAAAATTATAAAAATTTAGTTTGGGTACAGTGTTACATGACCGCGTAATTGTCATTCAAAGTGCAACAGCGCTGAAAGCTGAAAATTGTCCCGGGCAGGAAGGGGGGAAATTGCCTGGTGTGGAAGCAGTTAAATCAGATGTCAAGAGCTCCCCACCATCAGGAGTCAAGAGTCTCCCACCCTCCCTTACATCACAGTGCACCCCACTTACCTTGTGCTGCTGCCAGGGAAAAGCTGGGGGCGGAGCTGGGAAGCAGAAAGTGCTGGAGTCTGCTGAATGCTGAGAGCAGGAGGGGCAGAGACAAGCGGGGGGACTGCGGCTGCACAGAGAAGTGTAGGATCTGTAGGAAGAGTTCTGTCCTCCTCTCTGCTGCCGAATTGGGGGACTGAGACCAGCATCTCCGCGGCTGCACAAGGAGAGTGCTGCAGATGCAGGAGAGGTGTGAGGGCCACATGAAATGGCCTGGTTGGGCTGGATTCAGCCCGTGGGCCTTGTGTTTAACACATGAGCTCCTCATGATCCCAGAGGTTCACTGGTCATTCGATAACACTGGATCTTTGTACCCTACAAGAGATGCTGGTTTAATAGGTTTTCCCATGACCAGTTTTACCCATGACAAGTTAGCTAATTAGCATGACTTCCATTGTTCCATTCTACAGTTCATGTGCATTAGGAAGCACTATTGCCGGCCTTATTGACTTTGGGAATAGTGGTATTGACCTAGAACTAGGGGTGAGTGTGTTTGTTATTTTTGATGAATTGTGTGGCACAGCAGTGCCCACCCACAGGGCATAGTGACTCCATGCACCAGAATTCCAGGAAGTCAATATGTGGGATCTTCACAAAGTTAGCCCCTGTTCACACATGGGCGACTTGTCAGGCAACCTAGCCGCCTGACAAATCGCGTCCCGTTTTGTACTGCGGAACCGTTCTAATAGGAGCGACGTAAGTTGTTCCGACTTAGAAAAAGGTTCCTGTACGACTTTGGGGGCGACTTGCATTGACTTCTATACAGAAGTCATTTTGCAAGTCGCTGCTCCTGTCACGCTGCAAGTCGCGCTGCCGCAGTGTGAACTGACACTTATGCCCCGTATACCCCTTGAGCGCCCCCTAGTGTTAACCCCTTCACTGCTAGTGACATTTTTACAGTAATCAGTGCACTTTTATAGCACTGATCGCTGTATAAATGCCAGTGGTCCCAAAAATGTGTCAAAATTGTCTGATGTGTCCGCCATAATGTCGCAGTCCCGATAAAAATCGCAGATCACTGCCATTACTGGTAAAAAAAAAAATTACATTTTTTTTTTTAGTTTTTGTTTTTTTTTTATTTTTATTTTATCAAAGACATTGGTAAGATATTAAAATAATTCATGAATTTTATTCATTTATTATTTTTACATTCTTATTGTTTATTTTTAAGCAAGGTATTGGTAAGATAGTACAATTAATCATACATTTTATTTATTTATTTTATTAACATTTTATTTTCATTTTTTTTAGCAACGACATTGGTGCCAACATCTGTCAACTTTGAGGAGTCTCTGCTAGGACCTGCAGTAAGTATATTCCTGTACAGGGCAACCTTTTCTTTTTATAATGCTGTACCCCTGATGTTTTTACCACACTTGAATTACAGAGAAGGAGGGAGGGGGCATGTCTGTCAAGTTCTGTTTCTGAGTGCTAATTACAAAGTGTGCGCTAGGTCTATTTCTGAGCTGGAGAGATGGCGAAGGTATTGAATGTATTCTTCTCCTCAGTCTTCATGAGGGATTTGGGGAGCTTCAGTAACCAAAACTGCAGTGTTTATCCTCATCACACAACACAGGAAGCCCCCTCAAGGCTTACAGAGGACAGAATTAGAAAAAAACTCAACATTAATAAATCACCGGGACCAGATGGCTTGCGGCTTGCACCCGAGGGTCCTTAAGGATATCAGTGAAGTAATTGCCAGACCATTGTTCCTAATTTTTACAGACAGTCTACTGACTGGAATGGTACCAGCTGATTGGAGAAAAGCCAATGTAGCACCAATATTTAAAAAAAAGGCCAAAAATACATCCCTGGGAATTACAGGCCAGTCAGCCTAACATCAATAGTATGTAAACTCTTGGAGGGGATGATAAGGGACTATATACAAGATTTTAGTAATGAGAACGGTATCATTAGCAGTAATCAGCATGGATTCATGAAGAATCGTTCTTGCCAAACCAATCTATTAACCTTCTATGAGGAGGTGAGTTGCCATCTAGATAAAGGAAGGCCCGTAGACGTGGTGTATCTGGATTTTGCAAAAGCATTTGACACAGTTCCCCATAAACGTTTACTGTACAAAATAAGGTCCGTTGGCATAGACCATAGGGTGAGTACATGGATTGAAAACTGGCTACAAGGGCGAGTTCAGAGGGTGGTGATAAATGGGGAGTACTTGGAATGGTCAGGGGTGGGTAGTGGGGTTCCCCAGGGTTCTGTGCTGGGACCAATCCTATTTAATTTGTTCATAAACGACCTGGAGGATGGGATAAACAGTTCAATCTCTGGATTTGCAGATGATACTAAGCTAAGCAGGGCAATAACTTCTCCGCAGGATGTGGAAACCTTGCAAAAAGATTCTGAACAAATGAATGGGATGGGCAACTACATGGCAAATGAGGTTCAATGTAGAAAAATGTAAAATAATGCATTTGGGTGGCAAAAATCTGAATGCAATCTATAGACTGGGGGGAGAACCTCTGGGGGGATCTAGGATGGAAAAGGACCTGGGGGTCCTAGTAGATGATAGGCTCAGCAATGCCAAGCTGCTGCTAACAAAGCAAACAGAATATTGGCATTAAAAAGAAGATCAACTCCAGAGATAAAACGATAATTCTCCCGCTCTACAAGACTCTGGTCCGGCCGCACCTGGAGTATGCTGTCCAGTTCTGGGCACCAGTCCTCAGGAAGGATGTACTGGAAATGGAGCGAGTACAAAGAAGGGCAACAAAGCTAATAAAGGGTCTGGAGGATCTTAGTTATGAGGAAAGGTTGCGAGCTCTGAACTTATTCTCTCTGGAGAAGAGACGCTTGAGAGGGGATATGATTTCAATTTATAAACACCGTACTGGTGACCCCACAATAGGGATAAAACTTTTCCGAGGAAGAAAATTTAATAAGACACGCGGCCATTCACTAAAATTAGAAGAAAAGAGGTTTAATCTTAAACTACGTAGAGGGTTCTTTACTGTCAGGTAGGCTGTATGGGCCCCCATCATTTCTAACAGCAGCCCTGCCTCTGTGCACCTGGGGTCCCTGGGCAGTGCCCATCATTTAAGATGGTCCTGGATGCCATCAGGATACCTGAATGATGATAAATTATTCTAGTGCTCCAGTAATGTCCACCGATAAATGGAAAATTGGACCAACCTAAAATGTAGAACGAAGGCCAGTGTGAGCTCCAACCTCTGAGCTGTACGGAGAAGGATTTTCTTTTGAAGCTCTGATGAAAGTCTTTAGTTCTCCATCCTTCTGGAGATCTCCCGTTTCCCCCCCATGTGCCTATCGCCGGTATTGTGGTCCCCCCCCCCCCGTGATATCTCCTACAAGCCCACGTAGTAGATGTGAGAAAAGCACCACAGACTATGCTGACATGTTGATTTTGACCTTTCACAAACCCGGCTGAGATAGAACTGTTGTGGTTTTTTTTTCTGTAGCTGTCGATATCCCAGCTGACTACATCGTCTCGCTATCCAACCATAAGTCACTCATCCAAAACACCTCTACAGCAAGTCCCCAGCCAGCTCCTGCCTTCACCAATGGCCTTCCATCCCTCTCACGCGGTAAGTCTTGTTACGTTATTCTAACATTTCGCATTTCCAGCCCCGAAATACAAAACAAAGTTGCTTTCCACGTGCTGAGAAGACGCACAGCGGCTGCGTCACCGATAGATGATGCGATTTGAGGGCATTTGGGCTTTTAAGAGGCTTTTTAGTGAAAGGCTGCAGGTCATATATCTGTTCATAGTAAGGCTGCTACCTTTTCTTCAAGTCAAACCCCAACACTTTAGTGGTGCACAGCAATTTTTTAATAGTATAAACTATATACAGTATCTCACAAAAGTAAGTACACCCCTCACATTTGTGTAAATCTTTTCTTCTCTCTTTTCATGTGACAACACTGAAGAAATGACACTTGTCTACAATGTAAAGTAGTGAGTGTACAGCTTGTATAACAGTGTAAATTTGCTGTCCCCTCAAAATAACTCAACACACAGCCATTAATGTCTAAACCGCTGGCAACAAAAGTCAGTACACCCCTAAGTGAAAATCTCCAGATTGGGCCCAAAGTGTCAATATTTTGTGTGGCCACCATTATTTTCCAGCACTGCCTTAACCCTCTTGGGCATGGAGGTCACCAGAGCTTCACAGGTTGTCACTGGAGTCCTCTTCCCCTCCTCCATGATGACATCACAGAGCTGGTGGATGTTAGAGACCTTGCGCTCCTCCACCTTCCGTTTGAGGATGTCCCACAGATGATCAATAGGGTTTAGGTCTGGAGACATGCTTGGCCAGTCCATCACCTTTACCCTCAGCTTCTTTAGCAAGGCAGTGGTCATCTTGGAGGTGTGTTTGGGGTGGTTATCATGTTGGAATACTGCCCTGTGGCCCAGTCTCTGAAGGGAGGGGATCATGCTCTGCTTCAGTACATCACAGTACATGTTGGCATTCATGGTTCCCTCAATGATCTGTAGCCCCCCAGTGCCGGCAGCACTCATGCAGCCCCAGACCATGACACTCCCACCACCATGCTTGACTGTAGACAAGACACACTTGTCTTTGTCCTCACCTGGTTGCCCCCACACACGCTTGTCACCATCTGAACCAAATACGTTTATCTTGGTCTCATCAGACCACAGGACATGGTTCCAGTAATCCATCTCCTTAGTCTGCTTGTCTTCAGAAAACTGTTTGTGGACTTTCTTGTGCATCATCTTTAGAAGAGGCTTCCTTCTGGAATGACAGCCATGCAGACCAATTTGATGCAGTGTGCGGCGTATGGTCTGAGCACTGACAGGCTAACCCCCCCACCCCTACAACCTCTGCAGCAATGCTGGCAGCACTCATACATATATTTCCCTAAGACAACCTCTGGATATGACGCTGAGCACGTGCACTCAACTTCTTTGGTGGACCATGGCGAGGCCTGTTCTGAGTGGAACCTGTCCTGTTATACCGCTGTATGGTCTTGGCCACCGTGCTGCAGCTCAGTATCAGGGTCTTGGCAATCTTCTTATAGCCTAGGCTATCTTTATACGCCTCGAGTCCACCCAGCTTGTGTGATATTAGCGAATTAATATTTGCTAATGTCTCCCTGCCTCTCCTCCCAGCCAATCAGGAAGCGGGCCCTAAGACCCAATTGGCACTACTACTGCAGTATAAGGTGAGGTCATGGATAGCGCAGGGGGTTTGCAATGCTGCCAATCGATCGATCGAGAGCCATGGGTGGGGTGGAGGGTTAAGTGCGAGTGAGGGGGTAAGGTCTGTTTGCCCCCCACCAAAATATTGACCACCAGCTGCCACAGCCCTTTATCAGATTCCTCAACCCTCCACTTTCACATCAGAGTCCTTGGCCAGGTGTAAGTGCGAAACGCATCAGCTATTCTTGTACCACCCCACAGCCGTGTTTTGTGTACCCCACGATCCTGTATTTTGAATAAAAGATGGATTTATCCATTCCGGTGTGCGGCTGTCCGGGTCTTCTTGTTCTCTTCTACTTGTATCAGCATTTAGCCAACACCTGGGGCTCTTCTCTTCCTGGAGGTAATGAGACACAAGCACTCTGGTTTAAGCCCCTCTTTGAGCGGAGGATCCCACATCATCCAATTTTATTGGCTGTTTGTGTGATAGAAGACGGCGGGCGAGCTGTGCAGGTACCTGGCAGGTAAGTGGTTAATGTGAACCCCTTTATATGGCTAATAAGTGCGGCGCATTTTCCCGGGAACCGGCCGACCTTCTGCTTTGTTCTCCTGTCCCGGGGCTGAGCTGAGTACACAGGAGAGGAGATTAGCATCCCGGACCCGGCATTAAGAGCCGCCTGAAAGGTTTCTCTGGTAGAATTGACGCTCTTCCGTGACAGCTGAATTATTTATTTACATACGACAACAACTAATGGTACATTAGAAATTCACCGGCGTGTGTGCGCTGCGTCTATAGCTTCCAGCTCATTGACCTTCACTCTTCACTCTACAATCTACTCCACCTAATGCCTCCTCCAATGAATAATTAGGAGCTCCTCACATGTTATACGCTCAACATCGACCTCATCTCCTTCCAAGAATAGTGCAAAACACCCAACCGGGAGAAGAAAAACTCCTCTCTCTATTCTGTCCTTTGCTTTTTGCTTTCCATACCTTATTTCTTTGTTTTTTATTCCTTTTTCCTTTTCATTTTCCCCTTCTCTTTTCTTTTTCTGTTATCCTTTTTCTTTTCTCTTCGCCTTTTTACAATCTTCTCCTCATTCATCTCTTCCTATTTCCATCTCTCCTGTCCTCTCTCCTTTCCTCTACTCTTTCTTCTGCTTTGCCTTTGTCTCCCTATCCTCTTTCCTATCCTCATCTTTTCATCTCTTCGTTCTGCGTGCTTTTCTTATTCTCTTTCTTTACTTATTTCCTCTTCTCTCTTCACCTTATTTCCCTCTCCTTTCCTTTTTTTTTTTAATTTTCCTCTCTTCTCCTCTCCGCTTTCCCTTTCTCATCTCTTCTCTTTCCTGCCCTCTACTATCACCTTTCTTCTCTTTCATCACCTCCCCTCTACGCTTCTCATTTTTTCTCTTCTCTTATCTCCGCCTCTCCACTCCTCTTTTTCTTCTCCTCTCCTCTTTTTTTTTCTTATCCTCTCCTCCCTTTTTTTCCTCTCCTCTCCTCTTTCTTCACCTCTACACCTTCCTTTTTTCTCCTCTCCCCTCTTTTCCTTTTCCTCTCTTCTCTTCTCTTCTCTTTTCTCTTCTCTTTTCTCTTCTCTCCTCTTTTCTCTTCTCTTCTCTTCTCTTTTCTCTCCTCTTCTCTTTCCTCTCCTCTTTTCCCTCTTCTTTCCTCTTTTCTTCTTCTTCTCCTATTACTATCCCTCTTTTGTCCTCTCTGTTCTCATTTTTCTTTCCTCTTTTATTTTTCCTTCTTCTCTTCTCTTCTCCTCTTCTCTTATCTTCGCCTCTCCACTCCTCTTTTTCTTCTCCTCTCCTCTTTTTTTTCTTATCTTCTCCTCCCTTTTTTTCTCTCCTCTCCTCTTTCTTCACCACTACACCTTCCTTTTTTCTCGTCTCCCCTCTTTTCCTTTTCCTCTCCTCTCCTTTTTTTATTTACCTCTCTTCTCTGCCTTCCTTTTCTTAACTCCTCTCTTTCCTCTCCTCTACTCCCCTCTCTCTTCACCTTTCTTCTCTTTTATCTCCAACCCTCTATGCTTCTCATTTTTTCTCTTCTCTTATCTCCTCCTCTCTTCTTCTTTTTTTTCTCCCCTCTCCTCCTTTTTATCCTCTCCACCTACCTTTTCTCTCCTCTCCCCTTCTCTCTCTTTTCTTTCTCCTCTACCGTCGTCTCATTTTATCTGCTCTCGCTTTTCTTTTTCCTCTCCCCTCCTCTTTCTTCCCCTTTCCATCTTCCTTTTCTCTTCTCACCTCTCCCCTCCCCTCTCTCCTCTCTTCTCCTCTCCTCTCTTCTCTTCTCCTTCTCCTTTTTTTTTACTTTTTCTTAGCCTCACTTTTTTTTCCTCTCCTTTCCTCTACCCTTTCCACTCCCCTCCTGTTTCCTCCTCACACTCCTCTCCTTTTTCCTGTCCTCTTCTCTTCTCTTCTCTTCTCTTCTCTTCTCTTCTCTTCTCTTCTCCTTTCTTCTCTTCTCTTCTCTCTTCTCTTTTCCCTTCTCTCTTCTCTTCTCTTCCCTTCTCTTCTTTTCTCTCTGCTCTTTTCCCTTCTCTTCTCTCTTCTCTTCTCTTCTCTCTTCTCTTCTCTTCTCTTCTCTTCTCTTCTCTTCTCTTCCCTTCCCTTCCCTTCCCTTCTCTTCTCTTCTCTTCTCTTCTCTTTTTTTCCCTTCTCTCTTCTCTTCTCTTCTCTTCTCTTCTCTTCTCTTCTCTTCTCTTCTCTTCTCTTCTCTTCTCTTCTCTTCTCTTTTCCCTCTTCTTTCCTCTTTTCTTCTTCTTCTCCTATTACTATCCCTCTTTTGTCCTCTCTGTTCTCATTTTTCTTTCCTCTTTTATTTTTCCTTCTTCTCTTCTCCTCTTCTTTTCTTCTCTCCTCCTCACACTCCTCTCCTTTTTCCTGTCCTCTCCTCTCCTCTTCTCTCCTCTTCTCTTCTCTTCTCTTCTATTTCCTCTTTTCCCTCTTCTTTCCTCTTTTCTTCTTCTTCTCCTATTACTATCCCTCTTTTGTCCTCTCTGATCTCATTTTTCTTTCCTCTTTTATTTTTCCTTCTTCTCTCCTGTGTCCTCTTCTTTTCTTGTCATGTTTCCTCTCCTCTCTCCTTTTTCCTACCCTCTCTTCTCCTCTTTTTTCTTCTCTTATTCTCCTCTCCTCTTCTGTCCATCAGTAATTTCCTTCCCTCATCCTCTCCTTTTTTCTTTCCCGTCCTTTCTTCTTCTCCCCTCTTTTCTCCCCTGGTTTCTCCTCCTCTTACCCTTGATCTTTCTCTCTGTATTTGCTCCTCATCTCCTTCTCTGCGTATCTCTCAGTACAGCGCGCTCCTCACCGCCTCGGATGTGTTGGAATCTCCTGCTGATTTGCAATTAGGTTTGTTGAACAAATACGCTGTGTCCTGTCAGCTCGGAGCTCGGTGTTGGCTCCCCATTACATCCTGCAGATTTTACAAAGTATCGGAAATTGTTTTAAAAAAATCTCGCCTGGTGCTGTTGTGTTGCCGTTTAATTTTTTCAGAAAATACAGGTTAGCCTGTCCGCTGCACCTCACTTTTACCGTGGCAACCAGACTTCAGCGAGCGATTGTGGAATGTTGGTTGCTAGGGTGGGACAGGTGAACGCCGTGGAATGCTCAGGATCCCGCAGGCAACGGCTAAATAACCTTCATGATCTGCACATTGGGAGATCTCAGCACCGCTGTCTGCGGAACACGGAAAATCCGTATTCAAAATGACTTCGTCCAGGCTTTAACCGCTTGCTAACCGACGCATGTCTAAAACGTCAAGTCAGCAGGTGGTTATACCAGGGTCATGGTTACAACCGCAACCATCATCCCGATGTGATTGTTTTCAGTCGGCAATTTGCTGTCTTGTAAAAAATGATCACTTTTATAGCGCTGCGAGGCGGAGTCCAGAACAGCTTTCCACAAAGGAGATGGAGGAACACCCATTCCCTGATCTCTTCTGTGACAAATGAACCAGGAAGCAACAGATGATTTCATCACTTCCAGGTTCAGAACTCTCATTTTCTGGCTGGTACAGTCAGGGAAGCAGCTGACCAAGCATTATGTGTGCTTGGTTAGCTGCTTTGGAGGGCAGGGGAGGCATCAAGGGTCTAAAAGACCCCTGATATCTCCATAAAGAGTACCTAATGCACTCATCCCTACATGCACTTTCTTGTAGAGATGACTGTATATATACTGTACAGTGGGGGGGGGGGGGGGGATAATGATTTGATCCCCTGCAGATTGTGTACAACTTTTGCACAAACCAATCAATATGGGATTTTTTTTACCCAAAACATGTAGCAAAAGACATATTGGCCTAAACTTACAAAGAAATGAAGGGTCTATCATTTTTATCATAGGTGTATTTTATATGATAGAGACAGAATATCAACCAAAAATCCATAAAAAAAATACACAATACAAATGTTATAAATGGAGTTTGCAGTTCAGTGAGTAAAAGAAGTATTTGATCCTCTACCAACCAACAATTATTCTGGCTCCCACAGACTGGCTCCAGTAGGTGCTCATGTGGTACACAGATTAGTCCTGTCAATGTAAGAAGGTGTTCCTAACGACAACTCGTTATGTGTATAAAAGACACCTGTCCACAGAATCTCTTTCTTCCAATCAATCCTCACCATCATGGGGAAGACCAAAGAGATGTCAAAGGACATCAGGGAGAAGATTGTAGACCTGCACAAGGCTGGAATGGGCTACAAGACCATCAGCAAGAAGCTTGGTGAGAAGGAGACAACTGTTGGAGCGATTATTCACAAATGGGAGAAATATAAAATAACCATCAATCGCCCTCGGTTTGGGGCTCAATGCAAGACTTCTCCTCATGGGGTGAGGATGGTCATGAGAAAAGTGAGGGGTCAGCCCAGAACTACATGGGAGGAGCTCGTGAATGATCTCAAGGCAGTTGGGACCACAGTCACCAAACAAACCATTGGTAACACAATATGCCACCATGGATCAAAATCCTCCAGCACCAGGCAAGGTCCACCTCCTCAAGAAGACACATGTACAGGACCATCTGAAGTTTACCAATGAACATCTAAATAGTTCAGAGAAGGATTGGGAGGAACGTTCTGTGGTCAGAGGAGACCAAAATTGAGCTTTTTGGCATTAACTTGACTCGCCGCATTTGGAGGAAGAAAAATGCTGACTATGACCCTAAGAACACCATCCCTACAGTCAAGCACAGAGGTGGAAACATGATGCTTTGGGGCTGTTTTTCTGCTAAAGGTCCAGGCTGACTTTGCTGCATTGAGGGGCCAATGGACGGGGCCATGTATTGTAAAATCTTGGAGGAGAACCTTCTTCCCTCAGCCTAGAACACTGAAGATGGGTCATGGATGGGTCTTCCAGCATGACAATGACCCAAAACATACCGCCAAGGCAACAAAGAAGCTCAAGAAGATGCACATTAAGGTCATGGAGTGGCCTAGCCAGTCTCCAGACCTTAATCCTATAGAAAATGTATGGAGGGAGCTGAAACTTCGAGTTGCCAAGCCACAGCCAAGAAACCTTCAGGATTTAGAGAAGATCTGTAAAGAAGAGTGGACTAAAATCCCTCCTGAGATGTGTGCAAACCTGGTCACCACCTACAAGAAACGTCTGACCTCTGTGATCATCAACAAGGGTTTCTCCACCAACTACTAAGTCATGTTTTGCTTGGGGATCAAATACTTATTTTACTCACTGAACTGCAACTCCATTTATAGCATTTGTATTGTGTGTTTTTTCTGGATTTTTGATTTTGATATTCTGATAATTTGCAAGGGATCAAATAATTATTTTCTCCACTGTAGGTGGGTGCTGAAGCGACCACTGACTGGAACCATGAATAGTCAGAGAGAGAGATGCCACCAACATGCCAAGATCTCCAAAATGGGTCCAAAGCTTTTTGCAATGATCACATCGTTACAGCAAATAGCAACATTTCAGAGCCAAGCAGGACCCCTTCATCAGGCTCGTGCCTGATGAAGGGGTCTTGCGTGGCTCTGAAACATTGCAATTTGCTGTACTGATGTAATTCCTAAATAAAGATTTGGACCCATAAGGAGCACCTGCCACCTTCCCAAAGCTATCACAAGGGGGCTTGCTTGCCCACGTGTGATCGCATTAAACTTAATTTAAAAAAAATATAAAAAATATATATATATATATATATATATATATATATATATATATATATATATATATACATATATATATATTTTTTGTTTTTTTAAATGTAAATAATATAAATAAAAATAATTAAATTAAAAGCACCCCTGTCCCCACAATGCATACACACAAATGCAAATGTGTCCGTAGGTCTAGCACACATATGTAAATGGTGATAGTGCCACACATGTGAGGTATCGCTGCAAATGTCGCAGTGACAGCAGTAATTCTAGGGCCATCATTTATGACATGCACAATAATATACCCAATTTTTTGGTAAAATAGTAAAGACGAGGTTGTGCCGGTTAAACAGATACCAAACATGTAAAAATTGCATGAACCCGTGAAATGGCAACAAACTTTGATACCTTATATTTTCCATAGGCAACGCTTTAAAAGCCCCCTACAGGTCATCAGTTTAGAGTTAACTGTGAATAATGGCCCGAGAATGATTGATCTCACTCTGGCGTGTACAGCGATATGGAACATGTGTAGCTCACGTGACAATTTCGTATGTAGGTGCTCACGCCATGTTAGTCTACATTGATGTTTATGTGAGAGGGGACTGGCTCAAATCTTTTTTTGGGGGAGGGCGGAGTTAAATGCTTGGGTGTAACTTTTTTTTCACTATAACCTTATTTATATCATATAGTGGACTAAAAGTGATAATATGTCTTTGTGGCAGGTTCCGTTCACTAAGACATCAGGGGTATATTAGACCCCTGATATCTCATCTGCCCTTGGGGGGGGGGGTTAAATGCTTAGGTGTAACTTTATTTTTATTTTTTTTACTTTTTTTTCACTATAACCTGGCCTATGCATTTTTTTGTGCATTTTCAGTTTTGCAGAAACGCACTACAGTCCATTTAACATGGTTTCCTATGGGTCACATTCACATCTGTGCATTTTATGGAAAGGGCCGGGGACTTTTTTCTGGTTTTTGGATCCATAGACTTCAATGGACCAAAATGGTGTATTGAAAAACGCAAAATGCACCTGGAGTATGCAAACTGCAACCTGCATAGGTGTGAACCAGGCCTTATATCACTAAAAGTCCCCCTATGTGATAATATGTCTTTGTGACAGGTTCTCTTTAGTAAGACATCAGGGGTCTATTAGACTCCTGATGTCTCATCTGCCCTCCAGCTGCAAGGGGAAAGTGACACCTGAAACCAAAGGTGACGTTATACACACCACATCTGGGGGTCTTTGCAGCTATACGGTATCAGAAAACGGACCTTCAGGGGTCAATGAAAGTGATTGGGTGGCAAAAAGCCAATGTTTGGTTCATGAAACATACACAATACATCTGGCTGCTGTGGTGTAAAACCCCCTGACATACATCGGTGGCAGTGAAAGGGTTATAACAAGCAGTTTTGGCTACAGTCCTCACTGGTGTAGTCCCCTGCATAAGCTTCTTTCCGCCACTAGATGTCTTCCTAAATGGTGCAACCTGAAAAAACAAGGACATCCAGTGAGTACAGGGCGTCATAAACCCACCCCTTTCTAAGTCAGACCTATAGATTTGCTATCGTGCTCCCTGCTTATTGGAGGACTTTGGCTCTGAGCAGGGGGCGTGTCAGATCTCTGTAAAGAGGCCACTGCTTCCAGCTTGCTGGCAGGGGACAGGCTTTTCTACTCAGCCTGTGGCGGCTTTCTAAAGAAAAATGAGCTGTGAGACTTTGCACATTTAATGCACCTGGAATGCATTTGGCTGATTTAAACTGTAAGTTCATTTGGGCTTTTAAGAATAAAATAAATATATTTTGTTTTGTTTAAGCCCTGTAGTAAGTGACATTTTAGCCGTACTTAGGGGAAGGAATAAAGTTCCCTGAGATCATGTGAGGCGACAGCGCTAAGCATTCGGTTTAATTATAGATAACCCGCAAGGGTGAAGCAAAGTGGCAAGTCACTCACTTAACTTAATGGAAGTGTTTGGGAGAATCTTCTCCAGGATCCAGGTTATTTATTAACCAGTTTATAAAATACTTATTTGTTGTCTAGAGTCGCATCGCTTTAAATAAAAGAAAAAACAAAAACAAAAACAAAAAAACGCCTGCTCAGTGTAGTGTATGTAACAGCTGTGAAATTCCCACATCTCACCTCCACACATAAAGAAGTCACACATTTCATTTCAATATTTTAAAGCTAAACAGACAAGCAGTGAAATACATACATCAGCCATAACTTTACCTAATATGGAGTAGATCTCCCTTTTGCAGCCAAAACAGCCCTGACCCCTCCAGTCATGGACTCCACTAGACCGTTGATCAATTGAGATCTGGAGAATCTGGAGGCCAATTCAACACTCAAAGTCGTCGTTGTGTTCCTCAAACCATTCTTGAACCATTTTTGCAATGTTGTAGGGCGTATTATCCTGCTGAAAGAGGCCACCGAGCAGACTGTAGGTCAGCCAGAACACCAGGGTGGTAGGTGAGTACCGGTGACAGCAGGCAGAATAGCAGGGTCAGGCTGGTTGGGTCATACACAGACAGGATGGATCCGGGTACAGGGCACAGGCAGGAGCGTGGTCAGCAAACAAGCCGGGTCTGGAACTAATCAGTAAAGCAGGAGCCAATGAAGCAGACAAAAGCAGAGGTCAGAGGACAAGCTGAGGTCAGTGCAGGCAATGTTTATGTCAGAAACTACGAAATCAGCCCGAGACAGAAGTACAGTTAAATCACACTTGTTTAATAATAAAAGTAAAAAGAACAAACGTAGTCAAAACATAGTTCAGGGACCGGAACGGATAGTCAGACAAGCCAAATGTCAGGGAGCCGGAGATGAGCGTAGTAAAACAGCAAGCAGGATCTGGAGCCAGAAGGGATGTCAGCCAAGCAAGTCTTTAACAGGAATGCAGGAGATAGTCTCTGTGATGTTGACCAAGGTGAAGGCGGAGATCCTCTGGGCTGGACGGCTTAAGTAGGCAGGACTGACGAGCAGGATATCATCAACAGCTGAGTAACTGTGGAGAGCTAGGAGCTGGCAATTAGCCAACAGCTGAGCCCAGCCCTGACAGTTTAGAGAATGGTCAAGACAAGCTGGGTCAACAACTGGGATCAGGTTAACAGGAACACAGGAGGCTGAAGACAAAGCAGCACCGATCCTGAGCACTGGTTCCGTTTAAATAGCCTATTTGGCGCCAACACCTGTCACAGGCGTGCGGGTATGCGCATGTGCATTAGCCAGTGCCCTATTCCTGCGAGCACGAAAGGGGACATGTATTAGCCTGTACACAAGAGTCAGTCCAGAGGAGCCATCTTGTCTATTGGCATGCCCTTCCTTACAATCTCAAACTCGCTGTTGTGTTCTTCAAACCATTCTTGAGCCATTTTTGCAGTGTGGCAGGGCGCATTATCCTGCTGAAAGAGGCCACTGCCATCAGGGAATACCGTTTCCATAAAGGGGAGTACTTAGTCATCATCAATGTATAGGTAGATGGTACATGGAAAGTAGCATCCACATGAATAATAGGACCCAAGGCCTCCATACTAAATTTATCTAGCAATGTGCGCCCTTTACCGTATTCATTCTGCAAAAGAGAAAATAAGAAAATAGCTGTTGATCCTGCCAGTTACTTTCAATTCCCGGGTTAATGGTGGCAACCCTTCTGATCTAGCCTATGCAGTGTTGTCACCATAGAGCCCATGCTGCCACCCCTTGCTCTGTTCTGTCCCATTCAGCTCCTAGATGCCCCGGTCACAGTCAGCACACACCAGCAACGGGACTCTCCAGTGTACATGATTGACAGCTTCTCCTCCACTCTGCTTTGGATGGCCCAGGGAGGAGGAGAGGAAAAAGTTCCGCCCACTGACCCAGCCCACGAGGAGCAAGGGAAAAGCAAAGCAGTCATGTGACTTGGAAATGTATATTGTAGCATCTAATATATAGAGTGATCGTTGATGGTTCGCACTAACAATGACCTGTACAGAGTATCTGGGTTTACCACTTACTGTGGCGGGCAATGTTTTCCTTTTCAAGCACCTTAAAATCAAAATGTTTTGCTAGACCCCCAAACATTATATATTTTCTGAAAGCAGAGGCCCTGGAGAAGAAAATAGTGGCCGTTGCAGTTCTTTTCATGTCACACAATATTGTGCAGCCATTTATCAAATGCAGATTTTTAGGAAGAAAATACACTAATATAAATTTTAGTACAAACACAACGATTATACATCAACAAGTTGATGTTGAGTTGAGTAAACAAATACCCAACATATCCAGATTTAAAATTGCTTACACCCATGAAATGGTGACAAGCTACGGTACCTAAAATTATCCATAGGTGAGGCATTAAAAGCTTCTACACGTTATCGGTTTAGAGTTAATCGTGAATTATGACCATAGAATTATCGCTCTCACCCTGACAGTCTTGGCGATACCTCACATATGTGGTGGTAACGCTGTTTACATATGTGTGCTGGATCTGCATGGGTTTGTATTTGCATGTATGCGTGACCGGGGTGCTTTCAATTATTTTCATTTTTTTCATTATTATTTTTTATTTATTTTTCTACACTTTTTTCATTGAACTTTACTGCTATCACAAGGGGGCAAACAAGCTTGTTATAGTTTTTTGCAGGTGACAGGTACTCTTTAAAAAAGACATCAGGGGTTGTTAGACCTCCCATGTTTCCCCTGCCCTCCAAAGAAACTAACCAAGCACATGTGTGAAACCGGAAGTGATTGAACCCTTGTTGCTTCAGATTTCATTTGTCACAGAGGAGATAGGGGAACGAACGTTCCTCCATCTCCTCTGTGGGAAGCAGTTACCGTGGCCCCAGGCTCCCTGAAAGAATAGGAGAGCCTGGGAACCACAGTGGGTGGCAGCAGGCAGGAGGAAGGAAGGGGGTGGGGGCAGGGGCGGCCCTTTGGATCACTTTTACAAAACAGCCAATCGTTGGCTATAAAAAAGGGTACTGTCACGGTTAAGGGTAAGTCTCAGAGACCAGAAGCTATAGCAGTAGAGAGACTCCCACCAACCAGCAGGATAGGTATACAAGCAGATCACCCTGGTGGATGATGCAGGCTCACCCGAGGTGCAGGTTCTAGGCCTACCAGAGCTTCTAATGATAGAGATGGGTTTTGCTGTGTGTCAGTACCAGGTCACGGTCCTCAAGATTGTCCCACCAGGAGGTAAACAAGCCAAGGTTCCAGTAGCAGGTATAGCAGGTAGAGATCAAGCAGAAGCGTAGTCAGTAAACAAGCCAAAGGTCAGTAAAGAGTTGTTGCAGGTTAGGATCAAGCAGAAGCATAGTCAGTAAACAAGCCAAAGGTCGGTAACAAGTGGTTGCAAGTTAGGATCAAGCAGAAGCATAGTCAGTAAACAAGCCAAAGGTCGGTAACAAGTGGTTACAAGTTAGGATCAAGCAGAAGCATAGTCAGTAAACAAGCCAAAGGTCGGTAACAAGTGGTTGCAAGTTAGGATCCAGCAGAAGCATAGTCAGTAAACAAGTCAAAGGTCGGTAACAAGTGGTTGCAAGTTATTATCCAGCAGAAGCATAGTCAGTAAACAAGTCAAAGGTCGGTAACAAGTGGTTGCAAGTTAGGATCAAGCAGAAGCATAGTCAGTAAACAAGTCAAAGGTTGGTAACAAGTGGTTGCAAGTTAGGATCCAGCAGAAACATAGTCAGTAAACAAGCCAAAGGTCAGTAACAAGTGGTTGCAGGCTGGGATTAAGTGGAAGTGTAGTCGAGGGCCAAGCCAAAGGTCAGTGATGAGTGGTAGTGAAGATACGGGTGGCAGCAGGAGTGACCAGAGCGAGATATTGGCTGGAGAGAGAGCACAATAATCTAGCAAACAGGATGCAAAGGCATGTCCTAAATAAGGTTAATGTTGATGGGAGGAGCAAAGGGTTCAAGTTTCACTAGAAATAAGGCACAAGGCGCCAATTCTGCTCGGGTACTGGAGGAATATGGCCAAACGCACCAAGAAGGTCGGCATTGTGGGTAAATATGGGACCGGTTATGGTGCTTCCCTAAGGAGGATGGTCAAGAAAATTGAAATCAGCCAACACTCCAAGTACACCTGCTCCTTCTGTGGCAAGACCAAAATGAAGAGGAAAGCTGTGGGAATCTGGCGCTGCGGTTGTAGCTGGAGGAGCCTGGACCTACAACACCACCTCAGCCATCAGAAGACTGAAGGAATTCAAAGACCAAAAGATCAACCATCCTTCTGAATTTCTGCTCCTTGTCTGTTCTTCTGGACTGTTCTTTAATAAAGGAGCTGTCCAGCATCTCAGGTGGCTCAGCATGAAGAGCTACCGCCAGGCACAGCAGAGGTCGCATGTTTAGACCCGGGTCCTGACAGGTACGAAGAACACGGCTGCAACCATGATCTTGTGGTAGCCACTTGTTGGCGGGAAACGTTGATAAGCAAGTGGTTAAAAATTGGGGCAATGACATCCCGCCGCGTCCTTGCTCTCCCTGGAAATGGGAGGACGTTCTTGTGCCAGGCGGAGGTAAGTGTCCCTGACACCGTTATTTGTATCCATTTTGGAGGGATTATACAGCACAAATAAAAACAGATTAGCCGTCCGTAATTGTTCGCGGTTAGCATCCCGTGACGTGCCTATAATGGTATAACATTTAGTTAGTTTAATTAGTTAGGTAATTCTAATAAGATGGCTCCCTAGAAAGCAATTAGCTATTTAAAACAAACAAATTTTTAATGCCATGTGCTTTCCAAGATTGCTTTCCCGACATGAATAATTGACTGAAACTTGTTTTCACGTGTGAAAGGGGATCGTCTGCTTTGCTCCGTCTTTTGACATTTCCTGTAAATAAACCGCGGTAATCAAAAGGCATCTGCCAAACACCTTCTGCTCCTTCCTGTCTAAATCCAGCCGGTTTTGCCCTCGCGTTGTGCCGTTACCCTTCTCCTCGCTCTCCGCTCTTGCGTAGGTTTTGAGAAGTGTTTGGTGGTATTTGAGATGCTTTCCGGAGTGCCTCTTGTTTCTATTTATTTATAAATATTTATATATAAGCGGTATTTATCCACTTGCCAACCAGGCCTTTTCTGCCACTTTTTGTTTACAAGTTAAAATCTGTATTTTTTTTTTTGCTAGAAAATTACTTCGAACCACCAAACATTATATATATATATTTTAACAGAGACCCTAGAGAATAAAATGGCGACTGTTGCAATATTTTATGTCGCGCTGTATTTGCACAGCAATTTTTCAAACACAATTTTTTGGGGAAAAAAATACATTTAAATTAATAATAAAAAAAAAAAACCTAATATGTACCAATTTTTTTTTGTAAAATATAAAAGATGATATGCTGAGTAAAAAGATACCCAACATGTCACACTTTAAAACTGCGCACGCTCGTGGAATGGCGGCAACCTACGATACTTTAAAATCTCCAATTCTTATAGGTTACCAATTTAGATTTACAAAGGAGGTCTAGCACTACAATTATTGCTCTCCCCCTAATGTTCGTGGTGATACCTCACATGCGTGGTGCGAACACCGTTTTTATATGCGTGTGCGACTTACGTATATGTTCGCTTCTGCACTTGAGCATGGAGGGATGGGGGCGCTTTACATTATTTATTCCTATTTATTTTATTTTTTATTTTTACACTGTCCCTTTATTTTTAGAAAAGGGCTAGTATGTCCTAATAGATACCTCATCCCAAAGATTAAGTATAGTATGGAGCAAAGGGAAGGGGATTATTACAGTGCCAGCAACAACTCAATACAATAGGTATATAGAAAAAAACTAATTTTATTACAATAATTAAAAACAATTAGTACATTACATTAAACCAATTTATTTTTATAAATTTTGATCCCTTTTATTCCTATTACAAGGAATCTAAACATCCCTTGTAACATAAATAAGAGGTGACAGGTCCTCTTTATGGAGAGATGTGGAGTCAATAGGACCCAAAATTTCATCTTTTGCTTTTAAAAAAAAAAAGTTTACTTCCGCCCTAGATCGGAAGTGACATCATAACGTTGCTCCGGTCCTCCAAGGTCATAGAGGTGATCAGATCTGGGGGGCGGAGCTGGCGCGCAGCATGTGAGGACGTCTTGAGAGGAGCTCTCCCTGTAGATTTCACATCCTGACCTAATCCTGTGAGCTAAAGTCGGCGTTTTTGTCCTGGACTGCTGGGGTATGAGTTGTGGACCCTCCGGAGAGCATCAGGGGATGGTGAAATACGGGCCTCCGTGGCCAAAAACACCGGGGGAGAGGCTGGCACGCTATGCCTGGGGCTCTCAAGATGGCGCCGCGGCGCCGGACAGAGAGGAGGAGGAGGAATGGCCGCCGCTTCAGCAGCAGCATGAGGACACTGAAAGACCGCAGCCTGCTTCATCTGGTCGGGTGAGTCCCAGAATACAGAGGGACCGCACTGTGCGCAGGGGGAGATCCCTGGACAGGGATAGGGGACCCACACATGATACAGACAGGGCCCTGGAGGAGGAAGGAGAACCGTCTCTTAAGCAAATAATGGCTGCCATACAGGGATGTCAGACTAAGCTGCTAGACCACTTTGGGGAACTGCAAATGGAATTCTCCTATATGAAACATGATATGCAGAAGCTTAGAGAAAAGGCACAGGCTGCTGACCACCGCATTGCTGCTCTAGAGGACACTGTCAGGCCTATGACCACTGATAACCAAATCATAAAAAAGACCCTCTCTGAGCACACTCTTAAAATGGCCGACATGGAGGACCGCATGAGAAGAAATAATATAAGGCTGGTGGGATTCCCTGAAGGAGTGGAGGGTAATCATCCGGAGGAATTCCTGGAGGAATGGCTGAAGGTGAATATGGCCCCTGGAACTTTCACTGCTATGTTTGCTATAGAGAGGGCACACCGTGTACCAGGTAAACCACCACCTAAGGGAGCAATCCCCAGACCCATGATAGCAAAGATTCTGCACTTCAGAGACAGAGAAAATATCCTAAAAGGAGCCAGGACAGGCCCTGAGCTGAAGTGTCATAACTATCGGATATCTATTTATCCTGATTTTTCTGCCACCACGCAAAAGCAAAGAGCTTCCTTCTATCCGATAAAGAAACGGCTCAGAGAACTGAACCTGATGTACAGTATGCTATACCCAGCAAAACTACGCATTGTGGATAATGGAAAAACACATTTTTTTACCACCCCCACCGAAGCTGCTGATTGGCTGGATGCGAGAGGACGACCGAGAAGAGGAGGCTCTCCAAGATCTCCTTAACCTGCTACATAACAGATGAAGATGTTGGGAGATAGGAGATGTCAGAGGAAAGTAATGCGGCGGACGTTGAGCTGTTTTTTTACCGCCCTTTTGCATCACAACCCCTATTTATAAGATGTAGAAAAGCATTGAATGGGGCCCTTAGATGGGTCTCTATACACCCAGCAATCCGGAAGACTACAGAAGGTATATGTCTGCGACTTTCAAATGCTCAAGAACACTTTTGACGCTGAAGGAATCTACAGGGATCTTTTTCTCCTTTTGGAAACAAAGCTTTTTTTTCTATAGTTTTCTCTATTTTCACTGGAGACTTGAGGAGTGGAACAAGAAGTTTCCTCTTCCCCTTATCTACTTATATTTTCTTCTATTTTTTTGTGTTCCAGAGTTTTTTTAATTTTTGTGGGGGGTTTTTTTCTCTCTCACAACTGAACTTACTCCTCACAATACTGGAGCCTGTGTGTTTTTTTTGAATACACACATCCGTTATAACCTCTTTTAGGTTAAAGGTTTTGGGAATGAAGTGCCTTGCAAGTTGGGGGCGGGTACAGGGTGGGGGGTGGGGAACAAGGAGGGATGAGGGGGGAAGTATTGGGGAAAAACATTATTATGCTTTATGTATGCTCATGATTTTAAGTTCACTTTTGCTGTCTACTGTCTGCCTTCTATGCTGCTGCTCACCAGGATGGGGAGGGGGGGTGCTGGAGCCCTGGGGGGTGCCATACCTGACAGATGAGAGTGGGAAGGAAGGAGAGGGGGGGAGACTCTTGCTTTATCCACTATGGCTGTGAACCTTAGGGTGATCTCCTGGAACGTTAGAGGTCTCAACTCCAAATTTAAAAGATCACTGGTCTTTGATTATCTAAAAAAATATAAACCGCATTTGATACTGTTGCAGGAGACGCATCTGCAGGGCTCCAGGACTCTCTCCTTAAAAAGGGCGCATATTGCTGGGGCTTATCATGCAAGTTACTCTTCATTTGCTAGGGGAGTGTCCACGCTGGTGGCTAAATCTCTACCTATATGTATTCATGCAATAAAAACGGATATCAAGGGTAGATATGTTGTTACCGTGATAAAGGTGCATAACAGATTCATGACCTTTGTGAACTTATATGTCCCACCTCCCTTCTCCCTGTCTCATTTAGATGATGTGCTTCAAGCGACTTTTGAGATAGCGGAAGGGAGGATTTTTATCTTGGGGGATTTGAATGCGGTGGTGGATCCGACAATGGACAGGTTGGATGCACCGCCGAGAACCCCAACACCGCTTGCAAAGTGGATGTCAACACATGGCTTCTATGATGCATGGCGAGCGAGACACCCAGAGATCAGGGAATACTCTTGCTATTCTGAGACACATAAAACACTATCTAGGATAGACATGGCATTAGTTGAGTCTGAGGGACTGCAATTGGTGGCTGGGGCGAGGTACTTACCTAGAGTGCACTCGGACCATTCACCCCTACTAGTAGATATTATATTGGGTCAGAGGCAAGGTATCAGACATTGGAGGATGGAGGCTAGCTGGTTGCAGGAGGAATATATTAAAATTAAATGTAATGAGACTATTCAGCGATTCTGGAAGGAGAATAAGGAAGTTGGCTCTGAACTAATAAAGTGGGAGGCATTCAAAGCTACTCTAAGAGGGGTGTTCATGACGGAGGTGGCTAGCTTCAAGAAGCAACTGGCATCTTCAATAATGGACAGGGAACGGGAGGTATCTCTAGCTGAGGCAGAATACGTTAGGAGACCAACTAGAGAGGGTTTGTGTACTCTCCAGGATAAGACACGGGCATACAAGGAAATACTGACTGACCAGACTACCAAACTTGGACTTGCGCAACGTAGACGTATCTTTGAATTTGGGGATAAGAATAGTAGACTATTGGCATATCTGGCGCGACCAGAATACACACCCATCTGTATAACGAGTATTTATGGTAAGGGTGGGGTAGAGGTGAGTGACTCCGAGGGTATACTACAGGTCTTTGTTCAATTTTATAACGAACTCTATAAGTCATGTATCCCACCGGGCGGGGACACCTTAAAAGCTTATCTAAGTGATATTGATCTCCCTAAGTTAACAAATTTAGATCGTGCAGAGCTGGAGGCTGACATATCTGTGGAAGAGGTGGCGGGGGCGATAGCTTCTTTTGCCCCTAGGAAATCTCCAGGACTAGATGGTATACCCTCGGAGTGCTATAAAACTTTTAGGGGTGGGCTGGCGCCCCGATTATTACAAGTGTTCCTGAATGCACGGCGGGAGGGGAAACTTCCCCCCTCTATGAGAGAGGCCTTGGTAGTTCTGATACATAAAGGGGGTAAAGATCCTAAAGAATGTGAATCCTATAGACCCATCTCATTGATGAATGTCGACACCAAGATACTAGCAAAAGTATTGGCGGGGAGACTGCAGTCGGTGGTGTTAAAATTAGTTAACCCGGATCAGACAGGCTTTATACAAGGGCGTTGTGCACAAATGAATGTTAGAAGGTTATTTATTAACCTACAGACGGATCATGAAAATTCCGGGGAGAGGGTAGTGGCCTCCTTGGACACCAAGAAGGCCTTTGATTCGGTCGAGTGGGCCTATCTGTTTGGTCTCCTGGAGATATTGGGATTCGGGCCTATATTTATATCCTGGGTGAGGCTGTTGTACGCTGACCCACTGATCAGGGTGAGGGTGAATGGTATCATATCCGAGCCCTTCTCTGTTTTCCGGGGGACCAGACAGGGGTGCCCACTGTCCCCCCTTCTTTTTGCTTTGGCCATAGAGCCACTTGCGGCAAAAATAAGGGATACTCCCCATCTGAATGGACTTCGGGTGGGGGGGATTGAGGAGCGAGTCTCCCTTTATGCGGATGACATGCTTTTGTATCTCCAAGACCCGGGCCCTTCATTATCCACGGCCTTCCGGCTGATACAGGAATTCGGAGACTACTCTGGGTTCCGTATCAACTGGAGCAAATCATCCCTGTTTGCTATAGATGACACAGTGAGGGTCCCGGCGGAATCCCCCATTCAATTATCCCAGTCCTTTAAATATCTGGGAGTGGTGATTCAATTTCCCATTGCAGGATATTTAGATTTTAACTTGAGACCGGTAGTGGAGGTTCTTCGTGAGAAGGTACAACGGTGGAGGAATATGCCATTGACAGTGATGGGTCGTATAAACCTATTTAAAATGATTGTCCTGCCAAAGCTGTTGTACGTTCTATCGAACTCACCTGTATATGTCTCGGTGAAAACTTTTAAACGCATAGACTCCATTGTGATTGATTTCTTGTGGGGAACCAAGGCACCCAGGTTATCCCTAGCAATCCTGAAACTACCAACAACCCGGGGGGGACTGGCTATGCCGGACATGAGATCCTATTTCTTTGCATCCCAAATGACATTTTTGCACTGGCGATGTTTTCCACAGATACCTAATGCAACTACTCTACTAGAGGCGGCTGTTGCCACATCTCAGGAGACATTGCTGAACATCTTGTTTAGAAAAGAGATACCAGGGAGAGAGATGGGATCAGTTATGGCACTACCTGGTAAGGTGTTCCATCTCTGTGCGCAGAAAATAATGGATGACCCGCTATGGTTATCACCTAATTGTCCCCTCTGGTACAATAAATCTCTACAAGAGTTCTGCAAATTGGAAGATGGACATGGATGGGCCAAATTTGGGATAAAATATTTACATCACATTTATCAGGATGGTAGACTATTAACCTTCACACAATTGAGGGAGCAGTTTGGTGTACCTAGGACATGGCAGTTCAGATATACCCAATTGCAACATGCAGCGACAGCCCAGTTCGGGAGAGGGGAGGTAAAGGTACAAAACACAACCCTGGAAAAAGTCCTGATAGATCCCGAGCCGACCAAGCGTATATCTAGATACTATAAGGAGATTAGATTGGGGGGACCTGACTTGACCGCTAGGACCAGAAGTAGGTGGACGACTTTCATTCCGGAACTGACTGAGGAAATGTGGCAGGAGGTACTCGATACATATCTTGTGTCGGTGATTTCCTCCACGGATAGAATGATACAGCTTAGATATCTACACCAAATGTACTACACTCCGACTAGACTATTTAAAATGCACAAAAAAGATAACCCGGAATGTCATAAATGTAAGGGAGAGGAGGGAACTTTCCTTCATATGGTATGGGATTGCCCTAAGATAAGACCTTTGTGGTCTCAGGTGACTGAGTTCATATCTGACCACTTTGGTCTTCCTAACATATGCTCTCCCATGAGGTGCCTGTTGGGAATTTTTGATCAGGAAGAGATAAATACAAATACTAAATTATTCCTTAGACTTCTCTACTTTGGGGTGAGAAAACTGATCGCTCGACGATGGATTCATGGTGAACAACTCAACCTGGGAATGTGGATAAAAATAATAAATGATGATGTACTTATGTATAAAATGACATATGAAGCGAGAGAAGCCCCCAAAAAATTTAGGAAAGTGTGGTGGAGGTGGACTGAATCCAAAAATACCTTATCGGTAGGAGAGGAAAAGAGCGGTGGCGCAGAAAATCTTTAGGTGATGAGGAGGGTGGACAGTGGAGTATTAAAAGAATGGATGCATACAACATTAGAGGTAGAAAATAATGAGGGGGGATGGGAAGGGAGGGGAGGGAGTTTGTACATGGAAGAGGGCTTTTGAGAGTCTGTTTTCTCTCTGGTTGAAGCCAAAGTTTCAATATCTATGTTGATTGTCCAGGTGCTCTTCTTCTGAGCGGTTTTCTAGTAAAATATGATATGCATATAAATAAAGAGCTGTTTATTATAATTTAAAAAAAAAAAAAAAAAAAAAAGAGCAAAATAATTAGGCTGACTGAGGTAAAAGATGGTCTTCATATTGAAAGCAATAACTACAAAGCATGTGTAACTGGATGAGCCATATGTGTAGAGGTAACATGTTATCGTTTAATGAGATGTACAATGACCCATTGTTTACAAAATGTGATGTAACATGTTAATATGCTCAATAAAAATCTTGTTTAATAAAAAAAAAAAAAAAAAAAGAGGTGATCAGATCTGGAGAAGAGACGCTTGAGAGGGGATATGATTTCAATTTACAAATACCGGACTGGTGACCCCACAATAGGGAGAAAACTTTTTTTGCGGAAGGGAGTTTAACAAGACTCGTGGCCATTCACTAAAATTAGAAGAAAAGAGGTTTAACCTTAAACTACGTAGAGGGTTCTTTACTGTAAGAGCGGGAAGGATGTGGAATTCCCTTCCACAGGCGGTGGTCTCAGCGGGGGGCATCAATAGTTTCAAAAACTATTAGATAATCACCTGAATGACCGCAATATACAGGGATATACAATGTAATACTGACACATAATCACACACATAGGTTGGACTTGATGGACTTGTGTCTTTTTTCAACACTATGTAACTATGTATGAAACGATCTGGTCTCTGAGAACCTCTATGGCCAGCTGCGCGACCCACCGAATCCTTTCTCGGGGACGTGCTGGTAAAAACGGTAAGCCCGAGGAAACGCCAGCGAGCGGTGGCGGTGGGAACGACCCCTCCTGCTGCTTCTGAAAGCAATCCAGCGGCTAATCAGCCATTTGGACCACTTTTACAAGAGAGCCGGAGTTATGGCTGACAGCTTTAGTGCAATACGTGCAAATAGTTGATAGTTGTGGCAAAAAGTAAAACTTCAAAAAACTCGCCATGCCTCTTACTTTTAATACTTTGGACTGTCGACTTTCCAAAAAGGGGTCATTTGGGGGGTATTTGTTCTGTCCTGACATTTTAGGGCCTCAAGAATTGAGATCGGCCGTCAGTACATCAGGATTGATCGATTTTCAGAAATATATCCCATAGTTTGTGGACTCCATAAGACCAAATAATATACACTGATTTGGGTTATTTTCACCAAAGAAATGGAGCAGAATACATTTTGACCTAAATTTATGAAGAAAGTTTATTTATTTGCAAAATTTTATAACAGAAATGAAGACAAGCGTGTTTTGTTTCAAAATGTTCTGTCTTTTTTCGTTTATTTAGCAAAGAATAAAAACCGCAGAGGTGATTAACCACTTGCCGCCCGCCCACCGTCAAATGATGGCGGGGCGGTGCGGCTCTCGTTCTGGGTGGACGTCATATGACGGCGTGCCAGGATGACCGCTCTCGCACACCCACGGGGGCGTGCAATGCGGCGATTGCGGTCTCGCCGTGCTGCTAGGACACGGCGCGCCCCGACCCCTGCAGCTCTTTTACCATGTGATCGGCTGTGTCCAATCCGGTCACATGTAAACATGGAGATGCCGGTAATCGGCGTTCCTCTCCTCACACTGGCAGAGTGTGAGGAGAGGGGATCAGCGGCATCTCCTCACAGGGGGACGTGTGTACATGTAATCAAGGCACCGATCATCAGTGCCCTGATTACAATTGAGTGCCCACCAGTGCCAGCAATGATTGCCCACCACTGCTAGCAATCAGTGCCAACCAGTGCCCACAATTGCCACAAATCTGTGCCCACAAGTGCCAGCAATCAGTGGCCATTAGTGATGCTAGTTAGTGCTGGCTATCAGTGCTGCCCATCAGTGCTGCCTATCTGTGCCCACCAGTGCCACCTATTTGTGCCCACCAGTGTTGCCTATCTGTGCCCAGTGCCCACCAGTGCCACCCATCAGTGCTGCCTATCAGTGCTCATTAGTGCCACATATCAGTGCCCATAAGTTCCGCCTTATCAGTGCCCAAAAGGGCCACCTCATCAGTGCCCATTAGTGAAGGAGAAAAATTACTTATTTACAAAATTTACTGACAGAAACTAAGAAAAGTTTTTTTTTTTCCCAAAATTTTTGGTCTTTTTTTTTTCATTTTTTAGGAAAAAATAAAAAACCCAAAAGTGATTAAATGCCACCAAAAGAAAGCTCTATTTGTGTGAAGAAAATGATAACAATGTCACATGGTTACAGTGTTACATGACCGCGCAATTGTCATCCAAAGTGTGACAGCACTGAAAGCTGAAAAATGGCCTGGGCAGGAAGGGGGTGAAAGTGCCCGGTATTGAAATGAAAGTGCCCGGTATTGAAATGAAAGTGCCCGGTATTGAAATGAAAGTGCCCGGTATTGAAGGGGTTAATTATAAAGCTGCATTATTTTGTATCTTTTATATCTGCTTTAATTATGTTAATGAAGAACATTTAATCGCATACAGTGATGAAGCCTCCTGTCCATTGTTGCCCCGCTCTCTTGGCATTGGGTGCCATTAAGTTCAGCCGGTGCTTCAGCATCCTCGGCCTTCTCCATCATTTTTCTCCTCCGTCGTTTAGCATGTAAATAATATGCAACCGGAGGCTGCGTGTGTCAGGAATTACACGCTGCAACACTGGCAGGGAGGCATGCCGAAACGCCATTTGCATAATGTTTTATGTAGCACCCGGAACCTTTGTCTTCCTCGCCGTTGTTCCCTGGAGTGTGAAACCATTTTTTATTTTCAATTACCTGCCATGGTGCTTGTAAGAGGAGACCTGGAAAAGTTTCAGGAGCCGGCGGCGTGATATTTCCCTGTCCTTTGCTGTCGGACTTTTGTACGCCCTCCGCCCGCTGCGTCAATCGCAGTTTTCTCTATTTTTTTTTTCTAAAGTCTGCAATTGGCACCCGGCTCATACGTTACCAGTGCAGTCATGTTTTGCAGAGGATTAAAGTGTATCTATATTCAGAAACAAAATATATGACTGTACATTACACATAAATTACAGCGGAACTTCAGGCATACCAAAGCAAACATGAATATTAGGGTTGCACCAATACCGTTTTTGTATCGGCGGGTACGAGTACCGATACTTTGTGGTGCGATTTGTGTCAATCAAAAAAAAAAAATTGGAGCCAATTGCACTGCAAAGAATTGCATGCGATTTGAGCAGGAAAGCAGTGCGATTCCTGTCCGAATCAATTGCGATTTCCTCTACTGCAACTGTGTGTGTGCAAGCGCCGTTAAGAGTTAGAACTCACAGTACAGCTGGCCACATGCAAAATAATCTACATAGGTGTCCCGGTCTGCCGATGGCAGCAAATCAGGTGCTCACAGAGCTGGAGGAGAAGTTACAGGAGCTACAGGAGTGGGTATAGGGCGGAAGTGATGTCAGCTTGGGGGCGGTCCACTTCTACATCTCCTCCAGCCCTGGCAGCACCTTCAGCGGCCTGTGCATGCAGGCTCTATGTACTGTGAGTGCTAACATAAACTGCCCACTAGATGGCGCTTTATTCCCTTTTCTATACACACACAGGAGAGGTGAGGAAAACCGCATGCGATCGCACCACATTAAACTTGCCACTAGATGGCACTTTATTCCCTTTCTATACACACACAGGAGAGGTGAATGAAAACCGCATGCGATCGCACCACATTAAACTTGCCACTAGATGGCACTTTATTCCCTTTTCTATACACACACAGGAGAGGTGAATGAAAACCGCATGCGATCGCACCACATTAAACTTGCCACTAGATGGCACTTTATTCCCTTTCTATACACACACAGGAGAGGTGAATGAAAACCGCATGCGATCGCACCACATTAAACTTGCCACTAGATGGCACTTTATTCCCTTTCTATACACACACAGGAGAGGTGAATGAAAACCGCATGCGATCGCACCACATTAAACTTGCCACTAGATGGCACTTTATTCCCTTTCTATACACACACAGGAGAGGTGAGGAAAATCGCATGCGATCGCACCGGATTCCTGTTCAACCAATGCAATACTCCCAACGCACACGTTCCTGCACAAACGGCTGTATCTTAATTTGGGTGCTGAAGTGACCAACGGTTGGAAACCGACTGCAGTCATGAGAAGGAAGTGACACCAGCACACCGGGATCTCCAAAATTGGGTCTAAAATTTTAATCACATAGTATCAAAAAAATAAATAGAAGCGACGTTTCGGAGCCACGCAGGACCCCTTCATCAGGCATGAGACCTGATGAAGGGGTCCTACGTGGCTCCGAAACGTCGCTTCTATTTATTTTTTTGATACTATGTGATTACAATTTTGGACCCAATTTTGGAGATCCTGGTGCGCTGGTGACATTTCCTTCTCATGACTGCATTCCTGTTCAAATCGCATGTGATTCTTTGCAATGTGATTGCGCCTATTTATTTTGTATTGACGCAAACCACAATGCAAAGTATCGGTTTCGGCATGGGGAGCATTTGGGGCGAGTACCGGTATCGGTGCATCCCTAATGAATATCCCATTAAAAGATATAATAACAAAATTGGCCTTTGCTGCAAAATTCACTTTTAATCCAGAGATTTCCCCCCCGCAGTACTTTTTTTCTGCCACTAGATGTCATCAGTCTGGTGGCCAGCATCATTAGTCTCAAAAATAAGCACCAGGATAAAATAATAGGATAAAAATAAAAAGGCCTTTAATAGATACAATATCAAAATCAAATTTTGCTGCAATATTCAGTTTCTAAACCCCCCCCCCCCCCCTGCAATACTTTTTTTTCCTGCGACTAGTCTGATAGTCAGCATCATTTAATCCACTTCCTCTGAGCTCAGGTCATCCCAGACCAGCCCCCAACCTGTGACTGGACAGTAAAAGGAGAAGCAGTACAATTAGGCCTGGTTCACACTGATGTGATTTCAGATATGTATACAAAAAGTTACTGTTCTTGTGAGTACAAACAAAACAGAATACATTGTAGCTGCTATATATATACCTGCAATACAGGTATATCTCAAAAAATTTGAATATCATCAAAAAGGTAATTTATTTCAGTAATTCAATTCAAAACAATAAAAAAATATGCTCAATTTAAAAAAACAAAGCATTAACAGAGCTGCTAATGCTTTGTCTTTGAAATTGAGCATATTTTTTTTTATTGTTTTGAATTGAATTACTGAAATAAATTACCTTTTTGTAGACCAGTGATTTTAGAATAGCGGCTGAGAGTGCAAATAACTTTTTTTTCCATTTGAGCGCTGGGTTCAGAAATACTTGCTACTTCTGATTTTTTTTCTCTACAATTCAATTCAAAAGATGAAACTCCTATATTTTATATAGATGTGTTACACACGGAGTGATAGATTTCAAACATTTATTTCTTTTAATTTGGATGATTATGGCTTACAGCTAGCGACACCCCCAAAATTCAGTATCTCAGAAAATGAGAATATTGTGAAAAAGTTGAATATTGTAGACTCGTGGTGTCCCACACCAAGCAGCTAATTATCTCCAAACACCTATAAAGGTTTCCTGAGCCTTTAAATAGTCTCTCGGTCTGGTTCAGTAGGTTACACAATCATGGGGAAGACTGCTTGGCAGTTGTCCAGAAGACAGTCATTGACACCCTCCACAAGGAGGGTAAGTCACAAAGGGTCATTGCTAAAGAAGCTGGCTGTTCACAGAGTGCTGTATCCAAGCATATTAGTGGAAAGTTGAGTGGAGGGAAAAGGTGTGGTAGAAAAAGGTGCACAAGCAACAGGGATAACCGCAGCCTTGAGAGGATAGTGAAATAAAGGCCATTCCACTCCAAAGACATGCTGGTAGGTTAATTGGATCTTGTCCAAATTGGCCCTAGCATATTATTATTAAACAGGATTTATATGGTGCCAATAGTTTGCGCAGCACTTTACAACATGAGGGCAGACAGGACACTTACAATCCAAATCAATACAGAAGGAATCAGAGGGCCCTGCTCGTTAGAGCTTACAATCTAGAGGATATGTGTGAATGTGTGTCCCAAGCGCGTCGAGATCCTACGGGGTAAATGACGACGCTATATCAAAATGCAACTCAACTCATTCAAGAGTTTGGGGGAGATTCACAAGGAGTGGACTACGGCTGGTGTCAGAGCTTCAAGAGCCACTACACATGGTGTATCCATGACATGGGCATCAACTGTCCCATTCCTTGTGTCACCCCACTCCCGAATCAGAGACAACGTCAGAAGTGTCTTACCTGGGCTAAGGAGAAAAATGACTGGACTGTTGCTCGGTGGTCCAAAGTCCTCTTTTCGGATGAAAGTAAATTTTGCATTTAATTTGGAAATCGAGGTCCCAGAGTCTGGAGGAAGAGTGGAGAGGCACAGAATCCAAATTGCATGAGGTCCAGTGTGAAGTTTTCCACAGTCCGTGATGATTTGGGGAGTCATGTCATCTGCTGGTGTTGGTCCTCTGTGTTTTATCAAGTCCAAAGTCAGCGCAGCCCTCTAGACGGAAATTCTGGAGCACTTCATGCTTCCCTCTGCTGACCAGCTTCATGGAGATGATGATTTAATTTTCCGGCAGGACTTGGCACCTCCCACACTGCCAAAACTACCAATGCCTGATCATGGTATCACTGGGCTTGATTGGCCAGCAAACTCGCCTGACCTAAACCCCATAGAGAATCTGTGGGGTATTGTCAAGAGGAAGATGAGAGACACCAGACCCAACAATGCAGACAAGCTGAAGGCCACTATCAAAGAAACCTGGACTTCCATAACACCTCAGCAGTGCCACAGGCTGATCACCTCCATGCCACGCCGCATTGATGCAATCATTTATGCAAAAGGAGCCCCGACCAAGTATTGAGTGCATCCTATACTGTACATGGACAGACTTTTCACTAAGACTACATTTCTGTATTATAAATCCTTTTTTTTTTATTGGTATTGTATTATGTAATATTCTCATTGATCGCCGCCATTACCAGTATGAAAAAAAAAAAAAGAAATAAAAATTCCAGTATATATCCCATAGTTTGTAGACGCTATAACTTTTGCACAAACCAATAAATATATGCTTATTAGGATTTTTTTGACCAAAAATATGTAGCATATTGGCCTAAATTGATGAAGATTTTTTTTCTATTTCAACTGGATATGTTTTATAGCAGAAAGTAAAAAGTATTGTTTTTTTTTTTTCAATCAATATACACTTATTGCAATTTTTTTTACCAAAAATATGTAGAAGAATACATATTGGCCTAAACTGATGAAGAAATTTTTTATTTTTTGGGGGGATATTTATCATAGCAAAAGGTAAAAAATATTTATTTATTCATTTCCAAAATTGTCGCTCTTCTTTTGTTTATAGCGCAAAAAATAAAAATGGCAGAGGTGATCAATTGCCACCAAAAGAAAGTTCTATTTGTGGGAAAAAAGGGACATCAATTTTATTTGGTTACAGCGTCGCACGACCGCACAATTGTCAGTTAAAGTAACACGGTGCTGTAGGTCATGAGGGGGGGAAGGTAAATCTTCTGGAGCTGGAGTGGTTGAGAAAGAAACGGTGTGTTTAATTTAACATTTATGTTTAAAGTAAATAAAATATATATTTTTGGCCTTCACTGCAAACCAACATCTCCCCTCATGCAGCCGATCGTTTAATCTAATTTTACTTTTTAATAGGAGATCCCAGGAGTGAGTGGAATTACCCACCTTGAAGCAGAGATGGGTGACCATAACCTGGACTACTCCAACACCGACCATCTTCAGGAACTGGCCTTCTCTCCCGTCCACGCTCCTATTGTTGCAATGGGGACTCAGACTGGGAGGTAAGTGGAAAAACAGAAGACCTAACAACAGAGAACTGCAATTCCCGGTACCAGGACTCTTGGTATTTGTAATGGAAGCTGCAGATTTAAAGAATAACATAACACCCCCTCTTGTTCAGAATTGTCCTGGATTCAGATACTCACTTCCTTAGATCTCACAGCTCGGGTCTTGCTCTTGGTCTTCATTGGCTGGCGTAGCTGGTGGAGGTTCGAGATGAAGAGATGGCTTCTCTTGCTCCTCTTGTCCAACACCCTAAGTAATGGTGATAGAGAATGTGAGGAAGCAGAGTGTTGCAAGCAGCATCAGCTGTTTGGTGTGAGGGACAGACTGGGTAAGAACCAAATGTAGGAGGATGGTAGCACCTGATCAGTAGACAGGAACCAAGCCAGGGCATAAGCTGATAGTCTCCAACAGCTGGGCGGCGAGGTACCAAATCAGAAGGCAGGGACAGCGTCAAGATACAGCCCAAGGCGACAACCAGGTACAAGAACATAAGGCAACGTCAGTATAGAGGCCAAGGTCAGTTCAACAGCCGGGCAGCAAGGTAGCGAATATGAAGACAGGATGCATAGTCCGAAACACAGGTCGAGGTTACAACAGGTAGAAAAAAATTCAGAGGCGGGTCAAAGGCAAGCCGGGTCATACATGGGAAGACAGAAGTAGCAGATCAGGAACTAGCTGAAGACCACTCAACAATCTGTCCATGTCACACTCTAGCCCAGTGATGACGAACCTTGGCACCCCCAGATGTTTGGGAACTACATTTCCCATGATGCTCAACTAGACTGCAGACTGCAGGAGCATCATGGGAAATGTAGTTCCAAAAAAATCTGGGGTGCCAAGGTTCGCCATCACTACTCTAGCTTATACAGGCCATTTGGTGCTAGTACCAGTCCAGAACGTGTGTATGAGCCATTGTGTACAATAATACCTCCACACATGCGTGTCAATACATGTCTACTAGTAACCTTATGCCCAGAAACATGCACATGCTCACTCACTGATCTTTTTTAACACCTAGCTTCCTTACACTGTGTCTGTCAGGACCCAGATCTGCAACCTCTGCTGTGGCTGGCAGTATCTCTTCTTGCTGAGCCACCTGAGATGCTGGACAACTCCCTGTCTTATTCTTTAGACAACCTTGCCTGGATTTCCTATATAAGCCACGCCTTTGTACTTCCAATTTGCCAGATTATTGTGCTTTCTCCAGCTCACTGTTGTCTCTGTTCTCACTCCTGCTGCTGTTTGTATCTTCTCTACCACTCTGTTCTTCAACTACGCTTCCGTTTGATCCCAAACTGCAACCACTTGTTGCTGACCTATGGCTTGTTTACTGACTAAGCTTCTTCTTGATCCCAACCTTCTATATCTGCTACTGGACCCCGGCTTGCTCTAGTCCTGGTGGGGTGATCCTAAGGACCGCAACCTAGTACTAACACACAGCAAAACCCATCTCCACCATCAGGAGCTCTGGTGAACCCTGATTAGTGCTTAGACCCCACACCTTGGGTGAGCCCAAATCATCGGCCAGGGTGACCTGCTTGTGTGTTTACCCTGCTGGTCGGTGGGAGCCTCTTCTACTGCTATTGCTACTGGTCTCCGAGCCTGACCCCCAACCGTGACAATATCTTTTTTATAGCCCTGAAAAAGGGGCAGATCCTCGAGCCCCAAAAACTTGGTTATTATTATACAGGATTTATATAGTGCCAACTAACATCAATAATAAGAGTTTTTGGACTCTTTTGGAATGGCATTCTCATTAGAGTTTTTACGCATGGATTTTCTGATAAAATCATTTTTATTGAGACAAAAGGAAGCAAACATGACACAATAAGCAAAAGAGTAGTTGTTTCCCACGCAGGGGAAAATAATTGTGGTAACAATAACAGTATCGAAAGTTACATTTTGTGTACACTACAATATAAACCACCTGCCCTGACCACTAGAAATGGTCTCAAATGATGAGCCCGGAAGACCCAATTCGAGAACAAGGAAAAATACAAAATAAAGGGAAGGGGAGAGGGATGGGGATGGGCCTTCAGCCTCATTAGGGAGAGAAGAGGGCTCCAACCGGGAAGGTGTTGAGGTAAAAGAAAAAAAAGAAGGGAGGAGGCAGGGGGAGAGAAGCAGGAAAGGAAAAGAAAAACGAGAGAAGTAGGGAGAAGAGTAGAAGGTTCTGCAGGCTAATCAGCAACAGATCGATTGGGGGTGCCCATACTAGCCAAGGACAGGGTCGGAAGGGCATATGACCACCAGGGGTCCCACACTTTAGGGAATTTGAAATGTGTGTCTCGTGAAGTACACTAGACATTTTCTGATGGACCATTAGGGTGGTCAAAATGCTCCTCACCTCTGCAAACCGTACCGAGGGTTTGTTTGTTTTTTTTTTTGGATTTTCAACTCAAGGTTGTCTTTTTTAAGGGGCACCCCATTTTTTTGTTGAGCGTGGCCTCACCAGCGCCTCTAACTGACATACTGAGAAGTCAAATCCAGCGCCGTATTTATTCTTCTTCCGAGCTCTCAGTCTAGAGGGCACAGAATATAAAAGTCCACAATTCCTTGGTGTTCATTCAGGCTGTATATCTTTATTACCAGGAGTTCAGCTTTATTCCTCTATATAAATGTCCGGGCGTCCTTACAGTCACAAACCTCTTCTTTCTCAGTTGGAAAAAAAAAAAAAAAGTCCCATGAATGCATCCGTCCTGCCGACAGCACCGAGATACCATTAAAAAAGTCACATTGATATCTCAGCAGATCAACAGCGCGGGACGTGAGATATAAATCAGTGTTTGTATGGTGCGGTTTCGCTCCGGCTAATGCCATTGAACCGCCTCGTGCCCTTGAGCTCAGCCTGCTTTGTCAGTCTCTTTACTTTGTTCCCTCAACGCTGTGCTGAATTACCATCCAACCAAGCAGACCCAAATTACCATCTCTTTATTAAACCGCATTGTGAATTCTTTTTTCTGCATTTTAAATGCAATTGTTCAATAATCGAGAAGCCGAAAACCATTAAGAGCAATTATTGGTGGACAGATCTGATTGCAGCCGGGTGTTTTCTGATGAAGGGTGGACAGTCCTGGAGCTCTCCGTGGTGCTGATGGACAAGCTATGCTTGCAGCAACATAGACACTGTCTGCAGGGATCTGTACAAGACCGGAGCGCCATCACTGGGTCCTGTAGAGACATCGTCTTTGGGGCCCAGGGCAGTATCCCTCTGATGGGATCAGACCCCCTTTGAAGCCCAACTGAACTTTGAGTTTAAATCCTCTAAATACATTTTAGTATTGGATTTACAATTTTGTGTGCAGTTTTATAAAAGTCATACCGGGGGTCTCCAAACGACGGCCCGCAGGCCACATCCGGCCCACTGCAAGATTTTACCCGGCCCATAGGAACTCCGATGTGATGGGAGATTTCTGATGTGTAGAGAACTCTGATATGGTGTGGGGGAGGGGATTCTTATGTGGTGGGAGATTTCTGATAGAAAAGGAGGGCTGGTGCGAAACAGGACTCTGATATGGGGGGGTTTGAGGAGGGCTTTCATGAAATGGGGGGCCTTTGATGTGGAAGGGGCACTCTGGTGAATGGGGAGATGGGGCTTTGATGAAATGAGGGAGCTTCTGATGTAAAGGGGGAACTCTGATATGATGTGGGGCTTCTGTTGTTTAGGGAGGACTTTAATGGAAATTGAGGGGGGCTTTGATGAAATGGGGGGCCTTTGATGTGGAAGGGGCACTCTGATGAATAGGGAGATGGGGCTTTGATGAAATGACGGACAGGGGCTTCTGATGTGATGGAAGGTTTCTGATAGGAAAGGGGGACTTATGTGAAAGGGAGCCCTTATGTAAAAGGGGGACTCTGAGGAGGCGGGGGGTTCTGATGAAATGGGGGAATTCCGATGTGGAAGGGACACTCAGATGATTTAGGAGGGGGGCTCTGAGAAAATGGGGGAGCTTCTGATGTAAAAGAGGAGCCCTGATGTGAAAGGGGGACTCTAATGGAAGGGGAGGTGGGGCTCTGATGAAATGAGGGGGCTTCAAATTTGAAGGGGGAACTCTGATGTGATGGGGGGGCTTCTGATTTTCAAGGGGGACTCTAATGGAAATTGAGGGGTTATCTGATGTGATGGGAAGTGTCTGATGGGAAAGGGGGACTGATTTGAAGGGGACTCTGATGGAGGGGGAGGGGGGCTCTGATGAACTGGGGGGGGCTTCTGATGTGGGAGGAGCACTCTGATGAATGTGGAGGGGGGCTCTGAGAAAATGGGGGGGGGGGGGCTTTTGATATAAAAGAGGAGCCCTGGTGTGAAAGGGGGGCTCTAATGGAAGGGGAGATGGGGATCTGATGAAATGATGGAGCTTCTGATGTGAAGGGGGAACTCTGATATGATGGGGGGCTTCTGATGTTAAGGGAGGACTTTAATGGAAATTGAGGGGGGCTTTGATGAAATGGGGGGGCCTCTGATGTGGAAGGGGCACTCTGATGAATGGGGAGAGGGGGCTCTGATGAAATGAGGGGGCTTCTGATGTGGAAGGGGCACTCTGATGAATGGGGAGATGGGGCTCTGATGAAATGAGGGGGCTTCTGATGTGAAGGGGGAATTTTGATATGATGGGGGGGCTTCTGATGTTAAGGGAGGACTTTAATGGAAATTGAGGGGGCTTTGATGCGATGGAAAGTGGGGGGGGCTTCTAAAGTTATTTCTTGGAGTGTGTTTATTCATTCATTTATAAAACTATTTTTTTCAGTCCACAAATATGTGTAAATATACAATCTGGCCATCATACTGAAGAGATTATGGCCCCCGATTTACACCTTCCAGGTGCAACAAAGAGGTCCTACAGCTCATTTTCTTTAGAGAGCAGCCACAGCCAGAGTAGAAAAGCCTATCCCCTGCCAGCGTGCTGCAGAGAAGGATCCTTGCTCTCTGTTTGTAAGCAGTGGTCTCTCTGCAGAAGTCCTAATAGCGCAGCAATCAGCAGGGAGTAGGGGCTTTGCTGATAGAAGGCTACATGGCATCTGAATGATGGATCAATCCTGGAGCTGATCTCTGAACATTCCCCTTTGGTCTCTGCAGACCCATCCAGTTTACAGGCTGGTCCCTTCATGGGGATCGTTGCTTGCCCTGAGTAGTGTTCATCCTTCAGACACTTCGGTGGCGATTCTCTGCAAACTTTCAGGTTGGACTTTTCCCCTCTTTAGATAAGCGATCGTCTGATTCACTTTAGTTTAAAAAAATCAGTGTAGGATTGTTCCTAAAACAGAAATAGCAGTTACCATGTGTCTGTACAAAATGCCAAGCGGGGCTGACTCATCCCGTCTGTTCAGCTTCACTCCGTATTATCAGTTTTATATTTTCCTATGCTACCCTGGCTTCACAACATGACACATTGCAAGGATAAACCACAAATATATATATATATATATGTATACACATTGATCAGTCATAACATTATGACCACCCACCATAACCCGTCCAGGCATGGACCCCACTAGACCTCTGAAGGTATGCTGTGGTATCTGGCACCAAGCCATCAGTAGCAGATCCTTTAGGTCCTATAATTTGTGAGATGCTTGATTGGATTTAGAGCTGGAGAAATTGGAGGCCAAGTCAATACCCCAAAATTGTTGTTGTGTTTCTTAAACCATTCTTGATTTCATCAGACCAGGCCACCTTTATCCATCTCTCCATGCTCCAGTTCGGATGCTCACGTGCCCATTGTAGGCTCTTTTGACTGTGGACACGGGTCAACATGGACACCCTGACCGGTCTGCAGCTACACAGCCCCATACACAACAACTGCGATGCTCTGTGTGTTCTGACACCTTCTATCAGAACCAGCATTCACCTTTCCAGGAATTTGAGCTCCAGTAGCTCTTCTATTGGATTGGACCACACAGGCCAGCCTTCCCTCCCCCACCTCCATCAATGAGCCTTCCCTTCCACCTTCATCCATGAGCCTTCCCTCCCCACCTGCATCCATGAGCCTTCCCTCCCTGCCTCTGTCATGGAGCCTTCCCTCCCCACCTCCGTCAATGATCCTTCCCTCCCCACCTCCATCAATGAGCCTTCCCTCCCCATCTCCATCAATGAGCCTTCCCTCCCCATCTTCATCAATGAGCCTTCTCTCCCTACCTCCATCAATGAGCCTTCCCTCCCCTCCTCCATCAATGAGCCTTCCCTCCCCTCCTCCATCAATGAGCCTTCCCTCCCCTCCTCCATCAATGAGCCTTCCCTCCCTACCTCCATCAATGAGCCTTCCCTTCCACCTCCATCCATGAGCCCCCCCACCTCCATCCATGAGCCTTCCCTCCCCATCTCCATCAATGAGCCTTCCCTCCCTACCTCCATCAATGAGCCTTCCCTTCCTCCTCCATCCATGAGCCTTCCCTCCCCACCTCCATCCATGTGCCTTCCCTCCCCACCTCCATCCATGTGCCTTCCCTTCCGACCTCCATCAATGAGCCTTCCCTCACCACCCTCATCAGTGAGCCTTCCCTCACCACCCTCATCAGTGAGCCTTCCCTCCCCACCTCCATCAATGAGCCTTCCCTTCCACCTCCATCCATGAGCCTTCCCTCCCCACCTCCATCAATGAGCCTCCCTCCCCACCTCCATCATTGAGCCTTCCTTCTCCCACCTCCATCTATGAGCCTTCCCTCCCCACTTCCATCCATGAGCCTTCCCTCCTCACCTCCATCAATGAGCCTTCCTTCCCCCAGCTCCATCAATGAGCCTTCCTTCCCCACCTCCATCAAAGAGCCTTCCCTCCCCACCTCCATCAATAAGCCTTCCCTTCCGACCTCCATCAATGAGCCTTCCCTCACTACCTCCATCAGTGAGCCTTCCCTCCTCACCTCCATCCACGAGCCTTCCCTCCCTACCTCCATCAATGAGCCTTCCCTTCCACCTCCATCCATGAGCCTTCCCTCCCCACCTCCATCAATGAGCCTCCCTCCCCACCTCCATCATTGAACCTTCCTTCTCCCACCTCCATCCATGAGCCTTCCCTCCCCACTTCCATCCATGAGCCTTCCCTCCTCACCTCCATCAATGAGCCTTCCTTCCCCCAGCTCCATCAATGACCCTTACTTCCCCACCTCCAGCAATGAGCCTTCTCCTTCCCCACCTCCATCAATGAGCCTTCTCTCCCCACCTCCATCCATTAAGCCTTCCCTCCCCACTTCCATCCATGAGCCTTCCTTCCCCCACCTCCATCAATGAGCCTTCCTTCCCCACCTCCATCAATGAGCCTTCCCTTTCCGACCTCCTTCAATGAGCCTTCCCTCCCCACCTCCTTCAATGAGCCTTCCCTCCCCACCTCCTTCAATGAGCCTTCCCTCCCCCACCTCCATCAATGGACTTCCTCCTCCACCCATAAACCTCCATTAATGAGCCTTCCCTCCATCAATGGACACCACCATCTCCCTCTATGAGCCTTGGCTGCCTTTGACCCTTTCACCGGTTCTCCTTTGTTAGACCACTCTTGGTCGGTCCTGACCACTGCAGACTGGAAACAAGAGCTTCAGTTTTGGAGTTGCTCTGACCCAGTCGCCTACACATTACAATAGTGTCCTTGTCAAAGTCCCTCAAATCCTTACACTTGTCCATTTTTTATGCTTTCAACACATCAACTTCAGGCATAATATACAGTATATGTACATTATATACTCCATGTGGCTGCATTCTATACTATTCCAAACTTTACCTCTGTGTGGGAGCTTCCTGTAATAAAGACCCCTCACTGCTGCACTCTCTCCTTGTGCAGGGGGACTGGTCTTGTCTCCGCCCCCTCCTGTAGTTTTCTGCAGGCAGACTATAGTGGGTGGAGACTGCAGGGTCCCTCCCACAGCTTTGCTGTTGGCACAGACTATGTACAGCACTGTAACTGCACTGATGTCACTGCTACTTTTACAAGGAAATATCTAGATTTGTAAAGGTATTGGGTGCACACAAAGTAAATTTGTATCTTTTGTGACTATTGAAGAATATATTAAATTACATTTTTTGTGCCCGGAGTTCAGCTTTAAGCAGGCCGGTTAGTGTTATGAATACGTACAGTGTCTTGAAAAAGTAATCATACCCCTTGAATTTTTCCACATTTTGTCATGTTACATAAATGTATTTTATTGAGATTTTATGTGATAGACCAACACAAAGTGGCTCATAATTGTGAAGTGGAAGGAAAATGATAAATGATACAAATAAATATGTGAAAAGCGTGGGGGGGGCATTTGTATGGCGCCCCCCGGAGTCAATACTTTGTAGAACCCCCTTTCTCTAAAAGTCTTTTTGGGGGTGTCTCTACCAGCTTTGCACATCTAGAGAGGACATTTCTGCCCATTCTTCTTTGTAAAATATCTCAAGCTCTGTCAGATTGGATGGAGAACGTCTGTGAACAGCAATTTTCAAGTCTTGCCACAGATTCTCAATGTGATTTAGGTCTGGACTGTGACTGGGCCATTCTAACACATGAATATGCTTTGATCTAAACCATTCCATTGTAGCTCTGGCTGGATGTTTCGGGTCGTTGTCCTGCTGGAAGGTGAACCTCCGCCCCAGTCTCAAGTCTTTTGTAGACTCTAACAGGTTTTCTTCTAAGATTGTCCTGTATTTGTCTCCATCCATCTTCCCATCAACTCTGACCAGCTTCCCTGTCCCTGCTGAAGAAAAACATCCCCACAACATGATGCTGCCACCACCATGTTTCACGGTGGGGATGGTGTGTTCAGGGTGATGGGAAGTGTTAGTTTTCCCCCCACACATAGCGTTTTGCTTTTAGGCCAAAAACTGCAAACAGGACTTCTTATGGTTAAACTAAACAATGTTTGCCCCACCCCACCTCTATCTAATGAGAACTTTATGCTTCATCAATAAGTTACACTGGTGAATATCAAAATAACAATTGTGACTGAGTGGCAAACTATAAATGAATAACTCTAATATTGCATACATTTTTTGATACTAGTGACTTGATTTACAATTTAAAGAGACTTGTGATAATATGTGCAAATACAGCAAAACAAAGTGCTTGGTGCTCCGTGCTCCAAAGGTGACTATAATTCCACCACTGTGTGGTTCCGCACTCACCAGATGGGTTGGACTCCTTTGTTCAGCATAGGCATCTTATGATAAAAATTCCTTTAGAAGGTGTAAACAACTTTGGTAAAATGCTGGTAAAAAACGTCCCCGTGCAGCTGTCGGTATCTGTTGGATAACGGTTTGTATATTCCATTCCTGCATACCCTGGATTCTGAGCGCCACCATAGGAGGCCAACCCATACAGCGGAAGTGTCTGGTGATAACCGTAGAGGGATAGTTCCCCCCCTCAAGAGACCTAAAGCACAGTTGACTCTTCCTGTCATAAGGCAGAGGAGTCCAACACATCTGGTGAGTGCGGAACCACACAGTGGTGGAATTACAGTCACCTTCGGAGCACCAAGCACTTTGTTTTGCTGTATTTGCACATATTATCACGAGTCACTATTATCAAAAAATGTATGTAATATTAAAGTTATTAATTAATAGTTTGCCATTCAGTCACGATTGTTATTTTGATATTCACCAGTGTAACTTATTGTTTAAGCATAAAGCTCTCATTAGATAGAGGTGGGGCAAACGTTGTTTAGTTTAACCAACCACCACATTTGTTCCATCTTGCAAGGGGACAGTATATACAGCAGTGGCCAGATATCGTCACACCACATTACCAAGGCGCGAGTGTCACCTAATTTACGGGACTTCTTATGACTTTCTTTTACCAATGTCTTTCTTCTTGTCACTCTTCCATAAAGGGCAGATTTGTGGAGAACACGACTAATAGTTGTCCTGTGGACAGATTCTCCCACCTGAGCTGTGGATCTCTGCAGCTCCTCCAGAGTTACCATGGACCTCTTGGCTCTTCTCTGATGAATGCTCTCCTTGCCCGGCTGGTCAGTTTAGGTGGACGGCCATGTCTTGGTAGGTTTGCGGTTGTGCCATACTCTTTCCATTTTCCGATGATGGATTGAACAGAGCTCCGTGAGATGTTCAAAGCTTGGGAGATTTTTTTTATAACCTAACCCTGCTTTATACTTCTCCACAACTTTATACCTGACCTGTCTGGTGTGTTCCTTGGCCTTCATAAAGCTGTTTGTTCACTAAGGTTCTCTAACAAACCTCTGAGGGCTTCACGGAACAGCTGTATTTATACTGAGATGAAATGACACACAGGTGGACTCTATTTACTAATTAGGTGACTTCTGAAGGAAATTGGTTCCACTAGATTTTAGTTAGGGGTATCAGAGTAAAGGGGGCTGAATACAAATGCCCCCCACGCTTCACATATTTTTTTTTTTTTATCATTATCCTGCTACTTTGTGTTGGTCTATCATATAAAACCCCAATAAAATACATTTACGTTTTTGGTTGTAACATGACAAAATGTGAAACATTTCAAGGGGTGTGAATACTTTTTCAAGGCACTGTATATATACACATATACGCTCCTGACCGGAGATTAGAAGTCAACCGTATTCCTCTATAGTGAGGTCATACAATGTATATCTCCGTTATATTTCATAAGAGGAGAAGATTCTGTTTATGGAAACTGTACACGGATCTATGTACTGTACTCCAGCCATTCATCATCCGCCACAGATAACATTTGGAAATAGGGAAGGGAACGCATGTCATAAATTATGTGTTTATCTTCCTCCGACACACCAATTTTCACTCTTCTGGAATCCTGCTGCGGGCCGTGATCTGGAAAAGTCAGATATACAATAAAGAGTATCTAATCCAGAGAACAGAAATGTCATATATTGCAGTTTACCAGCCCTTAGATGTGGCAGCTGCATTAGTTTTCTGTTTTTCAGGTTATTTTTTTATTTTTTGTTTAATTTTTCTCCGGTGATCCTGCAAGACACTTCCTGTCCAGGGGTGACAACGCTCACTCCCTGCCATGTGTCTATGGAGGAGCAAGAGACTACAGGAAGGTTTACGCTTTGGCTTCCTATTGATCGCTTCCTAAGGGAATGACTTTTTTCTTCCTCCCAGCACCACCTCCTTTTTGTCCCGAGCCGCCCTGGCCCGCCTTCACTCTGTTGCCTTCCCTGAAATTTTGGACTGCAATAACGAAGTAGCGGAAGTGGTCGATCCTTCGAGTCCGGTGAACTTTAACCCTCAGAGAGAAGAAGCTGATTATCTGCAGTGCAATGAAATAGTCCTGCAGTTCCTGGCATTCAGCAGGTGAGAACAGACTTTAGTTAAATTAAGTGCGTTCAATGCAGAAGAAATTGACCTGGGAGGTATAAACAAACACCATGGGGCGTGTACATAAAAAAATTTACAGAGCTGTTTGTCCTACAAAATTGCATGTGCATTTCTTGTGTGCAAGTGGGGGGAAAAATCAAAGGTTATTAGGCTATTTTCTCTCCAGGTTGAAAATTTTTAATTCATACAGAATGCAGTTTATTAGGAATATACTGCATTTTGGCCACTAGTTGGAGCCAATGATCATATTAAGTATTTATTTCCCATCGTCATCAGCACCATCTAGTGGCCATAAGGCAGTGATTTCTCAGGCCACTCTATTTTTTTTTTTTAAATGAATAACATTTGACCTGGAAAGAAAATTGCTTAATAACATTCATTTTTTTGCTGCCATTCGCACAGAATGAATGTGCAAGCAGTTTTACAGGTAGTTTTACAGGCGCTCAGAACTTTTCTCCTGTGTTTAAATATACAATTATGTGTTTGCACACATTTTACAAGAATTTGGCTGCATACTCCAGGTTCAGTGGTTCTGGCCTTTAGTTGGGCATTGGTGTCCATGCAGCATACAGTCTGCACGTGGACACAGTTGACCAGAGAGGGATCACTTTTAAAAAGTTGACCAGAGGGGGATCACTTTGACATAGTTGGCCAGAGGAGGATCACTATTGCCTCTTTTCCACTGAGCGGATCGGTTCGGGTCGGTAAAGTTTGAAAGGCCTAGAATGGTCCGGCCTATTCAGGTGAGCGTTTCCAATGCAAGTCGGACTGACAGGGGCCATACGTGGGTTTAGAAAAAATGCCTAGCAAGGCATCACACGTCCACCAATCAGTGCAATGTATCATAGTTCCGCCCTAACTGAACCGTTCCATTTTCTATGGCCCCACATCTGAAGCAGGACCCTGAATGGTGCGGTTTGGTTTGGTTGTATGGGCCACTTTCATAATGGAAACACTCAAAATAGCGTACCATACCGAACCGATCCGCTCAGTGGAAAGGAGGCATTTTTTGACACAGTTGGCGAGAGGGAGACCACTTTGACACAGTTGGCGAGAGGGAGACCACTTTGACACAGTTGGCGAGAGGGAGACCACCTTGACACGGTTGGCGAGAGGGAGACCACCTTGACACGGTTGACGAGAGGGAGACCACTTTGACACGGTTGGCGAGAGGGAGACCACTTTGACACGGTTGGCCAGAGAGGGGGATCACTTTGACGCAGTTGGCGAGAGGGAGACCACTTTGAAACTGTTGGCCAGAGAGGGATCACTTTGACACAGTTGGCGAGAGGGAAAACACTTTGACACAGTTGGCCAGAGAGGGGGATCACTTTGATGCAGTTGGCCAGAGAGGGGGATCACTTTGATGCTGTTGGCCAGAGAAGGATCACTTTAAAACAACTGGTTAGGTGGGATCTTTATGACACAGCTGGCTAGCGAGGAATCACTTTTAAAAAGTTGGCCGGGGGGATCACTTTGATGCAGTTGGCCAGCTTGGACATGCATTGCAATGTAAGTACTCCCCTGTTTTTAAGCAAAGGGGGCCTCATCCTGTATATCTTTCTGTGCGTCTGAGCTGGCGTTGGGCTTTATTATTATTTTCCTGGGATGATAATACTAATTCTTTTTTTTCCTTTGCTTAGCGTACCGGAAGGTAACTCGTCACTGAACTGGCCACAGACCCTTTACTTCACCTTCCAGTTCTATCGATTCCAGCCAGTAACCACGCCTCGCCTGCAGCTAGTACAGGTTCACTCCAAAGGAGCGTCACGGACGGAAACCCCGGCCCGGGTGATTGTGTCGCTCAATAAGGATGGCTCGATAAACCAGGGTGAGTGTCTGTTTTATCTTCTTTCCTCCATTGCTATCTATGTCAGAGCAGGAGCATAGGGGAATACTGTGGAGTGTCACTTGAGCGACAGCTGTGAGTCTGTTGGGGATGCTGACATCACATCCAAGATGGTGGCACCCAGCAGCAGTCTCAGTGCTTTTGTATGTCTACACAGCTTTTACTGGTAAAAAACATGATACAAGATGTCTAAAAACTGGGAAAGACTATTAACACAGAAAAAGGACTTCTCTTTATGATGAAATAGCACCAAGTAAAAAGAAATCTTAAAATAGTTGACTAGAATAATATTTATATTCATTGTTTAAATTTCTTTTTCTCACAGGCTGTCCGGGTTATCAGTTGAAGTACATGGTAGACCCCGGATTCCTAAAGTCAGGAGAACAGCGCTGGTTTCTGCGGTATCTGGCTCTCCAGACTCTACAGATTGATGTTTGGGATGGAGACTCCCTGCTGCTCATTGGGTCAGCCGCAGTAGAAATGAAGGTACTGTGTGGGTGACTAATAGTTTGTTTTTGGAGTATGCTGTTTTAGCAAATGAGAGGATTGCAATCTACAAGATAGAGTAGGGGCTGCCAAAACTGGGATCACTTTGACCCAGTTGGCCAGAGAGGGGTCACTTTGACCCAGTTGGCCAGAGAGGGGTCACTGTGACCCAGTTGGCCATTGAGGGGTTACTTTGACCCAGTTGGCCAGAGAGGGGTCACTTTGACCCAGTTGGCCAGAGTGGGATCACTTTAACACAGTTGGCCAGAGAGGGGTTACTTTGACCCAGTTGACCAGAGAGGGGTCACTTTGACCCAGTTGGCCAGAGGGGGATCACTTTAACACAGTTGGCTAGAGAGAGATTACTTTGACCCAGTTGGCCAGAGAGGGATCACTTTGACAGAGCTGCCCATTGTGGGATCATTTTGACACATTTTGCTAGAGGTGGATCAGTTTGACCCAGTTGGCCAGAGAGGGATCACTTTGACACAGTTGGCTAGAGGGGGATCACTTTAACACAGTTGGCCAGAGAGAAATTAATTTGACATTATTGGCGAGAGAGAGATCACTTTGACACACAGTTGGCCAGAAAGGGATCGCTTTAACACAGTTGGCCAGAGAGTGATCACTTTAGCACAGTTGGCTAGAGAGTGATCACTTTGACATTGTGGGCGAGAGAGTAATCACTTTGACACAGTTGACCAGAAAGGAATCACTTTGACCCAGTTGGCCAGAGAGGTATAATTTTGACCCAGTTGACCAGAGAGGGATCACTTTGACACAGCTGCCTATTGTGGGATCACTTTGACACATTTTGCTAGAGGTGGATCAGTTTGACCCAGTTGGCCAGAGAGGGATCACTTTGAAACAGATGACCAGAGGGGGATCACTTTGACACAGTTGGCCAATAATTTTGCCCAGTTGGTCAGGGGGAGATCACTTTTGATGTAGTTGGCTAGAGAGGAATCACTTTGACACAGCTGGCCAGAGAGGGATCACTTTGAAACAGTTAGCTAGAGAGGGATCACTTTGAAAAAATTAGCTAGAGAGGGATCCCTGTGACAGTTGGCCAGAGAGGGATTATTTTGACCCAGTTGACCAGACGGGGATCACTTTGACGCATTTGGTCAGAGGGAGATCACTTTGACGCAGTTGACCAGAGAGTGATCACTTTGACACAGTTGGCCAGTAAGGGATCACTTTGACACAGTTGGCCAGTAAGGGATCACTTTGACACAGTTTTCCAGAGAAGGATCACTTTGATGACATTGGCCAGCTTTAACATATATTACAATGAAAGCAAATTAGACTCCTGTTTTTTATTAAATTTGCTATGAATATGTAATGGTTACAATGTGGTTACACCTTGTTAGTATCTCAAGTGTTGTACATATGAAAGCCATTTAGGACCTGAACACACATCTGCATCTCAACTGCATAGAGCAGGTTAGTAATTAAAAGGACGGGAGGGCCTGAAGTTGTTGTAATATTCTTTAATGAAGCAATAAGTTATACTAATGGTGCTGTAATCCCATTGAATGTTGTTTATTTTGGTGTTTTGGAGTCGCACACAAGAAGAACGAACTGAAAATATGTAAATGCATAATATTACGATAACAAATTAATTTTTCAGTGCCAGTGGTGGGTGATCCTCAAGGATTCAGAATATGGCATCCATGTAGTGATGTGAGTGCTGTTCTCTGCATCATTCTCCTGTGGGCACAGAGTGGCTTGATGACATAGGGGGAGTGTCCTTCATGCCCTGGGCACAATCCTGGAGGAGGAGTGGCAGCTGGAACTGAAGGAGGAGTGGGATCTGGGACTGAAGAAAGAGAAGCAGCAACTGGGACTGGAGGAGGAGAGGAAGCTGGATCTTGATAAGTGGCAGCTGGGACTAGAGGAGGAGTGGTAGTTGGGACTGGAGGAAGACAGGCAGAGCTGGGGCTGAAGGAGTGGCAGCTGTAACTGGAGGGGCAGGGGATCTGGGAATGTAGAGTGGGAGTGGCAGCTGGAGCTGAAGAAGGTGTGGGAGCTGGGACTGAAGAAGGTGTGGGAGCTGGGACTGAAGAAGGTGTGGGAGCTGGGACTGATGAAGCTGTGGGAGCTGGGACTGAAGAAGGTGTGGGAGCTGGGACTGATGAAGCTGTGGGAGCTGGGACTGAAGAAGGTGTGGGAGCTGGGACTGAAGAAGGTGTGGGAGCTGGGACTGAAGAAGCTGTGGGAGCTGGGACTGAAGGAGGTGTGGGAGCTGGGACTGAAGAAGGTGTGGGAGCTGGGATTGAAGAAGGTGTGGGAGCTGGGACTGAAGAAGGTGTGGGAGCTGGGACTGAAGAAGGTGTGGGAGCTGGGACTGAAGAAGGTGTGGGAGCTGGGACTGAAGAAGGTGTGGGAGCTGGAGCTGAAGAAGGTGTGGGAGCTGGGACTAAAGAAGGTGTTGGAGCTGGGACTGAAGGAGGTGTGGGAGCAGGGACGTAAGAAGGTGTGGCATCTGGGACTGAAGAAAGAGAAGCAGCAACTGGGACTAGAGGAGGAGTGGCAGCTGGGACTATAGGGGGAGTAGCAGCTGGGACTGGAGGAGAAGTGGTAGTTGGGACTGGAGGAAGAAAGGCAGAGCTGGGGCTGAAGGAGTGGCAGCTGTAACTGGAGGGGCAGGGGATCTGGGAATGTAGAGTGGGAGTGGCAGCTGGAGCTGAAGAAGGTGTGGGAGCTGGGACTGAAGAAGGTGTGGGAGCTGGGACTGAAGAAGGTGTGGGAGCTGGGACTGAAGAAGGTGTGGGAGCTGGGACTGAAGAAGGTGTGGGAGCTGGGACTGAAGAAGGTGTGGGAGCTGGGACTGAAGAAGATGTGGGAGCTGGAGCTGAAGTAGGTGTGGGAGCTGGGACTGTAGAAGGAGTGGGAGCTGGGACCGAAGAAGGTGTGGCAGCTGGGACTGAAGAAGGTGTGGGAGCCGGGACTGAAAGAGGTGTGGGAGCTGGGACTGAAGAAGGTGTGGGAGCTGGAACTGAAGGAGGTGTGGGAGCTGGGACTGAAGAAGGTGTGGGAGCTGGAGCTGAAGTAGGTGTGGGAGCTGGGACTGTAGAAGGAGTGGGAGCTGGGACCGAAGAAGGTGTGGCAGCTGGGACTGAAGAAGGTGTGGGAGCCGGGACTGAAAGAGGTGTGGGAGCTGGGACTGAAGAAGGTGTGGGAGCTGGAACTGAAGGAGGTGTGGGAGCTGGGACTGAAGAAGGTGTGGGAGCTGGAGCTGAAGAAGGTGTGGGAGCTGGAGCTGAAGAAGGTGTGGGAGCTGGGACTGAAGGAGGTCTGAGAGCTGGGACTGAAGGGGGTGTGGGAGCTGGGACTGAAGAAGGTGTGGGAGCTGGGACTGTAGAAGGTGTGGTAGCTGGGACTGAAGGAGGTGTGGTAGCTGGGACTGAAGTAGGTGTGGGAGCTGGGACTGAAGAAGGTGTGGGAGCTGGGATTGAAGAAGGTGTGGGAGCTGGGACTGAAGAAGGTGTGGGAGCTGGGACTGAAGAAGGTGTGGGAGCTGGGACTGAAGAAGGTGTGGGAGCTGGGACTGAAGAAGGTGTGGGAGCTGGGACTGAAGAAGGTGTGGGAGCTGGAGCTGAAGAAGGTGTGGGAGCTGGGACTAAAGAAGGTGTTGGAGCTGGGACTGAAGGAGGTGTGGGAGCAGGGACGTAAGAAGGTGTGGCATCTGGGACTGAAGAAAGAGAAGCAGCAACTGGGACTAGAGGAGGAGTGGCAGCTGGGACTATAGGGGGAGTAGCAGCTGGGACTGGAGGAGAAGTGGTAGTTGGGACTGGAGGAAGAAAGGCAGAGCTGGGGCTGAAGGAGTGGCAGCTGTAACTGGAGGGGCAGGGGATCTGGGAATGTAGAGTGGGAGTGGCAGCTGGAGCTGAAGAAGGTGTGGGAGCTGGGACTGAAGAAGGTGTGGGAGCTGGGACTGAAGAAGGTGTGGGAGCTGGGACTGAAGAAGGTGTGGGAGCTGGGACTGAAGAAGGTGTGGGAGCTGGGACTGAAGAAGATGTGGGAGCTGGAGCTGAAGTAGGTGTGGGAGCTGGGACTGTAGAAGGAGTGGGAGCTGGGACCGAAGAAGGTGTGGCAGCTGGGACTGAAGAAGGTGTGGGAGCCGGGACTGAAAGAGGTGTGGGAGCTGGGACTGAAGAAGGTGTGGGAGCTGGAACTGAAGGAGGTGTGGGAGCTGGGACTGAAGAAGGTGTGGGAGCTGGAACTGAAGGAGGTGTGGGAGCTGGGACTGAAGGAGGTGTGGGAGCTGGGACTGAAGGAGGTGTGGGAGCTGGGACTGAAGAAGGTGTGGGAGCTGGAACTGAAGGAGGTGTGGGAGCTGGGACTGAAGAAGGTGTGGGAGCTGGAGCTGAAGTAGGTGTGGGAGCTGGGACTGTAGAAGGAGTGGGAGCTGGGACCGAAGAAGGTGTGGCAGCTGGGACTGAAGAAGGTGTGGGAGCCGGGACTGAAAGAGGTGTGGGAGCTGGGACTGAAGAAGGTGTGGGAGCTGGAACTGAAGGAGGTGTGGGAGCTGGGACTGAAGAAGGTGTGGGAGCTGGAGCTGAAGAAGGTGTGGGAGCTGGAGCTGAAGAAGGTGTGGGAGCTGGGACTGAAGGAGGTCTGAGAGCTGGGACTGAAGGAGGTGTGGGAGCTGGGACTGAAGAAGGTCTGGGAGCTGGGACTGTAGAAGGTGTGGTAGCTGGGACTGAAGGAGGTGTGGGAGCTGGGACTGAAGAAGGTGTGGGAGCTGGGACTGTAGAAGGTGTGGGAGCTGGGACTGAAGAAGGTGTGAGAGCTGGGATTGAAGGAGGTGTGGTAGCTGGGACTGAAGTAGGTGTGGGAGCTGGGACTGAAGAAGGTGTGGGAACTGGGACTGAAGGAGGTGTGGTAGCTGGGACTGAAGGAGGTGTGGGAGCTGGGACTGAAGAAGGTGTGGGAGCTGGGACTGAAGGAGGTGTGGGAGCTGGGACTGAAGGAGGTGTGGGAGCTGGGACTGAAGAAGGTGTGGGAGCTGGGACTGTAGAAGGTGTGGGAGCTGGGACTGAAGAAGGTGTGAGAGCTGGGATTGAAGGAGGTGTGGTAGCTGGGACTGAAGGAGGTGTGGTAGCTGGGACTGAAGGAGGTGTGGGAGCTGCGACTGAAGAAGGTGTGGTAGCTGGGACTGAAGAAAGTGTAAGAGCTGGGACTGAAGAATGTGTGGTAGCTGGGACTGAAGAAAGTGTAGGAGCTGGGACTGAAGAATGTGTGGAAGCTGGGACTGAAGAAGGTGTGGTAGCTGCGACTGAAGAAGGTGTGGTAGCTGGGACTGAAGAAAGTGTAGGAGCTGGGACTGAAGAATATGTGGAAGCTGGGACTGAAGGAGGTGTGGAAACTGGAGCTGAAGAAGGTGTGGGAGCTGGGACTAGTGGCAGCTGGGGACTAGTGGGGGAGTGGCAGCTGGGAAGTGGTGGGGACATGGCAGCTGGGGACTGGTGGGGTCGTGGCAACTTAGGAGTAGAGGGGGAGTAAAAGCTGGGGAGTGAAGGGGAAGTAGCAGCTGGGGACTGAAGGGGGAGTGGCATCTGGGGTCTGGTGAGGGAGTGGCAGCTGGGCACTGGGGGGGGGAGTGGCATCTGGGGGGGGGGCGTCAGCTGGGGACTGGGGAGTAGCAGCAGCTGGGGAATGGAGGGGGAGTGGCAGCTGGGGCTGGAGGGGGAGTGGCAGCTGGGGCTGGAGAGCGAGTGGCAGCTTGGACTGGAGGGTTAGTGGCAGCTAGGGCTGGAAGGGAAGCAGCTGGGACTGGGAGGGGGGAGCGGCAACTGGGGCTGGAGGGGGAGTGGCAGTTGGGGCTGGAGGGGAAGTGGCAGCTGGGACTTGGAGGGGGAAGCGGCAGTTGGGGCTGGAGGGGGAGTGGCAGTTGAGGCTGGAGGGGGAATGGAAGCTGGGGACTGGAGGGGAAGCGGCAGCTGGGGCTGGAGGGGGAGCGGCAGCTGGAACTGGAGGGGAAATGACAGCTGGGACTGAAGGAGGAGTAGCAGCTGGGAGTGGAGGAAGAGTGGCAACAGGGACTGGAAAGGAGCAGCAGCTGGGGACTGAAGGGTGAATGGCATCTAGGACTAGAGGAGGAGTGGCAGCTGGGACTGGGAAGGAGTGACAATTGGAACTGGGAAGGAGTGGCAGCTGGGAATGTCGGGGAAGCGGCAGCTGGGGCTGGAAGTGGAGCGGCAGCTGGGACTGGAGGGGAAAACTGGAGACTGTAAGGGAGCGGCAGCTGGGGCTGGAAGTGGAGCGACAGCTGGGGCTGGAAGGGGGGTGGCATCTAGGACTAGAGGAGGAGTGGCAGCTGGGACTGGAAAGGAGTGACAGTTGGAACTGGGAAGGAGTGGCAGCTGGGGCTGAAGGGGAAGCAGCAGCTGGGATTGGAGGGGAAAACTGGAGACTGTAGGGGAGCGGCAGCTGGGGCTGGAAGTGGAGAGGCAGCTGGGACTGGAAGTGGGGTGGTAACTGGCTCTGGAGTGGGACATGCAGAGATGGTGAGAACAGGTTTGGGAACTTTTTTTTGGAGAGGCGGAAAGAAGAGAATTTTGTTTAAAAATAATAACGTAGTGGCGTTCAGCTTTAAGGCAGCCAAATGTGGATTGTTCAGGTTCACGGCGTGTTTTGTAGGTATTTTACTTTGGATATTACTTTTTATGTAGTTGCAAGCAGACAGGAGGAAGCAGGTTTATTGTTTTGGAGAATAGCCGCGAGGGTAAACAATGCGCCCTTCTGCTTCTAGGAAATAAACATTTTCATTTTATATATATATATATATATATATATATATATATATATATTTCTGTTCCTCTATATCAGATATATGCAATTAGCGGACCTCCAGCTGTTGCAAAACTACAAGTCCCATCATGCCTCTGGGTGTCATGCTTGTGGCTGTCAGAGTCTTGCTATGCCTCATGGGACTTGTAGTTCTGCAACAGCTGGAGGTCTGCTAATTGCATATCCCTGCTCTATATACTGTGTATTTAGGTGTATCTATAATCATTAGATCCCAGGTATAGGAGAAAAGCGCTAACGAACGACAGATAGAGCAATGCATGGCCACATTTCAGCCTTTGCAGAGAGAGAAGAGATTTGATTGGTTGCTATTGATTGGAATCAACAGATCACTCATTGGCTCAAAGAATAGATAAATGTTATACATACGGTATTTTTATGTGTTTGATATGCATAGTTTAGTTTAGTGCCACGTTTAGTGGATTTTGGGTTCCTCTGTTGTTGAACCTTTCATGGGATGAACTTAAAGAGGTTATGAAGGCTATTTATTTATTTGTTTATATAACAAACATGTTATACTTATCTTTCTGCTGTCCGGAGTTCCAGAATAAAATATAAATACAGCTATAAAAAGAAAAAAAAAAAAAAAGGATCAGTAATTTACTTTACACACTCTGTACTGTAGCTGAAAAAAATCGCTTCCACACCCCCCCATAAGGGCCATGACCTGTAGGGAATTTTATAGCATAGCCTATGGATAATATAATATAGGGTACTGAAGTTTATCATCACTTTAGTTTTAAAGTGATACAAAACACACGCTTTGTAATGTACATTCTCCCCTCTATTTCTGTATATGGATGACGGCTCTGTAATCTTTTTAATTAAAAAAAAAAGTTCCTTTTTCCTAATCGATATCCAGCTGTGACATGACCCGGCTCTCTCCCAGCCTGCCTGCAGGGAAACATAAGCAGGAGGAGCTTCTAGTCCTCTGCTGCTGGTCACATGTTCAACATTAAAAAAAACAAAAAAAAAACAGCCTTTGGAATACAGAGTAAAAATAAATAAATAATATCCATAAACTTTTAAATTTTCATACAAATACACATTTGAAATCAAATCTTGATTGTTTTTTGGCAGTAACATGGTGTGGGCGGATTTCTGCCAGTCACAGGCTGCGTCACACCCCTCCAGCCTGCGTCTTAGAATAAGAGGGAGGCAAAGCCACCATCAATCTACATGTAATTTCCCACCCCCCATTGTGTTTAATTGGTTTGTGGGCATGGAGGAGGAGGGGGGGGAGTGGACTGTCACTGTGTATACGCCCACTCTATAGTCACATGGGCTGCTCAGATGTGATAACGAGGAAATGCTCAGCATAGAAACTCACTGAAAACTGAGCATGTGCAGAGCTGCCAACACTGATCTGCAAAATCCCCAACTGAATTGGGGACATGGACAGGAGGGGGAGATAGAGAGCAGCAGGATCAACCAGGATTTTTGCAGAATACGGAAAAGGAATCTCGTAGTGATGAGTGAGTATGAACAGCATGGAATACAACATTTATTCATCGTTTTTTATTATGGGGTTTTAGTGACACTTTAAGGCTTGTTGGCTATCTATTTACTCAGTGCAACCTTGTCTTTTATATATATAAAAAAACAAATAATAATATATAATAATAAAAATAATAATATTTTGAATGTGGGTGCCCTAAAATGAACTTTTTTAATGAAATTTTTAAGTTATTAAATTGTTGCGCTATTATCATGTTACATAAAAAAATTGGAACAACCACCGTTTTATTCTTTAGGGTGTCTGCTTTCAGAAAATGTATATTTTTTGGGGGGGGGTTTAGCTAATCTTTAGGCCTAAAATGATTTTTTTTTTTTAAACGCGCCAAAATGGCTCTGGCAGTGAAAGGGTTAAATGGCACCACCAGGTAAGCCAGCGTCGGATTGGTCACTGCGGGGTACGTGATTCTTCCCTTGTGTGCCGTGACATCTACATAGGGCTCCTCTATAAATATATTAAAGCGATGTTCGCTGGCTCACAACCGCATTCATTATCATATTACTGCAATTTAATCTGGATAAAAGGTTAGGAACACAAATGACTTCGTAAGCATTTTAAACAAGAGCAATTTAGATAAAAATAAGGAATAATGTTAAACGACTTAGCATTGATGGAAAAAAAAAAAAAAAAAGGTCCAACTCGGCTAATTATGTTGAAATACAGTCCAGGCCGGCGAGGCCTTTTATGCCTAGATGGCGGCGGAAGGTGGCCTGAGGACAAAGTCTTGGACTTCTGCCGATGTATGTGATACATAATGGTTTGACATCGAACATAGAACATCAGCAATAAAAACCAATTAAGCCAACCTGCATTACTGTGCCCAGATGTTAGTGTTTGGAACTGGGCACCTGTCATTGGATATTCGAATGCAAATGAAAAATGCCCCATAAGGTCTCTTTTACACTTGCTTCAAAATGTGGCGTTGGACGCACTTTTTTTAGAGCACTCTGATTGCTAATCAAAGCCCCCCCCCGTCACTAAATAAAATGGTCACCTTACAGTCCTGGTCACATGCTTTGCTTCAAAAATTATACCCCATGTCGCTTTCTTGGTGCTTCAAAGCATCTCCAAAGCTTTCATAGAAGTCTATGACAACGCTTGCTTACAGCACCTGAAGCTGTCGGTGAGTGGGGGCAGGAGAGAGGACTGAGTGGCAGAGGATCAGCAGAGCTGGGGGACCGGAAGCAGAAGAAACCAACAAATGTCATCACACACAGTGAATAAGGTGGGAGCAATATAGCGGGGAGGTGAGCAGGGACCAGAGAGAGAGGAGGATCAGCAAACCAGAGGATAAGCAGAGCTGGGGGTTACTACTTAGTGGGGGGATCAGCAAAGCTGGGGGTGCTACTAAATGGGGCATCTGCTGTATGAGGGTACTAATGAGCTCGGGATCTGCTGAACGAGGATACTAATGAGCTCGGGATCTGCTGAACGAGGGTACTAATGAGCTGAGGATCTGCTGAACGAGGGTACTAATGAGCTGAGGATCTACTGAACGAGGGTACTAATGAGCTGAGGATCTACTGAACGAGGGTACTAATGAGCTGAGGATCTACTGAACGAGGGTACTAATGAGCTGAGGATCTGCTGAACGAGGGTACTAATGAGCTGAGGATCTACTGAACGAGGGTACTAATGAGCTGAGGATCTACTGAACGAGGGTACTAATGAGCTTGGGATCTGCTGAACGAGGGTACTAATGAGCTGAGGATCTGCTGAACGAAGGTACTAATGAGCTCGGGATCTGCTGTATGAGGATACTAATGAGCTGAGGATCTACTGAACGAGGGTACTAATGAGCTGAGGATCTGCTGAACGAGGGTACTAATGAGCTGAGGATCTACTGAACGAGGGTACTAATGAGCTGAGGATCTGCTGAAAGAGGGTACTAATGAGCTGAGGATCTACTGAACGAGGGTACTAATGAGCTGAGGATCTACTGAACGAGGGTACTAATGAGCTGAGGATCTGCTGAACGAGGGTACTAATGAGCTCGGGATCTGCTGTATGAGGATACTAATGAGCTGAGGATCTACTGAACGAAGGTACTAATGAGCTGAGGATCTACTGAACGAGAGTACTAATGAGCTGAGGATCTGCTGAACGAGGGTACTAATGAGCTCGGGATCTGCTGTATGAGGATACTAATGAGCTGAGGATCTACTGAACGAGGGTACTAATGAGCTGAGGATCTACTGAACGAGGGTACTAAGCTGAGGATCTGCTGAACGAGGGTACTAATGAGCTGAGGATCTACTGAACGAAGGTACTAATGAGCTGAGGATCTGCTGAACGAAGGTACTAATGAGCTCGGGATCTGCTGTATGAGGATACTAATGAGCTGAGGATCTACTGAACGAGGGTACTAATGAGCTGAGGATCTGCTGAACGAGGGTACTAATGATAGGCTGCGCTGCCAATAAATGAACGTGATCATAATTGATACAACCAACTCAGTGACAATCAAGCGTAAACAAAATACTAAAAAAATTAATCAATAACTGAAAAATTTAAATCACATAAATACAATAAGAAATGATGGTGAATAAAAATTCAGTGATCAAAACACTTAAAATAAGTCCATATGATCAGAAATTAAAGTTCTTATGGATAAAGAAACTTATTGGATAGAGGGAGAAAGGCACCCTTTCCTCAAGTGATGTAAGGCATGCAAGAAAAACTGTCTCCCTAAGGAGCGTGATGTTGCAGGGAGTTCCTCCACCACAAGTATGTAGGCCCCTTACCAGATCCAAAGATCTCCTGTCACAGAGATCCTACACGCAAGTGGATGTGTCCCCACTGGGTCTCTGTTGAGATGTATGTCACAGGCCACCGCTCCAGGAAATCAACCTAATGATGATGTTTCCACTCCCAATCCATAGGTGAACATAAAAAGAGAATGCTCCATAGCGTAATACAGTAAGAAAACTACTTTATTAAATAAAAGAAAAGCACTTACAATGTGTGCAGTTAAAAATCGCCTCTTAGAATCAATAAGCTCCGGCCGGCTTCAGCTGCTGCCCATTCCTTCCGGGTTCAGCGTGGTGTGGTGGTGACGTCAGCACGCCGCTCCTCCCTACGCCGTTTCGACAAATCTGTCGTCTTCCCCAGGCCTCAGTTTCCTGTTCTTAGCTGACAGGAGTGGCAATCCCAGAAATACTCAGACCGGCCCGTCTGCCACCAACAACCATGCCACGTTCAAAGTCACCGAGATCCCCTTTCTTCCCCATTCTGATGCTTGAACTTCAGCAAGTCGTCTTCACCACGTCTAGATGTCTAAATGCATTAAGTTGCTGCCCTGTGATTGGCCGATTAGCAATTTGTGTTACCAAGCAATTGAACTAATAAAGTGGCTGGTGAGTGTATATACTGACCACATTCATATACGGTATATATGTCATTACATTGCTCGTAGGTCCCTTTAAATACAATATAGTGTATATATCGGGTTGTATTGCCGGCTCGCGGGGAAGGTTTCGGGCGATAATCGCGGATCCGGGTGTTAGATATGGTCATAAAAAGATTTCTATTTATTCTTTTTTCCTTAGCAATGTTTCCCCAGCTCATTCCCAGAGCCGACACAACATTGATTCATGGAGGAGGAGACGTCTCCCGCCATCCGGCTGTCACTCACACCATGGTGGAGGAGACGTCTCCCGCCATCCGGCTGTCACTCACATCATGGAGGAGGAGACGTCTCCCGCCATCCGGCTGTCACTCACACCATGGAGGAGGAGACGTCTCCCGCCATCCGGCTGTCACTCACACCATGGAGGAGGAGACGTCTCCCGCCATCCGGCTGTCACTCACATCATGGAGGAGGAGACGTCTCCCGCCATCCGGCTGTCACACACACACAATTATGGAGGTGTCTTTGACATTTTAATGAGACTGAAATGTGAAACCGCCGAAAATGGAAAGAAAGCCAAACCGTTACCACCGAGCAGCAGGAATTCATAAAACTCAAGGCTAAAAGTGATCAAAAATGTGTCGAAGGTTATTAAACGCACAGGCAGTGCCTAATAGACGAGCAGTAAACTGCGAAGGATCGATCTCTCTGTGTCTGGGGGGGGGGGGGGGGGTTTATAAAATCCTATTGTGTACTTGTGGAACCTTGTATGGTCCTCCTGAATATGTACATCAAATATCCCCATATGAAGATTTGTACTTCGTCTGTGTCCCCCATTGCAGATTTTCCATCACTTCCTGCTGGGTCAAGCCATTGTCATCGTGGCAGTGAGCCGAGGTAGCAGAAAAACCCGACTGGGATTCGAATCCTTCCGAGGTTTATCTACAACCAGAAAGAAACGTTTTTAGATTGACAGACATTTTAAAGTAACTCAAAATTTTAGTTAAAAAAATTATATTTAAATATGTATTCCTAACTCACAAAAAATACCTTCTATTGGGCTCAGCCTCCTGTGTTTGTTCTCCTTGGTCCAACTGTATGTAGGAATGTAGCCACCCTGCCTTGGTCTCACTGTATGTAGGAACGTAGCCACCCTGCCTTGGACTCACTGTATGTAGGAACGTAACCACCCTGCCTTGGTCTCACTGTATGTAAGGAACGTAGCCACCCTGCCTTGGTCTCATTGTATGTAGGAACGTAGCCACCCTGTCTTGGTCTCACTGTATGTAGGAACGTAGCCACCCTGCCTTGGTCTCACTGTATGTAGGAACGTAGCCCCCCTGTCTTGGTCTCACTGTATGTAGGAACGTAGCCACCCTGCCTTGGTCCCACTGTATGTAGGAACGTAACCACCCTGCCTTGGACCCACTGTATGTAGGAACGTAACCACCATGTCTTGGTCTCACTGTATGTAGAAACGTAGCCACCCTGCCTTGTGCCCACTGTATGTAGGAACGTAGCCACCCTGACTTGGTCTCACTGTATGTAGGAACGTAGCCACCCTGCCTTATGCTCACTGTATGTAGCAACGTAACCACCCTGCCTTGTGCTCACTGTATGTAGGAACGTAGCCACCCTGCCTTGGTCCCACTGTATGTAGGAACGTAGCCACCCTGCCTTGGTCTCACTGTATGTAGGAATGTAGCCACCCTGCCTTGGACCCACTGTATGTAGGAACGTAACCACCCTGCCTTGTGCTCACTGTATGTAGGAACGTAACCACTATGTCTTGGTCTCACTGTATGTAGAAACGTAGCCACCCTGCCTTGTGCCCACTGTATGTAGGAACGTAGCCACCCTGTCTTGGTCTCACTGTATGTAGGAACGTAGCCACCCTGTCTTGGTCTCATTGTATGTAGGAACGTAGCCACCCTGTCTTGGTCTCACTGTATGTAGGAACGTAGCCACCCTGCCTTGGTCTCACTGTATGTAGGAACGTAGCCCCCCTGTCTTGGTCTCACTGTATGTAGGAACGTAGCCACCCTGCCTTGGTCCCACTGTATGTAGGAACGTAACCACCCTGCCTTGGACCCACTGTATGTAGGAACGTAACCACCCTGCCTTGGTCTCACTGTATGTAGAAACGTAGCCACCCTGCCTTGTGCCCACTGTATGTAGGAACGTAGCCACCCTGACTTGGTCTCACTGTATGTAGGAACGTAGCCACCCTGCCTTGTGCTCACTGTATGTAGGAACGTAACCACCATGTCTTGGTCTCACTGTATGTAGAAACGTAGCCACCCTGCCTTGTGCCCACTGTATGTAGGAACGTAGCCACCCTGCCTTGTGCTCACTGTATGTAGGAACGTAGCCACCCTGCCTTGGTCCCACTGTATGTAGGAACGTAACCACCCGGTCTTGTGCCCACTGTATGTAGGAACGTAGCCACCCTGCCTTGGTCTCACTGTATATAGGAACGTAACCACCCTGCCTTGTGCCCACTGTATGTAGGAACGTAGCCATCCTGCCTTGGTCCCACTGTATGTAGGAACGTAGCCACCCTGCCTTGGTCCCACTGTATGTAGGAACGTAACCACCCGGTCTTGTGCCCACTGTATGTAGGAACGTAGCCACCCTGCCTTGGTCCCACTGTATGTAGGAACGTAACCACCCTGCCTTGTGCCCACTGTATGTAGGAACGTAGCCACCCTGCCTTGGACCCACTGTATGTAGGAACGTAGCCACCCTGCCTTGGTCTCACTGTATGTAGGAACGTAGCCACCCTGTCTTGGTCTCACTGTATGTAGGAACGTAGCCACCCTGTCTTGGTCTCATTGTATGTAGGAACGTAGCCACCCTGTCTTGGTCTCACTGTATGTAGGAACGTAGCCACCCTGCCTTGGTCTCACTGTATGTAGGAACGTAGCCCCCCTGTCTTGGTCTCACTGTATGTAGGAACGTAGCCACCCTGCCTTGGTCCCACTGTATGTAGGAACGTAGCCACCCTGCCTTGTGCTCACTGTATGTAGGAACGTAACCACCATGTCTTGGTCTCACTGTATGTAGAAACGTAGCCACCCTGCCTTGTGCCCACTGTATGTAGGAACGTAGCCACCCTGACTTGGTCTCACTGTATGTAGGAACGTAGCCACCCTGCCTTGTGCTCACTGTATGTAGGAACGTAGCCACCCTGCCTTGGTCCCACTGTATGTAGGAACGTAACCACCCGGTCTTGTGCCCACTGTATGTAGGAACGTAGCCACCCTGCCTTGGTCTCACTGTATATAGGAACGTAACCACCCTGCCTTGTGCCCACTGTATGTAGGAACGTAGCCATCCTGCCTTGGTCCCACTGTATGTAGGAACGTAGCCACCCTGCCTTGGTCCCACTGTATGTAGGAACGTAACCACCCGGTCTTGTGCCCACTGTATGTAGGAACGTAGCCACCCTGCCTTGGACCCACTGTATGTAGGAACGTAGCCACCCTGCCTTGGTCTCACTGTATGTAGGAACGTAACCACCCTGTCTTGGTCTCACTGTATGTAGGAACGTAACCACCCTGTCTTGGTCTCACTGTATGTAGGAACGTAACCACCCTGTCTTGGTCTCACTGTATGTAGGAACGTAGCCACCCTGTCTTGGTCTCACTGTATGTAGGAACGTAACCACCCTGCCTTCATCTCACTGTATGTAGGAACGTAACCACCCTGCCTTGGTCTCACTGTATGTAGGAACGTAGCCACCCTGTCTTGGTCTCACTGTATGTAGGAACGTAACCACCCTGCCTTCATCTCACTGTATGTAGGAACGTAACCACCCTGCCTTCATCTCACTGTATGTAGGAACGTAACCACCCTGTCTTGGTCTCACTGTATGTAGGAACGTAGCCACCCTGTCTTGGTCTCACTGTATGTAGGAACGTAACCACCCTGCCTTCATCTCACTGTATGTAGGAACGTAACCACCCTGCCTTGGTCTCACTGTATGTAGGAAGGCAGCCACCCTGCCTTCATCTCACTGTATGTAGGAACGTAGCCACCCTGCCTTGGTCTCACTGTATGTAGGAACGTAACCACCCTGCCTTGGTCTCACTGTATGTAGGAACACGGAAACAATTTCATGAAAAATAGATCAAAGGGTTGTTCAGTAGAGAATGTATATGGATTATTTTTGGAGAATAATGATATTTAGTGTCACTATAAGAGCGGCTGCATTAGCCTGACGAGAGACGCGGGTATTTATTGAGGGATGTGGGTATTTATTGAGGGATGCGGGTATTTATTGAGGGACGCGGGTATTTATTGAGGGACGCGGGTATTTATTGAGGGACGCGGGTATTTATTGAGGGACGCGGGTATTTATCGAGAGATGTGGGTATTTATTGAGAGATGCGGGTATTTATCGAGAGATGTGGGTATTTATTGAGGGACGCGGGTATTTATTGAGGGATGCGGGTATTTATCGAGGGACGCGGGTATTTATCGAGAGATGTGGGTATTTATTGAGAGACGTGGGTATTTATCGAGAGATGTGGGTATTTATTGAGAGACGTGGGTATTTATTGAGGGACGCGGGTATTTATTGAGGGACACGGGTATTTATTGAGGGATGCGGGTATTTATTGAGGGACACGGGTATTTATTGAGGGATGCGGGTATTTATTGAGGGACACGGGTATTTATCGAGGGACGCGGGTATTTATTGAGGGACACGGGTATTTATTGAGGGATGCGGGTATTTATTGAGAGACGCGGGTATTTATCGAGGGACGCGGGTATTTATTGAGGGACGCGGGTATTTATTGAGGGACACGGGTATTTATTGAGGGATGCGGGTATTTATTGAGGGACACGGGTATTTATTGAGGGACGCGGGTATTTATTGAGGGACACGGGTATTTATTGAGGGATGCGGGTATTTATTGAGAGACGCGGGTATTTATCGAGGGACGCGGGTATTTATCGAGAGATGTGGGTATTTATTGAGAGACGCGGGTATTTATCGAGGGACGCGGGTATTTATCGAGAGATGTGGGTATTTATCGTCCTCTTTCTCCTTCTTTGTGTTTGGCAGCATTTGTTACGCCAAGGTCGCGCCGCGGTTCAGGTGTCTCACGAGTTGGAAGTCATCACAACAGAATATGAACAGGAGACGATGGCGATGAGCGGCGACATCTCGAAGCAAGGCGTTGTAAAACCCATCGGAGTGCACACCGTTATTAAAGGAAGACTCCACCTCCGCATGGGCAATGCTGGTAAGGAACCCTCTTCTACCACCTACGTGACTGAATGTTATTCTTAAAGGGGAAGTCCAGGAAAACACCTCAATACACAGATAACATACACTATATTGTCAAAAGTATTGGGACACCTGCCTTTACACACACATGAACTTTAATGACATCCCAGTCTTAGTCTGTAGGGTTCAATATTGAGTTGGCTCCGCCCTTTGCAGCTATAACAGCTTCAACTCTTCTGGGAAGGCCGTCCACAAGGTTTAGGAGGGTGTCTATGGGAATGTTTGACCGTTCTTCCAGAAGAGCATTTGTGAGGTCAGGCACTGATGTTGGACAAGAAGGCCTGGCTCGCAGTCTCTGCTCTAATTCACCTCAAAGGTGTTTTTATCAGGTTGAGGTCAGGACTCTGTACAGGCCAGTCAAGTCCCTCCACCCCAAACTCGCTCATCCATGTCTTTATGTCATCAGTGTAGCTTATAAGTGCCCATCAGTGCAGCCTCATCAGCACACATCAGTGTCCCTCATTAGTGCCCATCAGTGCAGCTTATCAATGCCACCTCATCAGTGCCCACCCGTGCCTCCTCATCAGCACACATCAGTGTCGCCTCATTAGTGCCCATCAGTGCAGGTTTATCAGCGCAGCTCATCAGTGTCGCCTCATTAGTGCCCATCAGTGCCACCTCATCAGTGCCTCCTTATCAGTGCCCATCAGTGCAGCCTCATCAGCACACATCAGTGTCGCCTCATTAATGCCCATCAGTGCCACCTCATCAGTGCCCATCCATGCCTGTTTATCAGTGCCCATCAGTGCAGCCTCATCAGCACACATCAGTGTCGCCTCATTAGTGCCCATCAGTGCAGCTTTATCAGTGCAGCTAATCAGTGCCACCTCATTAGTGCCTATCAGTGCCACCTCATTAGTGCCTATCAGTGCCACCTCATTAGTGCCCATCAGTGCCACCTCATTAGTGCCCATCCGTGCCACCTCATTAGTGCCCATCCGTGCCACCTCATTAGTGCCCATCCGTGCCTCCTCATTAGTGCCCATCCGTGCCTCCTCATTAGTGCCCATCAGTGCAGCTTTATCAGCGCAGCTCATCAGTGTTGCCTCATTAATGCCCATCAGTGCCACTTCATCAGTGCCCATCCGTACCTCCATATCAGTGCCCATCAGTGCAGCCTCATCAGCACACTTCAGTGTCACCTCATTAGTGCCCATCAGTGCAGCTTTATCAGAGCAGCTCATCAGTGTCACCTCATTAATGCCCATCAGTGCCACCCCATCAGTGCCCATTCGTGCCTCCTTATCAGTGCCCATCAGTGCAGCCTCATCAGCACACATCAGTGTCGCCTCATTAGTGCCCATCAGTGCAGCTTTTTCAGTGTCGCCTCATTAGTGCCCATCAGTGCCACCTCATTAGTGCCCATCCGGGCTTCCTCATCAGTGTCGCCTCAATAGTGCCCATCAGTGCAGCTTTATCAGAGCAGCTCATCAGTGCAGCTTATCAGTGCCCATCCATGCAGCCTCATCAGTGCCTCCTCATCAGTGCCCATCAGTGAAGAAGAATAATTTGCAACATTATTTTCATTTGTTAAGCAAAAAATAAAAAAAAACCCAGCAGTGATTAAATACCACTAAAAGAAAACTCTATTTGTGTGAAACAAAAATGATCAAAATTGTCCTATGGGTACAGTCTTACATGACTGCGCAATTGTCATTCAAAGTGTAACAGCGCTGAAAGCTGAAAATTGGCCTGGGCAGGAAGGGGGTAAAAGTGCCCGGTATTGAAGTGCGTTATCTGATTGGTTGTATGCAGCAGTTGTTTCTAATAGTAATGCCAGAGAGGAAACGTGTGAAATGAAAGCCGGGCTACAGAACTGTGATAGTTTTTTTTATACTTTAATGACAGGTCCTCTTTAATGTGCTTTCTTCTGCCTGGATTATTTTTTCATGTACAATTTAAAGCTTGTTGAATAATTTAGATGTATTTTAAGTAGACCGGACCAGGCAGATGTTTAGTGAGTTGCACATTTTGCTCCCTGTATTCTCTATGGAGGACTGGAAGTCCTATGAGGGGGACTCCTGGCAAATCTCCAGCTCTGTGTTCTCATATTTGTGCGCTGCTTAGAAGAAAAGGGACTTCTTACATCTCTTCCCCGGCCCAAAGCTGGAGATGATGCCGGTTCTGGACAGAACGTGCCTGCGTGGGTTTCAGTTTGGGACAGGCAGACAAGGTCCCATTCACTCTTTTTCCCACTTGCAATTTTATTTGGGCAATATTCATGCGATTCCTCGTGTACAGTGCCTTCAAAAAAGTATTCATACCCCTTGAAATTTCCCACATTTTCTCATGTTACAACCAAAAACATAAATGTATTTTATGGGGATTTTATGTGATAGACCAACACAAAGTGTCACATAATTGTGGAGTGGAAGGAAAATGATAAATGATACAAATAAATATGTGAAAAGTGTGTGTGGGGGGCATTTGTATTCAGCCCTCTTTACTCTGATACCCCTAACTAAGACAGCGCTGAAAGCTGAAAATTGTCCTGGGCAGGAAGGGGGTGAAAGTGCCCTGAAGAAATAGCTGATTGTTTCCCCATGTTCTCTGCATGGGAGGGTCTGGGTTTATTATAATCACCTGGTTCACTCTCTGTGTTCTAATGAGGAAAGCTGCAGGGTCTGAATACTTTTTGAAGTATTTAACCCTTGGGGAGTATCTCACCAAAACTGAAACTCCTATTGCAGGGGATGCCTAAAATCTGACTTGTATCTTAGTGCAGACTTCTGGAAAAATACACGAGCCAATCACACAAGGAGGAAATTACATTTCTGTGTACAGAGTGCCTCCTAGTGGCCATATTACATTTTACAGAAAATGAGAACACTGCAGATTGTAAAGAAAAGGTCATTTTTAACATCCAGTTAAATATGACATGTGTAACAATTGTATATGGTATATTATTTTATTTATTTGCTACTTTTTTCCAAGAAAGTGGAATTACCCAATAACTTTTATTATTCTTTTTAACTGCTTCCTCCCCTTATTCGATTAGCTTTTTTTCCCCCCAACCCTTAGAGTCCTTTCACACTGGGGCGGTGGCGTTGTCGGCGGTAAAGCGCCGCTATTGTAAGCGGCGCTTTACCGTCGGTATGCGGCCGCTAGCGGGGCGGTTTTACCCCCCTGCTAGCGGCCGAGAAAGGGTTAAAACCACCGCAAAGCGCCTCTGCAGAGGCGCTTTGCCGACGTTATAGCCGCGCCGTCCCATTGATTTCAATGGGCAGGAGCGGTGTACACTCCGCTCCTTCACTGCTCCGAAGATGCTGCTGGTAGGACTATTTTTACCGTCCTGCCAGCGCATCGCTTCAGTGTAAAAGCAGCGGCACTTTCGGGTCGGTTTGCAGGCGCTATTATTAGCGCAATAGCGCCTGCAAACCGCTCCAGTGTGAAAGGAGCCTTAGGCTCGATTCACACAGGGGCAACACGACTTCAACGCGACTTCAACACGACTTGTGGATCCGACTTTGCCCTGCGACATGTGTCCGACTTTCAACTTGAATCCCCGCCACTGTGTTTGGTATGAATCTTGAGGGGGAACTCCGCGCCAAATTTTAAATAAAAATCCGGCATGGGTTCCCCCTCCAAGAGCATACCAGGCCCTTGGGTCTGGTATGGACCTTGAGGGGAATCCCCTACGCCGAAAAAGCGGCGTGGGGGGTCCCCCCCAATCCATACCAGACCCTTATCCGAGCACGCAGCCCGGCCGGACAGGAATGGGGGTGGGGACGAGCGAGCGCCCCCCCCTCCTGAACCGTACCAGGCCGCATGCCCTCAACATGGGGGGGTTAGTGCCTTGGGAGAGGGGGCGCGTTGCGGGCCCCCCCCCAAAGCACCTTGTCCCCATGTTGATGAGGACAAGGGCCTCTTCCCGACAACCCTGGCCGTTGGTTGTCGGGGTCTGCGGGCGGAGGGCTTATCGGAATCCGGGAGCCCCCTTTAATAAGGGGGCCCCCATATCCCGGCCCCCCACCCTATGTGAATGAGTATGGGGTACATCGTACCCCTACCCATTCACCTAGGGAAAAAGTGTCAATTTAAAAAAAAAAACTACACAGATTTTTAAAGTATTTTATTAGACAGCTCCGGGGGTCTTCTTCCGACTTCGGGGGTCTCTCCGGTTCTTCTCCGCGCTCTCCGGGTCTTCTGCTGGGCTCCTCCGCTCTCTTCTGCTCTTTTGCCGCTCTTTTGCTAAAGCGGAGGAGCCCGGTCTTCAATCTTCTGCCCTCTTCTCTTCTTCTGATGTTGACACGACGCTCTCTCCGGCTAGAATGCTCTCTGTGCGCTCCGCTCTGACTTATATAGGCGGTGACCCCGCCCCCTTATGCCGTCACAGTCCCTGGGCATGCTGGGACTATGACGACATAAGGGGGCGTGGTCATCGGGTGATGACCACGCCCCCTAAAACGTCACAGTCCCAGCATGCCCAGGGACTGTGACGGCATAAGGGGGCGGGGTCACCACCTATATAAATCAGAGCGGAGCGCTCAGAGTGCATTCTAGCCCCAGAGAGCGTCGTGTCAACATCAGGAGAAGAGGGCAGAAGGCAGAAGATTGAAGACCGGGCTCCTTCGCTATAGCAAAAGAGCGGCAAAAGAGCAGAAGAGAGCGGAGGAGCCCAGCAGAAGACCCGGAGAGCGCGGAGAAGAACCGGAGAGACCCCCGAAGTCGGAAGAAGACCCCCGGAGCTGTCTAATAAAATACTTTAAAAATCTGTGTAGTGTTTTTTTTTTAATTGACACTTTTTCCCTAGGTGAATGGGTAGGGGTTCGATGTACCCCATACTCATTCACATAGGGTGGGGGGCCGGAATCTGGGGGCCCCCTTATTAAAGGGGGCTCCCGGATTCCGATAAGCCCTCCGCCCGCAGACCCCGACAACCAACGGCCAGGGTTGTCGGGAAGAGGCCCTTGTCCTCATCAATATGGGGACAAGGTGCTTTGGGGTGGGGGGGCCGCAGCGCGCCCCCCCTCCCCCAAGGCACCAACCCCCCATGTTGAGGGCATGCGGCCTGGTACGGTTCAGGATGGGGGTGGGGCGCCCGCTCGTCCCCCACCCCCATTCCTGTCCGGCCGGGCTGCGCGCTCGGATAAGGGTCTGGTATGGATTGGGGGACCCCCCGCGCCGTTTTTTCGGCGTAGGGGGTTCCCCTCAAGGTCCATAACAGACCCAAGGGCCTGGTATGCTCTTGGAGGGGGAACCCATGCCGGATTTTTATTTAAAATTTGGCGCAGAGTTCCCCCTCAAGATCATCTGAGCACAAGTCGCATGCCGAAGTCGGATCATGCGAGACGGCAATCCGACTTTGATCCGACTTCAATGATAGTCAATAGGCTGAAGTCGGATCAAAGTCGGATCAAAGTAGTACAGGGAGTACGCTCTGAAGTCTGAGCGACTTCAGTAGCGTCTATTAAGACACTAGCGTTCACTCCCATTGAGACTATTTCTGGGGCGACTTGAGGGCGTACAAGTCGGATCCCAAGTCGCCCCAGTGTGAACCGAGCCTTAGTGTTGCTTTTCTTTCTTTCTCTTTCTCTCTTTTTCGCTTTCTTTTTTTCTGTTTTTTTTTTATTTTCTTTCTCTCTCTTTCTTTCATTTCATTTCTTTCTTTCTCTCTCCCTCCCTCTCTCCCCCTCTCTCTCTCCCCCTCTCCCCCCCCTCTCTCTCTCCCCCTCTCCCCCCCCTCTCTCTCTCCCCCTCTCTCCCCCCCCCTCTCTCTCTCCCCTCTCTCCCCCCTCTCTCTCTCCCCCCCTCCTCTCTCTCCCCCTCTCTCTCTCCCCCCCCTCTCTCTCCCCCTCTCTCTCTCCCCCCCTCTCTCTCTCCCTCTCTCTCTCTCCCTCCCCTCTCTCTCTCTCTCTCTCTCTCTCTCTCTCTCTCTCTCTCTCTCTCTCTCTCTCTTTCATTCTCTCTCTCTTTCATTCTCTCTCTCCCCCCCCCTCTCTCTCTCTTTCATTCTCTCTCTCCCCCCCCCTCTCTCTCTTTCATTCTCTCTCTCTTTCATTCTCTCTCTCCCCCCCCTCTCTCTCTCTTTCATTCTCTCTCTCTCCCCCCTCTCTCTCTCTCTTTCATTCTCTCTCTCTCTCTCTCTCTCTCTCTCTCTCTCTCTCTCTCTCTCACTCTCTCTCTCTCTCTCTCTCTCCCTCTCTCTGTTTTTCATTCTCTCTCTCCGCTGCTGCGTCCATTGACATGGCGCTTGACAAGTGCACGGCGCATGATCGAATAAGGGCTCGGGTAAGTAAAAGGGGGGGCCTGGCACCTAAACATTTCTTACCTTACTGCAAGGAATGCATTTTTAGGCTTTACAATCACTTTAATACTCCACCTAGCTCCTTCCCCTAACGCGTTTCCCCCATTAGAGGGTTTACTATATTTTTTGCCATATTGCTTTTTACAGAAAATTACAGCGGCTGCAGAATGGAAAGGAAAGGGAATTTTTAATAACATTCAATTACAATATGACTTGTGTAGCAATTGTATATGTTATATTATTCCATTTATTTTTTTATTATTACTTTATTTTTTTCCCCCAGAAGTGGAGTTACCTTTTAAGTGAAGATGTTGCCTTTCTCTGCATGGTTCACTTTAAGTCTATTCTCTATCCTTAGTCCGGGGGGATCTGGTCCATGTGACCCCCCCCCCCCGGATCCCGTTATCCTCCCACGTCTCATTAATCGCTCTCTGGAAGTGCGCAGTTGTCAGCTGGTATGGGGGAGCGGGTGGAGATCACACCGGTGTCATGTTTATCCGTTCTCCATCTGTAGCGGTAATGGAACTGGCAGAGTGACAGCACTGCAGGTGGCGGGGAGGACGGGGCTTCTCCTCTCTATCTGCGTCCAACAGCAACGTACAATAAATTTTACATGCAATTAATTCTAGCAAAATTATTATTATTATTATTCTACGGGATTTATATGGCACCAACAGTTTGTGCAGCACTTGTACAGTTACAATATAATACAGGAGGGTTAGGAAGGAAGATAAGAATAGATTGCCCCTATGCTGTATATTCTATTTTATTAACGATCGCTGTATGTATGGTGATAAAACATTGAAAGACAAAACCCGCTCATTTTCTATCTCCGTCTTTGCGCAGTACCTGGAACGGCTCGCCGTGTCTTCATTCCGCGCTTCCAATGTCGCTTCTCCTGGTCCTTTCTTTACATTTCAGCTCCTTTATATTGAGCCGCGCCGGCGATTAGCATTATTAGTGATTGTGCGATCGGTTTGCTGTGTGTTGGAACAATGGAGCTAATGGAATCTGATTATTCTTAATCCTATAGTTAAAAAATAAATCACTTGTATCTCTACATTACATAATCACATTAAAGTTAAAGCTGAACGCCAAGCACACCGCAAAATACACAAATATATACGCACCCATCGCCATAACATTATGACCACCCACCATCACCCAACGAGGCATGGACGCCATTCATTTGTGTTTTGCAGTCCAGTTTTAAGTGCATGGATGTTAAAGCGGAGCTCCGCCCAAAAGGAGAAGCTCCACTTGTTCACACCTTTACCCCCCCCCCCTGCAACATTTGGCACATTTTTTTGAGGGGGGGGGGGGAGCGGGTACCTGATTTTGACAGGTACCCGCTCCCACTTCCTGGTAAGATCGCCGCACGGCGATCTACGTCATTTCCCGGCCCCTCCTCCTTCCCCCTGCTGCCTTCTGGGACAATGGGAGAGGTCTCCAGATCATGTGATGAGACCCATTTGGCCTGGGCAGGAAAGGGGGGGGGGTGTCTGGTATTGAAGGGGTTAAAGAGCAGTAAACCTATTGTAGTTGAGTTGGTTTCCTGGCCGTGCCGCGGTCCGCACATAGGACCTTGTCCTCAGTGTAAAAGCGTAATCGGAGAGCCGTATTCTTTACCCTTGCAGCGTAAGCAGGACTGCGTATCCTACTAGAGCGATCGATTTAATCTTCATTACCTGCTAACTAGCCTCCGCGTCAACTTGTCTCTGCCAGGCGCGGCCTCCCGCCATGAACCTTCACTTGATCTTGACCCTTCCCTGCCCTGTGCTGAGAAATTCTGCGTGATCCGCACAGACCTTGTACACCGCCATGACATCCATTCCTCCAGCCGTTATTAACTTTTCATGTCTCTTTGATCCCTAAGCCCAGGTTCTCCGAAGCCTGTTATCCATGTCTTGCGCTGATGAGAGCTAACAAGCCCAAAACAGTTCTATGCAGGTTGGAAGAAATTGCCAGTTTATTTTAGCCGGTGGCTACGCTACAAAGCCACCTTCCTGGATGGCTGGCAGGGCATAAAGGACTTTTTTGCATGGATGCCTTCATTAAAAGTATTTTTAGCCAGAACTGTTACTTTTAGTTATGGATTGAGTGGTAAAGGGTTAGAATTAATTTCAGCTTTTTGTTGCTAACATTCTACATTCTGTCCTATACTATTACGCAAAACCCATTGTGGTGTTGGGGTGATTATGTTCATGTGGTTTCCAATGAGTTGCCCCAGTACAAACTGTATTTTAGGGTGTGATAGCCCACTTTTATTGGAAAGAAAGACATCAGTTGCCAACGGAGAGGTTCTTCTACATCAATTAACTAAAAATGCTGAGCCACCTAGCTCCCTTGTCAGCAGCACCGCTGCTCTTCTTACTAGTCCCTCTGACTGTGTTGCCCAGCTTTCCTGCTTCTCTCGGCTCACTCAGCCTTAAACTCCTGGCCTCTGGATAGGGGTTCTCCTGCCCACCTGACTCCTGAGACAAGACCTCCTGGCTACTGGCCGGGGCACCTCTGACCCCTGGTTGAGATTTCCCATCACTTACCTATTGGATGGGCACCTCTGACCCCTGGGTGTGACCTCCTACCTCTTGACTCCTGGCTGGGGCTCCTTTGACCCCTGGTTGAGACCGCTTGACTCTTGGCTGGGGCACCTCTGACCCCTGGGTAAGATCTCCTGTCTCTTGACTCCTGGCTGGGGCACTTGTAACCCCTGGTTGAGACCTCCTCTCTCTTGACTCCTAGCTGGGGGCACCTTGACCCCTGGCTGAGACTTCCTGTCTCTTGACTCCTGGCTTGGGGGCACCTTGACCCCTGGCTGAGACTTCCTGTCTCTTAACTTCTGGCTGGAGCATCTCTAACCCTGGTTGAGACCTTCTGTCTCTTGACTCCTAGCTGGGGGCATGTCTAACTCCTGGTTGAGGCTTCCTGTCTCTTGAATCCTGGCTGGGGCACCTCTGACCCCTGGTTGAGACTTCCTATCACTTAACTATTGGCTGGGCGCCTCTGACCCCTGGGTGAGACCTCCCACCTCTTCACTCCTGGCTGGGGCTCTTTTGACCCCTGGATGAGACTGCTTGACTCTTGGCTGGGGCACCTCTGTCCCCTGGGTGAGATCTGTTGTCTCTTGACTCTTGGCTGGGGCACATCTGACCCCTGGTTGAGACCTCCTGTCTCTTGACTCCAGGCTGGGGGCACCTTAAACCCCTGGTTGAGACCTCCTGTCTCTTGACTCCTGGCTGGGGTACCTCTAAATCCCTGGGTGAGACCTCCTGTCTCTTGACTCCTGGGTGGCGGCATTTCTGATCCCTGGTTGAGACCTCCTGTCTCCAATATGGGAGCTGTCCCTAAACTGGAAGCCCTGAGCTATCAAATGTGCACGCCTATATACTCACACAGGCTGTAGGCATCCAGTAAAATCCAGACACAGGATCGAATGTTCTGTCCCACCCGAGGCACTTTGGAACCCTCAAGCTTCAGGCCTCAATCTAGATTTACAGAAACCAGAGAAAGACAAAAAACTCAGCTTTCACTGCTTAGAAATGATAGTCTGGAATCTCGCATTCAGCGTTAATTTGAATCCTTTGTCATTTTCTCCTACATTTCCACAGTGGAGAAAGGTGCACAATGAGTGGCACCATATGAATCCAAATGAAAGAAATAGGCAGCACTCCTGAAACACTATGGGGTCTGTGTCTGAAACAAATGTGTTGTGCAGATGTCTTAAGACTCTTACACCACAAATGGTCGCCATATTTTTCTTTGGAATTGTCTCCTAAGTGCATTTGCCCCATCTAGTGGCCATAATGCAGTATTTTTTTTTATTCGAGCAATAAAAATACATACATGGTGACGCATGTAAATGCTGGAGTATGTGGCATAGAATAGGCAAGAAGCTAATGGTCCAAGTTGGTCCATAATGTGTTTATTCACTCTTACCAGCTCCTTGGGAGACTTAAGAAACGTCTGTGAATAAAAATGGCTTGACAAAGGAGCTGGGTGGCCATGCCCCCATTCCGCCCCAGTGCTGACATCACTTCCGGTCGGCTCTGCTCTGCCCTCTATGGCCCCTAATCATTTCCTGCTTCCTGTTTGCCAAGGCTGCGGTGGTATCCTACACATTCTGGACTGTACTGACTTATCCTGGGTGTAGAGATTCCAGCTGCAGACGATCTATTTGCGACCTGCACTCAAATTTACTGCCACATGTGAGTTGCCACTTTGTTCATTACTACACTCAGATTGGTGCCCTCTGCTGTTTACTTCTTTTGTTAGCAGTATTTCAGAAAATACTGCATTATGGCCACTAGATGGAGCTGATGATCATAGGAAACAATCATATTACAAAAAAATATGGCAATCATTCATTGTGCATGTGCCAGTGTTTAAGACACCAACTTGGTGCTGTGTCCTGAATAAGGTGGTTTGGGCTAGAGACCACGCTGGACTGACTGGATCGGTATCTAGTTGTGGGTAGGTGGATACGTGGGCAGTGAGGAAGAAGTCACTTCCAGTGGATTGAGCCCAATGGTGGATGGTAATGTTGGTCCCCCTTTGGGGGCTCGGGCTGCCACCTTTCTGGTACAACCGTTTGGTTGTTTCAGTGAGAAGACTTGGGTGAGAAGGAAGGAGCGCCCATTGTCCCGAAAAATGCAACTTTTTGTGCAGGGTTCACAAAACGTCTATTGAAAGGGTAAAACATGTATGGCAAACCAACATGTTTTGGGAGAACAGACTCCGCCCTTCTTCATGGCTGACATATAAGCATACAAAAACTAAACAAGACTTGGGTGAGAAGGAAAGGAACACCCATTGTCACGAAAAATTAAACTTTTTGTGCAGAGTTCACAAAACGTCTATTGAAAGGGTAAAATATGTATGGCAAACCAACACGTTTTGGGAGAACAGACTCCGCCCTTCTTCATGGCTGACATATAAGCATACAAAAACTAAACAAGACTTGGGTGAGAAGGAAAGGAGCACCCATTGTCACGAAAAATTCAACTTTTTGTGCAGGGTTCACAAAACGTCTATTGAAAGGGTAAAATATGTATGGCAAACCAACACGTTTTGGGAGAAGACACTCCCCCCTTTTTCATGGCTGACATATAAGCATACAAAAACTAAACAATTCGCTAATGCGGTAGCTTTGAGTAGGGTTCATAAAGCGTTTATTGAGTAAAACATGTACATCAAGCCAACGCGTTTTGAGGGAATGGGCTTCTTCAGGACATATAAGCATATGTTTAAACAATTAGTGATTGCATTAGGTATGCCCAGTGGCTTAGAAACAAACAGATATAAACGAAACATGCATAAAAGTCAATGAAGACGTATATGGATAGTCTAATTGGACCATTTTCATGATCCGCGTTCCAATTAGACCATCCATATACGCTTTTATTGACTTTTATGCATGTTTAGTTGATATATTTTTGTGGTAGGTATGCCCAGTGGCTTATAAACAAACAGATATAACCTAAACATGCATAAAAGTCAATAAAAGCGTATATGAATGGTCTAATTGGAACATGGATCATCAAAATAACAACACAAAGTAACACCGCTCTGAACTACGATGTCCGGATAGCAGATAACTGGTAACTTCGGCACACCCAAAATCCAGGTGCTCTGAGGCTCAGGATGTCCTTCTTACATCCAATTAGGCAAACTTGGGGAAAACTGAAGAAGAGCCGGCACTACTGGATGTAACATCTGTGGTCTTTATTGTATCATGACAAGTATAAAAAGGACAAGCAGATGCGTTTCGGCACAAAGCCTTGTTCACAGCTCATGGAAATGGCTTCTTCAGGACATATAAGCATTAATGTAAACAATTAGTGATTGTGGGAGGTATGCCTAGTGGCTTAGAAACAATCACTAATTGTTTACATTAATGCTTATATGTCCTGAAGAAGCCATTCCCATGAGCTGTGAACAAGGCTTTGTGCCGAAACGCATCTGCTTGTCCTTTTTATACTTGTCATGATACAATAAAGACCACAGATGTTACATCCAGTAGTGCCGGCTCTTCTTCATGAATGAGTGACTTGTATAGCGCTACCTATGCGAACTGAATCGCCTCAGGGCGCTGAGGCGATTCAGTTCGCGTCTGGACCCAAGGGGTCCCGACGGGTTTACAAACATATACGCATACAACATACACATGTTTGGCCAATTTTTCAACAGGATCTAATTAACCTACCAGCATGTCTTTGGAGTGTGGGAGGAAACCGGAGTACCCAGAGGAAACCCACACAGACACAGGGAGAACATGCAAACTCCAGGCAGATGGTGTTGTGGTCAGGATTTGAACCAGCGACCCTATTGCTGCTAGGTGAGCGTGCTACCCACTACACCACTGTGCTTCAGTTTTCCCCAAGTTTGCCTGTTTGGATGTAAGAAGGAAATCCTGAGCCTCAGAGCACTTGGATTTTGGGTGTGCCGAAGTTACCAATTATCTGCTCTCTGGATATCGTAGTTCAGAGCGGTGTTACTTTGTGTTGTTATTTTGATGATCCGTGTTCCAATTAGACCATTCATATACGCTTTTATTGACTTTTATGCATGTTTAGTTTATATCTGTTTGTTTCTCAGCCACTGGGCATACCTCCCACAAACACTAATTGTTTAAATGTATTTATGCTTATTTGTCCTGAAGAAGCCCATTGCCTCGAAACACGTTGGATTGATGTACATGTTTTACCTAATAAACGCTTTGTGAACCCTACACAAAGATTTGCATTTTTTTTATAGACACTGGACACTCCTTCCCTCTCACCCAAGTATCCTGAATAAGTAATGAATATGTCTGCTTTAATCTGCTGCCATGTATTTATATATATCAGAAGTTGTAAAAACAGAACGTTTCCCCTTTAAATCGTCTCGTATTTAATGTGAACACACACAGTTAAACAATCCGGCTGCTTTATGGCCCCGACATCTAATCTTCATAAGAAAGATTAGCTATATTAAAAGTTAAATTGCCATTATCATACTTTTTCATACATTGCCTGTGGGAGAAAGATAAGCTTATGGAGAGCGCGGCGCGGCGAATCCAAAAACCTGTCACAAGTGAAATGTCACTGGAAGCCGATCGCCGAGTTCAAAAAATAGAATCAAACAAAAAATATATATATAATTCTAATTCCGTGTCGCTGGAATGGAACTAATAGGGGGGGGGGGAGGGGTGTTTACATAGACGAGTGATGTCATCTGTATGATGTACGCGGAGGATGTTTGCGCTCCGTACACAAATTACATCTCCACGGCATAGGAAGGAGACGATGGCACCGGTGAGCATCTTGGGAACCCGCGTAATAAGATCGCGGGCCGTGAATGACGGCTAATCCCTCACTCTCATTATAATGAATCGGGAAATCTAGGTCATATTCAAATGAAAAGGAGATTTCTGGCTACTTATGATGTATGTTCGCTGTGTACATCACTGTAAGCTGAATAATAATACCAGCAAAAAAAAAAAAAGGCGCAATACCCCGACTGACGCACAATTCATCAGTTCAGCGTTGGTTTCAAATGAGCCTTCATTTTTTAAAAAAAAAAGATTGATCGTGTTTTCAGAGTTTGTAGACATACAGTTTATTGTCAAAAGTATTGGGACGCCTGCCTTTACACGCAAATTAACTTTAATGGCATCCCAGTCTTAGTCCGTAGGGTTCAATATTGAGTTGGCTCCGCCCTTTGCAGCTATAACAGCTTCAACTCTTCTGGGAAGGCCGTCCACAAGGTTTAGGAGTGTGTCTATGGGAATGTTTGACCGTTCTTCCAGAAGCGCTGAGATTTGTGAGGTCAGGCACTGATGTTGGACCAAGGTGTTCTATCAGGTTGAGGTCAGGACTCTGTGTAGGTCAGTCAAGTTCCTCCACCCCAAACTCGCTCATCCATGTCTTTATGGACCTTGCTTTGTGCACTGGTCCAAATCATTTGGTGGAGGGGGGGGGGATTACGGTGGGGGGTCGTTTTTTTAAGGGTTGGGCTTGATCCCTTAGTTCCAGTGAAGGGAACTCTTAGGTGTCAGCATACCAAGACATTTAGGCCCCAATTTCATGCTCCCAACATTGTGGGAACAGTTTGGGGACGGCCCCTTCCTGTTCCAACATGACTGCGCACCAGACCACAAAGCAAGGCCCATAAAGATATGGATGAGCGAGTTTGGGGTGGAGGAACTTGACTGGCCTGCACAGAGTCCTGACCACAACCCGATAGAACACCTTTTGGGATGAATTAGAGGGAAGACTGCGAGCCAGGCCAGGTCAACATTCTCATCAAACATCAGTGCCTGGCCTCACAAATGTACTTCTGGAAGAATGGTCAAACATTCCCATAGACACCCTCCTAAACCTTGTGGACAGCCTTCCCAGAAGCGTTAAAGCCGTTCTAGCCCCCTAAACCCCTTAAAGGGCTGGCAGACAGCAGCTCTAAGGGGTTAAAGCAAAAAGAAAGTGTTTGCGGGCTCCCTGGTCCAGTGTAGGTGGCGCCATGTCTTCCAATGTCATGGTCAGGGGTCAGGCTCGGAGACCAGTAGCTATAGCAGTAGAGAGACTGCAACCAACCAGCAGGATAGGTACACAAGCAGATCACCCTGGTGGATGGGCTCACCCAAGGTGCAGGGTCTAAGTATTCACAAGAGCTCCTGATGGTGGAGATGCATTATGCTGCGTGTTAGTACCAATTCGCGGTCCCCAGTATTTCCCCACCAGGAGGTGAGCAAACCGGGGTCCAGTAGCAGATATAGTAGGTTGGGATCAAGCAGAAACGTAGTCGAGGATCAAGCCAAAGTTCAGTAACGAATGGTAGCAAAGATACAGATGGCAGCAGGACTGACTAGAGATATTGGCTGGAGAGCGCACAATAATCTGGCAAACAGGAAGTGCAGAGACATGGCTTAAATAGGAAGTTCATGGGAGGAGAAAGGGGTTCAAGGTTCACCAGAAACAAGGCACAAGGCAAGGTTGTCTAGGAATTAGGCAGGGAGCTGTCCAGCCTCTCAGGAGGCTCAGAGAGAAGAGTTACTGCCAAGCACAGCAGAGGTTGCAGGTTCAGATCAGGGTCCTGACAGCCGAGCAGCTTGGGGGCAGTCCTTCACGTGCTCACCACACTAGTTTGCTGGTCCATTCATTTATTTGGATCACACAAGATCTTGTGGTGTTAGTAATGCCAGGAAGTAACAACGTCACCCTGGCATTTGACACTGCTCAATTGCAACTCAAATGAAAGTGTGTTTAGTTCTGCTTGAGGGACCCATAACCCCCTCTCTGATAAAAAAGGTGATTGTTTACAGAGCTCAATAGCTCATGCTGACATTTACATACACACACACACACACCAAGCAGTAACTCCTTACCTATCAAGCAGCTCCATCTAAAAAAAGACAATTGTTTAAAGAGCTCAATAGTTCAAGCTGACATTTACACGCACACAAGAATACGTCAAAGCAGTGACTCCTTTCCTATCAAGTGGCTCCATCTAAAAAAAGCCAATTGTTTAAAGAGCTCAATAGTTCAAGCTGACATTTACACGCACACAAGAATAACTCAAAGCAATGACTTCTTCCCTATCAAGTGGCTCCATCTAAAAAAGCTGATTGTTTATAGAGCTCAATAGCTCAAGCTGACATTTACACACACGCACACATAAACACAAGAATGAGTCAAACCAGTGACTTCTACCCTATCAAGCACCTTCATCTAATAAAACTGATTGCTTACAGAGCTCAATAGTTCTAGCTGAAGTTTACACACACACACAGCAGTGACTCCTTCCCTATCAAGTGGCTCCATCTAAAAAAGCTGATTGTTTACAGAGCTCAATAGCTCAAGCTGACATTTACACACACACACGAATGAGTCAAACCAGTGACTTCTTACCTATCGAGCGGCTCCATCTAAAAAAAGCTGATTGTTTACAGAGCTCAGTAGTTCAAGCTGACATTTACACACACACAAGAAAGGGCAGTGCAGTGAGACAGAGGAATAAGAGAAAACAGAGGTAAGTAACTATAAGCATCTAGATTGATTTGGTTACAGAGGTTACTTTAGTGCACCCATTTTTATTTTTTTTTAAGGGGGTGGGTGGTGGCAGGTACACATAATTGCACAAACCAATCAATATACGCTTATTGCGATTTATTTATTTTTTTTTACCAAAAATATGTAGATTAATACATATTGGCCTAAACTGACGAAGACATTTAAAAAAAAAAAAAAATTCTGGATATTTATAGCAAAAAGTATAAAAAAACATTTGAAAATTGTCGCTCTTTTTTTGTTTATAGCACAAAAAATAAAAACCGCAGAGGTGATCAAATACCACCAAAAGAAACCTCTATTTGTGGGAAAAAAAAACGCTGCACGACCGCGCAATTGTCAGTTAAAGCGACGCAGTGCCGTATCGCAAAAAATGGCCTGGTCGTTAAGAGGGAAAATCCTTCCGGGGCTGAAGTGGTTAATGCATAGAATGCAATTTCTGCCTTTACAACCACTTTAATCAACAGAATAAAAAACAACGCCCCCCCCCCCCCTAAAAAAGCATGGCAAACGATCGTTATCTCCAGGGATATAGACAGCTGAAGTTATGCGCGAATCTGAACTTATTCTGTAAAGTTTTAAACAAACTCTTCTATAGTTTCAATTTCCCAAAACAGTTTTTTATCACCAGATGCATCAAATGCCTGGAAATGGCGCGATATTTCTTCTTAGAAGCCCAGTACACTCAGCAGACTATCATGGGAACAGCCTATAATAAATGTTTTATTTTTGTAAAAAGAAAAAAAAAAAGTAAAAAAAAAAAAGATATAAGAATAACTTTAACCACTTCTGTTGCTGGAGTTTCAGCAGTTATAGTGGGATGATATACGGTACCGTTTTTTTTAGAACTGACGGTCGGCTCTCTTGTATTGGCAATCCAAGCCGCTAACTATCATAGAGCTGACCATAGAGGCCAACAAAGACCGGATGGGCTTTGTTGGGCTCTATGATATAGTAACCCGGAAGCGGTGACGTCACATCACTTCTGGATTACCCAGAGGTAAATGGCACCATTTTTTTAACCGCTTGCCGACCAGCCGCCATCATTATACTGCAGCAGGTCGGCACAATCCCGCGAGCCGGCGTAGCTATACGTCGACTCGCAGGATCGGGATAGCAGGCTGCACTGCGGGGGGTGCCGATGCTCGTGGCTGACGGTGGCAATGACCGCCGGCCACGAGCAACCGCGAGCACGAGGGACAGAGCACGGAAGTGTGTGTGTAAACATACAAATCCCTGTTCTGAAGGAAGAGAGAGATCGGGAGTTCCTAATGGCGAGGAACCACGATACGTCACTTCCTCTAGGTCAGTCCCCTCCCCCCTACAGTTAGAAACACACCCAGGGAACACAGTTAACCCCTTGATCGCCCCCCCTAGTGTTAACCCCTTCTCTGCCAGTGTATTTTTACAATAATTAGTGCATTTTTATAGCACTGATCGCTGTATAAATGCCAATGGTCCCAAAAAGGTGTCAAAAGTGTCCGATGTGTCCGCCATAATGTCGCAGTCCCGATGAAAACTGCAGATCGCCGCCATTACTAGTAAAAAAAAATAATAATAAAAATGCTATAAATCTATTCCTTATTTTGTAGACGCGATAACTTTTGCGCAAACCAATCAATATACGCGCATTGTGATTTTTTTTTTAACCAAAAATATGTAGAAGAATACACAGAGGCCCAAACTGAGGAAAAAATAGCTTTTTTTAGAAAAAAAATGTGGATATTTATTATAGCAAAAAGTACAAAATATTGTGGTTTTTTTTTTCAAAATTGTCGCTCTTTTTTTTGTTTATAGCGCAAAAAATAAAAACCGCAGAGGCGATCAAATACCACCAAAAGAAAGCTCTATTTGTGGGGGAAAAAGGACGTAAATTTTGTTTGGTTGCCACGTCGCACGACCGCGCAATTGTCAGTTAAATCGACGCAGCGCCGAATCGCAAAAAATGGCCTGGTCATTCAGCAGCCAAATCTTCCGGGGCTGAAGTGGATTAAAGACCTCAGAGCTCTCCATAAAAAGTTCCGGTCACATGCCTATTGCCAATAAGAGTGATTAAAAAAATGTAAAATGACAGTGTAAAAATAAAAAAATATATATTTAAAAAAAAAAAAAAATTAAAGTCGCCCCATGCTTGCGCACAAACGCAAACACACACACGCGCGCGCAAAAAACGATCGCCCCACACATGTGAGGTATCACCATGAATGTCGGATCATGGGCAGTATTTCTAGCACCAGACCTCCTTTGTAAATCTAAAGGCTTTTAAATCATTGCCTATGGATAGTAAAAATGTACGTTGTTTGTCCCCATTGCATGAGTGTGCGCAATTTTAAAGTGTGACATGTTTGGTATCTCTTTACTCGGCGTAACATCATCTTTTTTATATTTTACAAAAAAGTTGAGTTATGTATATAATAGAAAAAAACACATAAATGTAAGCTAAATGGTGCTGCACACCCCAAAGTATTTATAAAATAGAAAGATTCCCTCATGGGGTTTTTTAGCAGCCAAGAAATTATTCAAAGATTTTTAATTAAAATATTTTATTGTATCAAAAAGCAATTTGACAGTTACATGAGAGAAAAATTGTGCTCCAGCATTCACATGAAAATGACAAATCCACCAATCAAGATGAAAATACATATTATATGAAATTTTAGTAAAATTGCATTTTATTGCCAAAGAATGATCTTCCACGTAGCGTTTCGACCCTTCTAATTGTGGTCTTCTTCAAGGGGGCATTTTATTCTATGCAGAAAAAAAAGGGAATTATTTTACATTTTGATAATCATTTTATAAAATGCATTTTTACTAAAATTTCATATAATATGTATTTTCATCTTGACTGGTGGATTTGTCATTTTCATGTGAATGCCGGAACACAGTTTTTTACGACTCTCATGTAACTGTCAAATTGCTTTTTGATACAATAAAAAATTTTCATTAAAAATCTTTAAATAATTTCCATGAGGGAATCTTTCTATTTTATTGAGTTATGTATAGTGTTGCTTGCTGACCAGCCACCATCGTTATACGGCAGCAGGTTTGGCTCCCCTACGCGAATTGCCACTTTAAGGGCTATAGGGGTCCACGACGTGACGCTGGCGTGGCTGGCGGCTGTGATGTCCGCCGGTGACTTGCGATCGCTCCTCAGAGAGCCAGAACAGGGATCTGTCAATGTAATTAGACAGATCCCCGTTCTGATGGGAGGAAAGAGAGCGCTGCTGTTCCTAGTGATCGGGAACGGCGATCTCCCTCTACTCCCAGTCAGTCCCATCCCCCCACAGTTAGAAACACCTCCCTAGGGAACACTTAACCCCTTGAAGGACATTTATACAGTAATCAGTGGCTAATTTTAGCACTGATCGCTGTATAAATGTCAATGGTCCCAAAAAAAGTGCCAAAAGTGTCCGATCTGTCCACCGCAATGTCGCAGTCCCCTTAAAAGTCACAGATCGCCACCATTACTAGTAAAAAAAAATAATAATAATAATAAAAATGCCATAAATATATCCCTGTTTTGGGGATATTTATTATAGCAAAAGGTAAAAAAAGTTGTTTTTTTTTTCCAAAATTATTGCTCTTCTTTTGTTTATATTTTATAATAATAATAAAAAATAAATAATAATACAAAATGCTATAAATCTATCCCCTATTTTGTAGACGCTATAACTTATGCACAAACTAATCAATATACACTTTTATTGCAATTTTTTTTTACCAAAAATATGTAGAAGAATACATATTGGCTTAAACTGATAAATAAATTTGTTTTTTTTTTTTTTTTTTTGGGGATATTTATTATAGCAAAAGGTAAAAAATATATATTTTATATATATATATTTTCCAAAATTGTTGCTCTTCTTTTGTTTACAGCGCAATAAGTAAAAACCACAGAGGTGATCAAATACCACCAAAAGAAATTTCTATTTGTGGGAAAAAAAGGGACATCAATTTGGTTTGGGTACGGCGTCGAACGACCACGCAATTGTCAGTTAAAGCTGCGCAATGCCGTATCGTAAAAAAAATGGCCTGGTCAGGAAGTGGGTAAAACCTTCCAGGGCTGAAGTGGTTAAAATGAAAAAAAAGTGTATTTTTTTTTTTTTTTACAAATAAATTGTGTTTAAAAAAAAATGCTGAGCAAATATCGTATGACGTAAAAAAAATTCCAAAACCCACCATCATTTTTTCTAGGGCTTTAAAAAAATATATATTTATTTATATATATATATATATATATATATATATATATATATATATATATATATATATATATATATATAGTGTTTGGGGGTTCTAGTGACATAAAAAATTGCAAAGCCCACCAATTTATTCTGTTTTAAATTAGTTTTAATGTTTTGGGGTTCTAAGATATTTTCTAGCAAAAAAAAATAAAATACTGATTGTTACTTGTAAACAAAAACCACCAGAAAAGGCCGGGTCTGGAAGTGGTTATAAACTTTTAAATGTTAAAAAAAGGTACATCAACCAAAACACTCCATTAGGGTTCCTCTCTGAAGCAGGATTTGCCTTTAATTCTGAATTATAAAGAAAAAAAAAAAAAAAGAAGAAGTGTAATTAATGTGCACTCTCTGTAAAGTTTATTACATTCAGTGCCTTCTATAAATAATTTAAAATGAAACACAAAAAAAAAACTGTTGAGGTATGCAAATGTTAATGCAGAGAACTGCAGACTAGCAAATCATACAAGCAGATTGTTAATTCAGCCTGCAAAAAAAAAACAAAAAAAACAAAACAAAAACAAAACAGGATATTTGCCAAAGATCGCTGAAATTCCCGAGCGTAGCCGTGTGCGGGAAATATGAGCGGAGTGGGGGGAGAACCCAGCGATTTCTACCTATGACATATTTGCTATTTGTATCCGTTATATTTAATAACTGTTTTGTGCGTTTTATCACAATTGTTCACTTTGCTGCGTCCTTCTGAACCCAATCGCTTTGAGTGGTGAGGATTTTCTTAGGTCCTGTAAGTCCTGCAGTGTCGGTATAGCAGTTGCAAGGGGTTCAGAAAGAGTTTCTTATTCCTAGGAAAAGCCAACACATTTCAGGGTTTCCTGACAGTCACAGGCCCCTTCATCAGGGCTCAATCTTTTCTTTTTTTTTTCATTTAGAGCCCTTGCACACTGGGGCGGTTTGCAGGCGCTATTGCGCTAATAATAGCGCCTGCAAACCGCCCCGAAAGTGCCGCTGCTGTCATCCCAGTGTGAAAGCCCCGAGGGCTTGCACACTGGAGCGATGCGCTGGCAGGACGGTAAAAAAAGTCCTGCCAGCAGCATCTTCGGAGCGGTGAAGGAGCGGTGTGTATACCACTCCTTCACCGCTCCTGCCCATTGAAATCACTGGGACGGCGCGGCTATACCGCCGGCAATGCGCCTCTGCAGAGGTGCTTTGCAGGGGTATTTAACCCTTTCTCGGCTGCTAGCGGGGGGTAAAACCGCCCCGCTAGCGGCCGCATACCGACGGTAAAACGCCGCTAATAATAGCGGCGTTTTACCGCCGACGCCGCCCCCCGCCCCAGTGTGCAAGGGCTCTTAAACTGTTTGTTTATTTTATTTTGTCTTTCTCTTTTGGTTTTATTGATTTTCAAGGGTTTGATCACAATCAGGACAGATTACACAATGATATGCATTGGCATAAACCTTAAGAACTTGGGGCGGTGCTCTAAGCGAAGTCCTTTGGTGCTCCAATGACTCTCATTGACATAAACCTCAAGAACTTGGGGCGGCGCTCTAAGCAAAGTCCTATAATGCTCCAATGACTCCCATTGACATAAACCTCCAGAACTTGGGTCAGCGCTCTAAGCAAAGTCCTATGGTGCTCCAATGACTCCCATTGACATAAACCTCCAGAACTTGGGCCGGCGCTCTAAGCGAAGTCCTTTGGTGCTCCAATGACTCCCATTGACATAAACCTCAAGAACTTGGGGCGGCGCTCTAAGCGAAGTCCTATGTTGCTCCAATGACTCCCATTGTAGGTGTTGGTATTACAAGATCCTGTCCCGGCACTATGTACACACCATGACAGTTCTAGGTCCTGCCACAGTACGAGTTTACTAAATTGGTATAAAAAAGGACACAAGATTCTCAAAAATGCCGTTTAAGAAGCTTGAGCATGTTCATTGTTTACAGAGAAAGCTGTGCTCTTTTTTTTTTTTCTCTGGATTTGGTTGTTTCGGATCGGGGCCTGGAGTTTGAAGGTTCCAAAGTTCCTTGTGTGAGAAGGAACCTTCTGTACCTTACCTTACCCCCAAATACTCTTCCACTTCCAGAGTATGGGGAGGGCGCTGTAATACAGGAGGCATGTTACTGGCCAGATCACCAGATGAAAACAGAGGGGGGAAAAAAGCCTTAAAAAAAAAGAAAACAAATGCAGTCGCCGCATCTAATGATAGGTACAGTAAGTTGCAACATGTTTGATTTAGGGTTTTTATACCGCTTTTAAGGATTGATTTGGGAACCGATGATATAAGAGACAACTCCACTTGAAAATATCAAACTTCTATTTGACCCACCGCCAACTTTTTCATCCAAATAGTTGATATACAATACAGACCTCAGGTGCAGCCTTGCTGCCTGCCTAGGTTACTTCCTCCGGGAGGCCTATATTCTCCGGCTCCCAGAGAAGAATGGTTCCCGGAGAAGAATGGTTCCCGGAGAAGAATGGCTCCCGGAGAAGAATGGTTCCCAGAGAAGAATGGTTCCCAGAGAAGAATGGTTCCCGGAGAAGAATGGTTCCCAGAGAAGAATGGTTCCCGGAGAAGAATGGCTCCCGGAGAAGAATGGTTCCCAGAGAAGAATGGTTCCCAGAGAAGAATGGTTCCCGGAGAAGAATGGTTCCCAGAGAAGAATGGTTCCCGGAGAAGAATGGTTCCCAGAGAAGAATGGTTCCCGGAGAAGAATGGTTCCCAGAGAAGAATGGTTCCCAGAGAAGAATGGTTCCCGGAGAAGAATGGTTCTGTCCACCTCCAAGTCCCGAGTTTGTCCGGAGCCAAATCAAATGCATTATTGCAGAAGGTTCCAGCCGCCAGCTCACCCAGGATGCCCCCCCCCCCCCCCCCTCGGGGCCATCAACAAAAAAAGTCTGCAACTTTTTCCCTATTGGATGGAGAAGGAGGGTTGCCATATCCTGTTTTTTAGTTCTCTAAGCAGAGTTACATAGTAGGTGAGGTCGAAAAAAGACACAAGTCCATCAAGTCCAACCTATGTGTGTGATTATATGTCAGTATTACATTGTATATCCCTGTATGTTGCGGTCATTCAGGTGATTATCTAATAGTTTCTTGAAGCTATCAATGCTCCCCGCTGAGACCACCGCCTGTGGAAGGGAATTCCACATCCTTGCCGCTCTTACAGTAAAGAACCCTCTACATAGTTTAAGGTTAAACCTCTTTTCTTTCTAATTTTAATGAGTGGCCACGAGTCTTGTTAAACTCCCTTCTGCAAAAAAGTTTTCACCCTATTGTGGGGTCACCAGTCCGGTATTTGTATATTGTGGGGTCACCAGTCCGGTATTTGTATATTGTGGGGTCACCAGTCCGGTATTTATATATTGTGGGGTCACCAGTCCGGTATTTGTATATTGTGGGGTCACCAGTCCGGTATTTATATATTGTGGGGTCACCAGTCCGGTATTTATACAATGAAATCATATCCCCTCTCAAGCGTCTCTTCTCCAGAGAGAATAAGTTCAGAGCTCACAACCTTTCCTCATAACTAAGATCCTCCAGACCCTTTATTAGCTTTGTTGCCCTTCTTTGTACTCGCTCCATTTCCAGTACATCCTTCCTGAGGACTGGTGCCCAGAACTGGACAGCATACTCCAGGTGCGGCCGGACCAGAGTCTTGTAGAGCGGGAGAATTATCGTTTTATCTCTGGAGTTGATCCCCTTTTTAATGCCAATATTCTGTTCGCTTTGTTAGCAGCAGCTTGGCATTGCATATCATTGCTGAGCCCATCATCTACTAGGACCCCCAGGTCCTTTTCCATCCTAGATCCCCCCAGAGGTTCTCCCCCCAGTCTATAGATTGCATTCAGATTTTTGCCACCCAAATGCATTATTTTACATTTTTCTACATTGAACTTCATTTGCCATGTAGTCACCCCTCCCCCATGAATTTGCTCAGGTCTTTTTGCAAGGTTTCCACATCCTGCGGAGAAGTTATTGCCCTGCTTAGCTTATTATCATCTGCAAATACAGAGATTGAACTGTTTATCCCATCCTCCAGGTCGTTTATGAACAAATTAAATAGGATTGGTCCCAGCACAGAACCCTGGGGGACCCCACTACCCACCCCTGACCATTCTGAGTACTCCCCATTTATCACCACCCTCTGAACTCGCCCTTGTAGCCAGTTTTCAATCCATGTACTCACCCTATGGTCCATGCCAACAGACCTTATTTTGTACAGTAAACGTTTACTGTCCCTGATTTTGAGTTACCCTTTAAGCCAACCCAAAAAAAAGGAACTCTTCTCTAATAACCTATAAAAGTTAAAATTTGTAAAATAAGAACGACGGGAAAACTAGCGAGAAGAAAAAAGATCCCATCCGGCACGAAATCTGCCTCGCAGCTCCCGTCCTCCAACACAATGGGATTAAAGTTTGAAGAGCGAGAGAACATCGAGGAGCATTTTCTCAGAGCTTTGCCTTTATCCGGACTCTTTTACTTCTGCGTTTTTCTTTTCCCCTCTGTGAGTTCCACTCGCTAAAACGGAATAAAATTATCGCATACAAGAAGTAATGGATTGAATCGTCGACATCCATAAAACATCTCTCCTGTACATAAAGCTAAACGCATCCCTTTCAGGGGCCGGCTGCTTGGATAGAATGTTGACAACATGATTTTTACATTCTTTGAAGTTGTCAAGCTTTTACAGCCGCCTTCGTCTGGAGCCACTGGAGGCTTCCTGTACATCAAAGCCCAGAGACGAGCACTCGCTGCTTGTTCTATGCTATAGAGCTGGAATATTTTATCCCTTTTATTCATTTTATGCTTTTTGATTTTTATTAGCAGTGCAGGTCATTTTGATGTATTAGTAAGAGGGAAGGTTATGTAATAAACACCAGGCAGTTTAGAAATATAACATGAATCGTCTGCATGGAGAGTGTTTGTACAGTTACATGGGGGGGAGGGGGGAGACATTTACAGGGAATAGATACGTGTTTTTCTTCTTTAACCACCTTAATCCCGGACACTTTCACCCCCTTTATGCCCAGGCCAATTTTCGCATTTCAGCACTCTCACACTTTGAGTTACAATTAGTTTTGCAACACTGTACCCAAATAAAAATTGGATCATTTGATGGAGTTTTCAATTGGTGCTATTTAATCACTACTTTTTTTTTTTATCTTTTTGCTATATAAACATAGCTTCCAACTCTCCCTGATTTCGAGGGACTGTCCCTGATTTCAAGCTACTCTCCCTGATTTCGAGGGACTGTCCCTGATTTCAAGCTACTGTCCCTGATTTCGAGGGACTGACCCTGATTTCGAGGGACTGACCCTGATTTTGAGGGATTGACCCTGATTTCAAGCGGCTGTCCCTGATTTCGAGCTACTGTCCCTGATTTCGAGCTACTGTCCCTGATTTCGAGGGACTGACCCTGATTTTGAGGGGCTGTCCCTTATTTCTAAATACTCTCCCTGATTTCGAGCTACTCTCCCTGATTTGGAAGGACTGTCCCTGATTTCGAGCTACTGTCCCTGATTTCGAGGGATTGACCCTGATTTCAAGGGGCTGTCCCTGATTTCGAGCTACTGTCTCTGATTTCGAGCTACTGTCCCTGATTTCGAATGACTGACCCTGATTTTGAGGGGCTGTCCCTGATTTCGAGCTACTCTCCCTGATTTCGAGCTACTCTCCCTGATTTCGAGCTACTGTCTCTGATTTCGAGCTACTGTCCCTGATTTCGAGGGACTGACCCTGATTTTGAGGGGCTGTCCCTGATTTCGAGCTACTCTACCTGATTTCGAGCTACTCTCCCTGATTTCGAGGGACTGTCCCTGATTTCGAGGGACTGTCCCTGATTTCGAGAGACTTTCCCTGATTTGGAACTAAGTTTCTCTGTCCCTCTTTCCTCCTCATTTGTCCCTCCTTTTGGTCTGATCTATATAGTTGTATAAAAAATTTACTTTTTATCTATCTTTTTTTTTAACCAACTCAATCCCGGACACTTTCACCCCCGTCCTACCCAGGTGAATTTTCAGCTTTCAACGCTGTCGCACTTTTAATGACGATTACTAAATTTTTCGACACTGTACCCAAATGAAAATTGTATCAATTTTTTAGACAGATGGAGTTTTCATTTGGTGGTGTTTAATCTTTTTGCTATATAAACATAGCTCCCAACTGTCCCTGACTTTGAGCTACTGTCCCTGATTTTGAGGGACTTTCCCTGATTTTGAGATACTGTCCCTGATTTTGAGGGACTGTCCCTGATTTTGAGCTACTGTCCCTGATTTTGAGGGACTGTCCCTGACTTCGAGGGACTTTCCCTGATTTCAAGCTACTGTCCCTAATTTCGAGGGACTGTCCCTGATTTTGAGGGACTGTCCCTAATTTCGAGCTACTGTCCCTGATTTTGAGGGACTGTCCCTGACTTCGAGGGACTTTCTCTGATTTCAAGCTACTGTCCCTAATTTCGAGGGACTGTCCCTGATTTTGAGGGACTGTCCCTTATTTCTTATTTATTTATGTCCCCCCTCTTTCACGTGCCCTCTGGAATGCCCGCTCAGTCTTCAACATACTAGCTTCTGTCAATGACCTTTTCCTCTCCAAATCACTTAATCTATTTGCTATTACCGAAACCTGGCTCCAGGAATTTGACATTACCTCTCCAGCTGCCCTCTCCCACAGTGGCCTTCTCTGGACTCACTCCACCAGAACCAGTGGATGAAAAGGAGATGGCGTTGGACTTCTCCTCTCCCCACAATGCACCTTCCAGGTTCTTCCCACAACTCCCTCTCTTTCCCCCTGCTCTTTCGAAGTGCACTGCATTCGTCTTTTCTCTCCAGCTTGTCTGAGGGTCGCAGTCATTTATCGGCCTCCTGGACCACTGTCACGCTTTCTGGAGGTGATCAGCACAACTTTCTATATCTAAATAAAGAAATAACTGTGACACAAGTACACAATATCAAAAAATGTCAAAATAATGTGAATGACAAATAACTGTGCAATGTGAAAAAAAGTCCTTTCAGGCAATGTGCCAAAAAATCACGTGACAAATAATTCTGTGTGAAAATTTTTGTGGTTCTTGTAAACTTAAAGCTCCCAGAGCTCTTACCTCAATGAGGAATACAATCAGCCTTAACGATCTCCTAGAGAAAGATGAAATCTCCAACTCCAACTCCCTCAAGGAAACTTCAGTTCCTGGTGATCTCTGGACTCGGTTGAGGATTCCCAATGGTGTTGCTGACTTTCAAGGCAGATGAAGATGTTGGCATCTGTTAAGATCCTAGCAAAAACCGAATGATTGTGGAAATCCTTCTATGGCTTCACGGGAGGCATTCACAGCACTGCAGATCACCACAATCTATTCACATGCTGCTACCACCGCTCAGAAAACATACAGCCATTTGTGTATCTGTAATTTGAAGACCTTCCCTTGTCTGCATAAGAACAAAATGGCTTCTGAGGTAAAAAAAAAGAATGATTTTGAGGGACTGTCCCGGATTTTGAGGGACTGTTCCTGATTTGGAACAAAGTCCCTCTGTCCCTCTTTCCTCCTCATTTGTCAATTATTTTGGTCTGATCCATATAGTTGTATATAAAATGTACTTTTTATCTTTCAAAACGTGTTTCCCAGTACTAAACCTTTCATCCATATTAAACTGTTGCATCTTTAAATTTAAAATTGCAGTATAAAAGAATAGTAGTGGTAAAAACAAAAACAAAACAAAAACTTGAAAAAGCAAGAAAACTTGTGGGCTTAACTAATCAATTTTTTTTTGTATAATTCTCCTTTAAGGGGGTGTGGCAGGGGGTGTGTCCTATAACTAATGTACTTTTGCTATTAGGCGTCCCTCGTTCCCACCTCAAAAAGTTGTAAGGTTTGTATAAATGAAAATATACTGACAAATGTAAAAAAAAAAAAAAACGTATTCTGCCCCATTTCTTTGGTGAAAATAACCATAAATCAGTGCATTATTTAGTCTGTAGGAAAGTTATAGAGTCCACACACTATGGGATATATACAGTGGGGGGGGGAAATAATGATTTTCTCCCCTGAAGATTGTGTAAGTTTTCCCACTTACAAAGAAAATTGGGGGGTCTATAATTTTTATCATAGGTGTATTTTATATAATAGAGACAGCATATCAACCAAAAATCCTGAAAAACACATGATACAAATGTTATATGAGTAGAATATGTATTTGATCCCCAAGCAGAACATGACTTAGTAGTTGGTGGAGAATCCCTTGTTGGTGATCACAGAGGTCAGACGTTTCTTGTAGGTGGTGATCACAGAGGTCAGACGTTTCTTGTAGGTGGTGATCAGGTTTGCACACATCTCAGGAGGGATTTTGGTCCTCTCTTCTTTACAGATCTTCTCTAAATCCTGAAGGTTTCTTGTCTGTCTCTTGGCAAATCGAAGTTTCAGCTTCCTCCATAAATTTTCTATAGGATTAAGGTCTGGAGACCGGCTAGGCCACTCCATGACCTTAATGTGCTTCTTCTTGAGCCCCTCCTTTGTTGCCTTGGTGGTATGTTTTGGGTCATTGTCATTCTGGAAGACACATCCATGACCCATCTTCAGTGTTCTGGCTGAGGGAAGAAGGTTCTCATCCAAGATCTTACAATACATGGCCCCGTCCATTGGCCCCTCAATGCAGTACACAGAACATGGAAATTCAATTATTTTAGTCAATATAAACTGCTAAATACCTTTTCTCATCAGCAGTATATAGCAGTCTTGTGACTTCTATCAGTGTCTGGTTAAAGCTTGTAGGAGGAGTTTTCATCCTCCTATGAATGTCCTCCTATGAGGCTGCAGGACCCCAAATTCTCTGTCTGGACGGTGCTGATTGGTCCTGTGCTGATCACATGCACCCTCTCAAAAAAAAAAAAAAAAATTAAAGCCAATTTGAAAACAAAAATAGAATAAAACAGAATAGATAATAAAGGGATAGAATAGAAAATATATATTTAATAACAATACTAATAATAATAATATTATTTATTATGAATAATAATAATAATAAAAATAATAATGATCTTTAATAATATTTAATAATAATAATAATATTTAATAATAATAACAATAATAATAATAATATTTAATAATAATAACAATAATAATGTTTATTAATAATAATAATAATAATAATAAAAAAATAATAGAATAGAATAAAACAGAATAGAATAGATAATGTTACTGCACTAGGTGGTATACAAAGCATATGTTCATCCATGAATAGAGAATAGACGTGTGCGGTTCGTTTCGTTCCGAATCAAAATTATTAGACTAATTTTTCATGATTTGGAAATTGGTATTTATCCGAATTTCCCAACTACAAAAGTAACGAATTTAAACAAATCAAAAATAACTAAATGAAGATTCAAATTCAAATCAAATTTGAAAACTCTCTAGCAAACTGAGCATGTGCAAAGTGACTCCAAGGCTCTGTACTATCAGGAGATGGATTGGGGACAGTGGAAGAAGGGGAGGATCAAACAGCCTTTTTACACAATGCAGATTAACCCCTTAGGTTCCACGGTGAGTATACCAAGCATGCCATTCTGCATATACAGACTGATTTTACTGTTGTGGCTTTAGTAACACTTTAAACTGGATGATGTGAATAATCTCATATTTTAGCGTCTGTCCTGAAGAAGCGACCATCCAGGATGAAACGCGTCGATGTTGAGTGCTGTGGATTGTGGACTATTATAATTTATTCCACGTGAAATCTGGTTGTTAATTCTGTACTTCTGTACATCTACAGTAAATGATGTTTTTTAACGTTTATAAATGTTTTGTATTGAAAATATACCCCGGAAGTTCCTTTAAATTCCCACTTTATGTTTCTACCCATATCTGGGGAGTTTTCCATTTGATTTGTAATAGATTTATTTGTGATTATTGAAGTGAAATTAGGATTCATGTACAGCCATGTTTTCCTATCACAGGTCACCTTTCAGACCAGAGACTAAAGAGATCGGAATCTCTCCCGGCATCGCGCTCCCGTATCATCACCTCCCATGACGGTAGAAGTGGCTTCCATGGAGGCAGCCTGTTTTCAGGCGGACCCTTGGGCAGTACGTATTTACCAAAAATAGGAAAGATTGTCTCTTATTCATTCACTTATTTTGACAAATGCGATTGTGTCCATTTATCCAACTCATGTGCGTCCGCTTCTATGGGCTGCCCCCCCCCCTGCCCGCAGCTCCGAGGGGGATGCACGCGCCTCGGCCAGCAGATGTTTGTGAAGGATGAGACTAGTTGCCCCATCTCAGCGTACCCCTGAGCGTACCCCTGAATGTACCCCTGAGCATGCCCCTGAATGTACCCCTGAACGTACCCCTGAATGTACCCCTGAGTGTACCCCTGAATGTACCCCTGAACGTACCCCTGAGCGTACCCCTGAATGTACCCCTGAGTGTACCCCTGAGTGTACCCCTGAATTTACCCCTGAACGTACCCCTGAGCTTACCCCTGAATGTACCCCTGAGCATGCCCCTGAATGTACCCCTGAACGTACCCCTGAATGTACCCCTGAGTGTACCCCTGAATTTACCCCTGAACGTACCCCTGAGCTTACCCCTGAACGTACCCCTGAGCTTACCCCTGAATGTACCCCTAAGTGTACCCCTGAATGTACCCCTGAACGTACCCCTGAATGTACCCCTGAGCTTACCCCTGAATGTACCCCTGAGTGTACCCCTGAATGTACCCCTGAGCGTACCTCTGAATGTACCCCTGAGCATGCCCCTGAATGTACCCCTAAACGTACCCCTGAATGTACCCCTGAGCATGCCCCTGAATGTACCCCTGAACGTACCCCTGAATGTACCCCTGAGCTTACCCCTGAATGTACCCCTGAGTGTACCCCTGAATGTACCCCTGAGCGTACCTCTGAATGTACCCCTGAGCATGCCCCTGAATGTACCCCTAAACGTACCCCTGAATGTACCCCTGAGCATGCCCCTGAATGTACCCCTGAGTGTACCCCTGAATGTACCCCTGAACGTACCCCTGAATGTACCCCTGAGCTTACCCCTGAATGTACCCCTGAGTGTACCCCTGAATGTACCCCTGAGCGTACCCCTGAATGTACCCCTGAGCATGCCCCTGAGCATGCCCCCGAATGTACCCCTGAACGTACCCCTGAATGCACCCCTGAGCTTACCCCTGAATGTACCCCTGAGCGTACCGCTGAATGTACCCCTGAGCATACCCCTGAATGTACCCCTGAGCGTACCCCTGTATGTACCCCTGAGCATGCCCCTGAATGTACCCCTGAGCGTACCCCTGAATGTACCCCTGAGCATGCCCCTGAATGTACCCCTGAGCATGCCCCTGAATGTACCCCTGAGCATGCCCCTGAATGTACCCCTGAACGTACCCCTGAGCGTACCCCTGAATGTACCCCTGAGCTTACCCCTGAGCGTACCCCTGAATGTACCCCTGAGCTTACCCCTGAATGTACCACTGAATGTACCCCTGAGCGTAACCCTGAATGTACCCCTGAGCTTACCCCTGAGCGTACCCCTGAATGTACCCCTGAGCTTACCCCTGAATTTACCCTTGAATGTACCCCTGAGCGTACCTCTGAATGTACCCCTGAGCGTACCCCTGAATGTACCCCTGAGCTTACCCCTGAATGTACCACTGAATGTACCCCTGAGCGTAACCCTGAATGTACCCCTGAGCTTACCCCTGAGCGTACCCCTGAATGTACCCCTGAGCTTACCCCTGAATTTACCCTTGAATGTACCCCTGAGCGTACCTCTGAATGTACCCCTGAGCTTACCCCTGAATTTACCCTTGAATGTACCCCTGAGCGTACCTCTGAATGTACCCCTGAGTGTACCCCTAAATGTACCCCTGAGTGTATTGCCCGTGCATGGGCCGTGTTCACTAGCAAAGGTTTTCCATGCACCCCCGTACAGACAGGCCCATTCATGCCCATTGGGATGCAGCGGTTGGGGGGACAAAGTTGCTGCTCCCAATATGCCAGCCGTGTAGGTGCGGGACCCCCGAAGGCAGAAAGCATGGGTTTGCGGACCCGAACCCGCACTAATGTCATATTGTCAGCAGTGTCGGTGCCCGTGCAGCTGCTGCATTCCAATGGGCATGAATGGGACTGCCTGTACAGGAATGCATGGAACCCGTGTGCACCCCCCCCCCCCCCTCCCGCGGGCAAGCACGGCCTTAAAGTGATTGTAAAGTCAGAAGGTGCATTCTATGCATTAAGATAAAAAGCCTTCTGTATGCAGCAGCCCCCCTAATACTCACCTGAGCCCCATCTCGATCCACGAGTCCCTCTAGCCGTCCGGGACTCTCCCTCCTGACTGGCTGAGATACAGCAGTGGCGCCATTGGCTCCCACTGCTGTCAATCAAAGTCAGTTAGCCAATCGGGAGAGAGAGGGGGCGGTCCGAACCACAACTCCGTGTCTGAATGGATACAGGGAGATGTGGTTCAGCTCGGGTGCCCCCATAGCAAGCTGCTTGCTGTGGGGGCACTGGACAGGAGGAAAGAGCCAGGAGAAGAGGGACCCGAGAAGAGGAGGATCGGGGCTGCTCTGTGCAAATCCATTACAACAAAGGAGGTAAGTATGATATGTTATTAAAAAAAAAGAGACTTTACAATCACTTAAAGTGTTTGTAAACCCTTACATATACCCAGTGAAGGGACTATTCTTAGGTGATACACAGAGATTAAACAAATCCTCCTACATAAGTTGTACCTGCTTATCTGCAGTCTTCTCTTCTCTACATTCATTCAACATGCAGAATTTATAAACTTGTCTGAGAGTTCAGAAAAAAGGGGGGCGGAGAGCTGACGTTACACTCTGCAGAACTCATTGAGGAGAGCCTTGAAAGCTGATTGGAGGGAAGGGACACATCCCCCTTTATACAGCACACTGGAACAGAGCTGAGGCTATCAATCACAGGCTGTGTGCTGGAGCTTCCTCCCCTGTCACCATTTTTCTCTTGGTGTCTTGGTGTCAGAAGTGACTTGTGTAGATAGCAGAGGAAGGAGGTGACCGACAGATATTATGCTTAGTGCTCTGGATGGAGACAAGTACACACTATAGAGGGATATACTTTGTTCATATTTCATGTCTGAGGTTCACCACCACTTTAAATGGATATTTAAGGCCAGAACTAACTAGCCTTAAAACGTTTCCCACTCCCTTCTAACACCTATACCAGGGATATGCAATTAGCGGACCTCCAGCTGTTGCAGAACTACAAGTCCCATGAGGCATAGCAAGACTCTGACAGCCACAAGCATGACACCCAGAGGCAGAGGCATGATGGGACTTGTAGTTTTGCAACAGCTGGAGGTCCGCTAATTGCTTATCCCTGACCTATACTAACGACCTTTGTAGAAGGAAGATGCTTATACTTACCTATTCTCAAATCGCTTGGGTCCGGTCATGTGATCCCCCCCCTAGCGGCCGGCGTCAGGGTAGAGGAGAGAGTGCCGACACTGGATGGAATTCCTGGCCGGTGACATCACTCATAGACTTACTATGGGGCATCCGTTGTCGGCTGTCCCTCCTCTCTCTTGAAAGCGTTCCGCCAATTTTTTTTTTCTAAAAGTCAGCAGCTACAAATACTGCAGCTGCTGACTTTTGAAATTAGGACACTTACCTGTCCGGGGCACCCGCGATGTCAGCAGCCAAAGCTGATCTGTCCCTCGGCTCCCGGGTGGGGGTGCCGCCATCTTCGGTAAGGGAATAAGGAAGTGAAGCCTCGCGGCTTCACTTCCTGGTTCCCTACTGCGGATGTGCGAGTCGCGCTGCGCGATTCCACTGGTCCCTGCTGTCTCCACTCAGGAGCCGAGGGATGGATTGGCTTTGGGTGCCGACATCGCAGGCGCCCTGGACAGGTAAGTGTCCATATTTTAGAAGTCAGTAGCTGCAGTATTTGTAGCTGCTGACTTTTAGCAAAAAAAAAAAAAATTTGACGGAACACTTTCAGGGGAGAGGAGGGACAGCCGACAACGGATGCCCCATAATAAGTCTATGAGTGATGTCACCGCCCAGGAATACCATCCATTGTCGGCGCTCTCTCCTCTACCCTGAAGACGGCCACTGGGGGGGGGGGATCACATGACCGGACCGAAGCGATTTAAGAATAGGTCGGAGAAGGCGCCGGAAGTGGCGTAGATACCCGCGGGTGGCTCGGGTATCTATGCCCGGAAGTGGGAGCAAAATACCTGTATTAGACAGGTATATGCTCCCCCCTCCCCCCTGCAAGGTGCCAAATGTGACACCGGAGGGGGGGGGGGAACCGGAAAAGCGGAAGTCCTATTTTTGGGTGGAACTCCACTTGAAGCTGTCACTGGGGGATGATCATGTGACCAGACCGGAGTGCCCTGCAAACAGGTAAGTATAAGCATCTTCCTATTACAGGGCAGTAATATAGATGTTAGAAGGGGGGAGGGGAGCCGTTTTAAGCTTTGCTAGTTCTAGATCCGGAGTTCCACTTTAAGTCGGCATGAAGGAGGCCTTAGTCTCTTGTTCTGGATTGTACGGGTGGGGGGTTGGGGGATCTGTAAAGTGGACGGGAACTCTGCAATCAGCCGCCTTTCTGTTGAGGGTTGGCAGCTGTCGGCGACCGTTGATAAATGTCGATTAAGGTGTAATTGATCGTATTTATAGATGTAAAAAAACATCATTTATTATATTAAATTTAAAAAAAAAATCTAATTTTCACCATAGAATCCGATGTAATGCGGCTGCTGTATGATTATAAGCCGTATAAAGGGGATTTATCTGACAAAGGATGCAGACAATGGCAGCCATACTTGTTCTTGGCAAAAGGAAAATGGTCTCTGTGTAAAGCGTTGAATACTCCAACAAGGCCTGACAATCGAGCCTAATGACACTTATTGCATCGGCCAGTCACACACAAAGCGACTTACCTTGTTCTAGGGCTACGCTTATTACCGCGCGTTTGGATAAGTCCCTTCAGCCTCAATTAAGTCTAATGGTGAGTCATTGTGTGATTGAGCGCAGCGATCGTCTTTACTGAATGTCCTCGTTTTATGTGCCTTCAGCCAAGAAGAATGTTTCCCAGGCTCAGAAGCTGGCCGACTTAGACGGCGAATTGGCGTCCATGTTGTACAGCCGGGTGAAGGAGGCCAGCATGACCTACCAGCAGCCAAACAGTGAGGACGATGCCTCTTATAGACGCAAGATGGAGAGAATGATGGCGGTCAGACAGATCGAGTCACAAGAGAACCTCATCAACAGGAAATCATTCTTATTGGTAAGAAAAGCCCCCCGGGTCAGCCACCTCCTTATGAATGGAGGGGATCAATGTCAAGAATAAGTGTGTATTAGACATAGAGCAGTCCCCCCCCCCCCTGTCCCTAAGCCCTCTTCTCCGCCTAGATGTTCAGAATACTTACCTACTTGGCAGCTGCTGGTTACTGTTGGTACATATGGCAGGTCCCCTTTCCCAGGTGCATACTTACCTTGATCCCGTGGCTGTGGTCCACTGCAGTGTTGAAATCCTTTTGTAAGCTTTTTCTGGATGTGCCTGCAGTCAATCCCTATAGACATCTACTAGACCAGTGGTCTCCAAAGTGCAGCCCGGGGGCTGGATGTGGCCCTTTGCTTGATTTTATCCAGGCCTTGGGGCACTTTTTCATTTACTGTCACCAGCAAAGGGGCACAGTTCCTCCAAATGTCACTAAGGATGGGAGACCATCCCTCACATGGCTCCAAGATGGGGCACAATTCCTCCCAATGACACCAAAGATGGGACACAATTCCCCCCAATGACACCAATGATGGGACACAATGACTCCAAGATGGGGCACTATGCCTCCCAATGACACCAAAGATGGGGGCACTGTTCCTCCCAATGACACCAAAGATGGGGGCACATTTCCTCCCAATGAAACCAAGATGGGGCACTATTCCTCCCAATGACACCAAAGATGGGGGCGCAATTCCTCCCAGTGAAACCAAGATGGGGCGCTATTCCTCCCAATGACACCAATGATGGGGCACTATTCCTCCCAGTGACACCAAAGATGGGACACAGTTCCTCGCAATGACACCAAAGATGGGGGCACTATTCCTCCCAATGAAAAAAAGATGGGGCACTATTCCTCCCAATGACACCAAAGATGGGGGCACAATTCCTCCCAATGACACCAAAGATGGGGCACTATTCCTCCCAATGACACCAAAGATGGGGGCACTATTCCTCCCAATGACACCAAAGATGGGGCACATTTCCTCCCAATAAAACCAAGATGAGCAAAAAATTGAATTTTGGCTAAAGCCATATCTGAAATGGGAAGTACAAAAACATACTGGACCAGTAAACCCAGAACCCGTCTACATAGCCGGACTTTAAGGGCTCAGCCTGGGAGACACAACAAATGTATAGAAAATATATAAATCTTAAGACAAATTCATAAAAACAATGGCATGTAAACCTATAAATGATCCATAAGGTACTGTTACAATCAGACACTGCAGTACCGGAAAACTAAAAACAAGTCAATAAGTGTAGATATTACACAACAGCAATGTGGAGACTGAAAGTTTACGGTATCTGCCAGGTCAATGTTTCGCCAATAAAATGGCTTCTTCAGGACCTACTATGGCAAAGTAGAGCAAGACTACATATGTAGTATAAAAAGACACAAAAATTAAATAGAAGTATCACAACATTTCAATACAGAGTTTATATTAATTAATTACTTGTTATACAAATTATGAAATGCTCACATCCCTTTGATGGAACATAAAACGCCCAAGGAGTACAGTCTAGGGATAGGCATAGGGGCCACAGGACCCACCACCATACGGTGGGATCCGCCACGAAAAGGGGTGCAACGTAGAGACCTAAAGTATAACAATGTCCTAAATATGTAGATAGGTAAAAAGTATACTGGTTTATGCTGTATGAATAAAAGGCTTACTATTGGTAGTGAAAAGTTATGAAGCCTCCAACAATCGAATAAGGTGGTCTTAAAAGCATCTACAATCAAAACAAATATAGAGGGTTCAAAAGATGGGGGCAAAATATTGGAGCAGACCCCTGCTCCACCCTCCCATTCTATGATAAACATTATACCTGATTAATCACCAGTGTAGAACGAGGTGTAGCTGGCCAGGATAAAACGATCAGATGGTCCCAGTGTTACTTGCACTTACAGAGATAGTGACCATTATCTATAAAGGAGATATATATGGCTTACTAGGACCGTTATGACCAGCATGTCAATTGGGGATAGAAAAAAAGAGCCCAGTGAAAGGCATAGCTCTTCAGAAGGACATGCCCCTCATGTCCGTGCACCGCCTGCCAGGCCGATGGGGCACTATTCCTCCCAATGACACCAAAGATGGGACACTATTCCTCCCATTGATGTCAACAATGGGGCTCAATGATACCAATGATGGGGTAACAATTCCTACCAAAGACACCAACGATGGTGAATAATTCCTCCCAATGACACCAAAGATGGGGCATTGTTTACTCCAACTGATGCTGGGACTTTTTCTACTCCTGCGGCACACAGTCCCCCCCCCCCCTTCATAAAGTCTAAAGGACAGTAAACTAACCCCCTTGTATAGAAAATCCTGTACTAGACCCAAGTGTCTCCTACCTGCCCCCTTCTCCTAGTAGTGTATCTACCTTCATCAAGATTTGGCAGCTGCTGGTAACTGTAGATATGACAGGTATTCCTCTTGGTCAGGGGTCTCCAACCTTTCTAAACAAAGGGCCAGTTTACTGTCCTTCAAACTGGTGTCAGAGGGAGTGTCAGTGGTCCTAGTGTCAGAGGGAGTTAAAAATGCTCCATGATTGGTATTAGGGGGAATAATAGTGCCCCATCATTGGTGTCAGTGGAAGGAATAGCGCACCGTCATTGGTGTCATTGGGAGAAATAGTACCCCATCATTGGTGTCATTGGAAGAAATAGTGCCCCATCATTGGGAGAAATAGTGCCCCATCATTGATGTCAATGGGAGGAATAGTACCCCATCATTGGTGTCAATGGGAGGAATAGTACCCCATCATTGGTGTCAATGGGAGAAATAGTGCCCCATCATTGGTGTCAATGGAAGGAATAGTGGGCCATTGTTGGTGTCAATGGGAGCAATTGTGCCCCATCATTGGTGTCATTGGAAGAAATAGTGCCCCATCATTGGTGTCATTGGAAGAAATAGTGCCCCATCATTGGGAGAAATAGTGCCCCATCATTGGTGTCAATGGGAGGAATAGTACCCCATCTTTGGTGTCAATGGGAGAAATAGTGCCCCATCATTGGTGTCAATGGAAGGAATAGTGGGCCATTGTTGGTGTCAGTGGGAGCAATTGTGCCCCATCTTTGGTGTCATTGGGAGGAATTGGGCCCCATCTTGGAGTCATTGGGAGGAATAGTGCCCCATCATTGGTGTCAATGCGAAGAATAGTGCCCCATCATTGGTGTCAATGCGAAGAATAGTGCCATATCATAAAAGCAAGCAAACCATTTGAACATTTACTGTGACTTCTAAACTTTATTTGGACCATCAACAGTACTTTCTCCTGTGAACTTGGAGTAATAAAACGCAGACAGAGGTTCTCGCTCTTCCACACGTCATCCAAAATCAAAACTTCTGTCTTAATTAGGGCTTTACGTTCCTTGCAGAAATATTGCAATTTCATCATCTAGGGAATGAAAACCCCTTTCTCGTTGGCGAGCCAGCCATCTGCCGGTAAGAATATAACATTCCTTTACTGTGGAGATGCAATTTTCCATGTGAGTAAATTACAAGAGTTTGTAAAAATGATCAGGTCGTTTCTTATGTATTAATCATCGTACATTCCTGAGCCGTCTCGACAGATTTGTTAATGGATATTGAGAATTAAATGTAGCTGCCAGCAGAGTCGTGATTAGGTGCGGCGCACGGCCCGAGAATACATTAGGTAACGTACAGCCGGAGAAATTGCTTCATTTCTGGGCAAATTGTAAATCTGTAACTGATCAGATTAATTTAACACAATATAACACAATATAAAAAGTTGGCATTTTATTCCTGAGGAATGACGACAAAAAAAAGGAGTCATTCTTTATCATATAACATATTTTTTAGGTACCTCCAGCATTAAACATTTTGGGTTTCTGTCAGGTCTTTATTTTTTTTTGGGTGTGTGGTTCGACGCGTCCAGTAAAACGTTTATCTCACTTGGTGATTTGTTTAAAATATTTTATTGATTGAGATAATTAGATACATCCAACACGTTTCCATAGAGAAAGGCCTCCTTCGTCAGGGCTTGTGATTCAGTCTGGACGAAATTCGTTAGACTACATTAGGACTAGAAAGGGGCTTCAATCACCAGCATATTCTGGTAACAATCAGGGAAGCCAACTGGGTGATGGGAAGTTCCTATTTCTGGCCTATTAGGGACGCTTTCTCTCACTTCCTGTCCTGGAGACACAACAGGAAGTGAACAGAAATCCAAGCTTTGACGTTTCATTGGAACATATGTCCCCATGGTGAACCTTTTACACTCACAATAGAATGTAGCTCTTCCCTAGCTGTGCCAGTTTACCCGATATAAGCGCCAGCTGGCTGCTCTGGTCTCCCACGTGAGGCGGGAGAACCTGAGCAAGCCTGGGAAGGTTGTAGGGGGAATGGAGACGTCCGCTCCTGCTGCTTGTAAAAGCAATCCATCAGCTAGTTAGCCGCTAGGATTGTGTTTACTAGAGAGCCATCTTAAAGCCAAAACCAGAGAACATTCCCAGCTCAACTCACCAACCAGTCTGCTGACCAACCGAATTTACCTGTCCAATAATCTGCGTTAAAAACAGGGGTTTAGTTAGCACACATTTGCAAACGCATGCGTAAGCTGCAAGGCCCCTTCACGGCACCCTGTGTATAGCTTGCAGGCCTAACACTACTGAACCTATGAGTGTCTCCACAGTGGGAGGACATGCATTCTAATGGATAGATGAGGGGCAGGTGGGCCTGGAGGTAGCCCAGTCTCCCTTAAAGGCACACGGACACCCAGCACATAACACAATGGCAGCAAAGGGGCCCCAGTGTGTCCCCTGACCAAATATACACCAGTAACAAAGAGATTGCCCCTGCCCCCCACCTATAACTGGCCTTCACAGCAAGCACCGCTTCTCATTTTGACTGTCCTCTCATCCTGGACCACAGACCTTCCTCCCTGTGCTATATGTTTTCTGCTGCACCATTGGCATGGTTATATCTTCTTAGTCCTCTCCATAAAATTATCATAAATGTGTGCTTAAAGTAGAACTTTTGGCAACACTTATTTTTTTTTCATTTTGGATAGAATAAGGGAGGGTTATAGCCCCTGTCAGTTTATTTTTTACCATCCCTGTCCCATTGAAGAGATTTTCCTTCACTTCCTGCCCCATAGCCAAACAGGAAGTGAGAGGAAATCTATGTACATTAATGGAATCCATTGCCCCCCCCAACCCCCAGGCCCTCAGAACTAGTGTCCCCATTCGAACATTTCAGGGCAAGTCTTAAACAGCAAGGGGTGTGGCCTTGACAGGAAGGGGTGGGTCATATTTAAATTAGAGGGTGCACGAGTTTAGTCAGGCCTAGGGCAGCACAACTGGTCACTGCTAGTGTATGCAGTACCGCATGTGGCCAGAGGTGGGGGGGGCGCCAGAGACACTCAGGAACCGCTTGTATTGCGAAACGCTTGTAAAGAGCGTTACTCGCAATCCGAGGTTTTACTGTACTATAATTGTAGAAGTCCTCTCAGAACTGATCTGTAGATTTTGGGTGGATTTGCCTTTTAATATACTCCATACCACGAGTGGCCGCTCCTCAGATGTTTTATACAGGAGCGTCTATTGAACTGTCTTTTATTTATTTTTTTTTCCGTCTCCAGTCTGCACGAGAGGAGCGCACTCAGCACACCAGAGATTTGCAGATCATTGAGGCGTACAGAGAGCGCACCAAAGCAGAGTGTATCTCCAGTATGCTGAATCAGGCCATTACCTCAAATTACATCGTCTACGCCACTCTGGGCACCGCCGAATTCTTTGAGTTTCAGCTGAAAAACCCGTACAACGTGCAGTACACCGTCTCCATCGAGACCGATCACGCAGACCTCAGGTAAGACCTTTCCTGTTACCAGTTCTCCTCTGCCTAAAGAGGACCTGTCATCTACAGGTGGGCAATGATAGGTGAGGACCTGTCATCTACAGGTGTGCAATGATTGGTGAGGACCTGTCATCTACAGGTGTGCAATGATAGGTGAGGACCTGTTATCTACACAGGTGTGCAATGATAGGTGAGGATCTGTCATCTACAGGTGTGCAATGATAGGTGAGGACCTGTTATCTACACAGGTGTGCAATGATAGGTGAGGATCTGTCATCTACAGGTGTGCAGTGATAGGTGAGGACCTGTCATCTACACTCAGGTGTGCAATGATAGGTGAGGACCTGTCATCTACAGGTGTGCAATGATAGGTGAGGACCTGTCATCTTCACACAGGTGTGCAATACTAAGTGAGGACCTGTCATCTACACACAGGTGTGCAGTGATAGGTGAGGACCTGTCATCTACACACAGGTGTGCAATGATTGGTGAGGACCTGTCATCTACAGGTGTGCAGTGATAGGTGAGGACCTGTCATCTACAGGTGTGCAATGATAGGTGAGGACCTGTCATCTTCACACAGGTGTGCAATACTAAGTGAGGACCTGTCATCTACACACAGGTGTGCAGTGATAGGTGAGGACCTGTCATCTACAGGTGTGCAGTGATAGGTGAGGACCTGTCATCTACAGGTGTGCAATGATAGGTGAGGACCTGTTATCTACACAGGTGTGCAATGATAGGTGAGGACCTGTTATCTACACAGGTGTGCAGTGATTGGTGAGGACCTGTCATCTACAGGTGTGCAATGATAGGTGAGGACCTGTCATCTACACTCAGGTGTGCAATGATAGGTGACGACCTGTCATCTACACACAGGTGTGCAGTGATAGGTGAGGACCTGTCATCTACACACAGGTGTGCAATGATTGGTGAGGACCTGTCATCTTCACACAGGTGTGCAATACTAGGTGAGGACCTGTCATCTTCACACAGGTGTGCAATACTAGGTGAGGACCTGTCATCTACACACAGGTGTGCAATGATTGGTGAGGACCTGTCATCTACACACAGGTGTGCAATGATTGGTGAGGACCTGTCATCTACAGGTGTGCAATGATTGGTGAGGACCTGTCATCTACACACAGGTGTGCAATGATAGGTGAGGACCTGTCATCTACAGGTGTGCAATGATTGGTGAGGACCTGTCATCTACAGGTGTGCAGTGATTGGTGAGGACCTGTCATCTACAGGTGTGCAATCTACAGGTGTGCAATGATTGGTGAGGACCTCTCATCTACACTCAGGTGTGCAATGATAGGTGAAGATCTGTCATCTACAGGTGTGCAATGATAGGTGAGGATCTGTCATCTTCACACAGGTGCTCAATCATAGGTGAGGACCTGTCATCTACACACAGGTGTGCAATGATTGGTGAGGTGACCAAAAAAAAAAAAAAATTTTTTTTATTGTCTTTATATCTGTTATCAATAAAACAATTTTATATTGATTTTTACCTCCACTATCCAATTGCTTCATCTAAAGTCCCAATTTCCCTTTATTCTCAACGCCTTCGTGACCAGGCCATTTTATGCGATTCGGCACTGCGTTACTTTGACTGACAATTGCGTGGTCGTACGACGTTGTACCCAAAAAAAAATTGATGTCCCTTTTTTCCCACAAATAGAGCTTTCTTTTGGTGGTATTTGATCACCTCTGTGGTTTTTATTTTTTGTGCTATAAACAAAAAAAGAGCGACAATTTTGAAAACATATATATATTTTTTTTTACTTTATGCTATAAAACATCCAATAAAAAAAATGTAAAAAATCGAATTTATTCATCAGTTTAGGCCAATATGTATTCTGCTACATGTTTTTGGTTAAAAAAAAAAAAAAAAAATCCCAATAAGCGTATACTGATTGGTTTGTTATAGTGTCTACAAAATATGGGATATATTTATGGAATTTTAATTTATTTCTTTATTTTTTACTAGTAATGGCGGCGATCGGCGATTTTTGTCGGGACTTCGACATTGCGGCGCACAAATCGGAGACCTAACTGACACTTTTGACACCTCTTTGGGGACCAGTGACACCAATACAGTGATCAGTGCTAAAAAAAAATATACACTGTCACTGTACTAATGACATTGGCAGGGAAGGGGTTACCATCTAGGGCGATCAAAGGGTTAAGTGTGTCCCTAGGGAGTGCTTTCTAACCGTGTGTGGGGGGGGAGGTGCTTTAACTGGGGGAAGACACAGATCTGTGTTCCTGCTTAGCAGAAACACAAGATCTCCATCTTCCCCTTTGGCAGAACGGCGATCTGCCTTGTGTACATAGGCAGACCGCCATTTTCTGCTTCTCCTGAGAATGATCGGCGGACGTCGCTTCTGCTGGACCCGCTGACTGGCTCCTGCTGTATCACCCGCGCCCCCAAACCCCATGCACGAAAAAACGTACATGTATGTGATTTCACGCAGGAGGGCCACCCTGCCACATTATATCAAAAATGAAAAATGCACTATTGCTTTATTTGATTTTTACCACATAAAGCAAAAATGCTCATTAATTATCGCATAAAACAGGAGTTAAAGTCAATTCACAAAAGAAAAAAAATAGATGAATGTGGTAAATAAGTAGTGGCATGTCATATTTAAGGAACCGGCAGCCGCTGGCATCCTTAACAACCTGTAAACCGCCACGTCCTTAACAACCAATGAGTAATCAGCTGAATTAAAAAAAAAAAAATTGTCGCTAATGAAGAATTAAGAAAAAAAAATTGCGTGCCCTCCCCCCAATCCATTCTAGGCATAGATGCACCCGAAGGGCCTGGTATAGATTTGGGGGGGGACCCCACGCCATTTTTCTTTCTTAATTTTTCAGTGCCAGCAATTGTTTTTTTTTTTTACATTCAGCTGTCTGCAGGGAAACCCCACTGACAGCTGATTACTCATCGGTTGTTAAGGACACGGCGGCCGCCCGCTTCTTAACAACCATGTTGTTTACTGTAATTATTATTATTATTATTATACAGGATTTATATAGCGCCAACAGTTTACGCAGCGCTTTACAATATAATAATAATACAGTTATAATATTTTAAAATACAATAGGATTAGGAGGGCCCTGCTCAGAAGAGCTTACAATCTAATAGGGTGGAGCAGGTGGTACAAAAGGTTGTAACTGTGGGGAATGAGCTGATGGAAGTGGTAAAAGATTTGTTGGAGACATGATCGGCTTCCCTGAAGAGATGAGTTTTCAGGGATTGCCTGAAGGCAGCGAGAGTAGGGGATAGCCGGATAGATGGAGGTAGCGAGTTCCAGAGGATGGGAGAGGCTCTGGAGAAATCCTGGAGACGAGCATGGGAGGAGGAGACGAGAGAGCTTGAGAGTAGGAGGTCGATTTGGGTGATATTTGGAGACAAGATTGGTGATGTAGCTCAGGGCAGAGTTGTGAAAGGCTTTGTATGTTGTGGTTAGTATTTTGAATTTAATTCGCTGGGTGATTGGGAGCCAGTGTAGGGATTGGAGGAGAGTGTTGGTGGACACTGATTGGAAGCCAGTGTAGGGATTGGAGGAGAGTGTTGGTGGACACTGATTGGAAGCCAGTGTAGGGATTGGAGGAGAGTGTTGGTGGACACTGATTGGGAACCAGTGTAGGGATTGGGGGAGAGGGTTGGTGGACACTGATTGGGAGCCAGTGTAGGGATTGGAGGAGAGTGTTGGTGGACACTGATTGGGAGCCAGTGTAGAGATTGGGGGAGAGGGTTGGTGGACACTGATTGGGAGCCAGTGTAGGGATTGGAGGAGAGTGTTGGTGGACACTGATTGGGAGCCAGTGTAGGGATTGGAGGAGAATGTTGGTGGACACTGATTGGGAGCCAGTGTAGGGATTGGAGGAGAGTGTTGGTGGACACTGATTGGAAGCCAGTGTAGGGAATGGAGGAGAGTGTTGGTGGACACTGATTGGGAACCAGTGTAGGGATTGGGGGAGAGTGTTGGTGGACACTGATTGGGAGCCAGTGTAGGGATTGGAGGAGAGGGGTGGCAGACACTGATTGGGAGCCAGTGTAGGGATTGGAGGAGAGTGTTGGTGGACACTGATTGGGAGCCAGTGTAGGGATTGGAGGAGAGGGGTGGCAGACACTGATTGGGAGCCAGTGTAGGGATTGGAGGAGAGGGTTGGTGGACACTGATTGGAAGCCAGTGTAGGGATTGGAGGAGAGGGGTGGCAGACACTGATTGGGAGCCAGTGTAGGGATTGGAGGATAGTGTTGGTGGAACTGATTGGGAACCAGTGTAGGGATTGGAGGAGAGGGTTGGTGGACACTGATTGGGAACCAGTGTAGGGATTGGAGGAGAGGGTTGGTGGACACTGATTGGAAGCCAGTGTAGGGATTGGAGGAGAGGGTTGGTGGACACTGATTGGAAGCCAGTTAGGGATTGGAGGAGAGGGGTGGCAGACACTGATTGGGAGCCAGTGTAGGGATTGGAGGAGAGGGGTGGCAGACACTGATTGGAAGCCAGTGTAGGGATTGGAGGAGAGTGTTGGTGGACACTGATTGGGAACCAGTGTAGGGATTGGGGGAGAGTGTTGGACACTGATTGGGAGCCAGTGTATGGATTGGAGGAGAGGGTTGGTGGACACTGATTGGACGCCAGTGTAGGGATTGGAGGAGAGGGGTGGCAGACACTGATTGGGAGCCAGTGTAGGGATTGGAGGAGAGTGTTGGTGGACACTGGTTGGAAGCCAGTGTAGTGATTGGAGGAGAGTGTTGGTGGACACTGATTGGGAACCAGTGTAGGGATTGGAGGAGAGTGTTGGTGGACACTGATTGGGAACCAGTGTAGGGATTGGGGGAGAGGGTTGGTGGACACTGATTGGGAGCCAGTGTAGGGATTGGAGGAGAGTGTTGGTGGACACTGATTGGGAGCCAGTGTAGAGATTGGGGGAGAGGGTTGGTGGACACTGATTGGGAGCCAGTGTAGGGATTGGAGGAGAGTGTTGGTGGACACTGATTGGGAGCCAGTGTAGGGATTGGAGGAGAATGTTGGTGGACACTGATTGGGAGCCAGTGTAGGGATTGGAGGAGAGTGTTGGTGGACACTGATTGGAAGCCAGTGTAGGGAATGGAGGAGAGTGTTGGTGGACACTGATTGGGAACCAGTGTAGGGATTGGGGGAGAGTGTTGGTGGACACTGATTGGGAGCCAGTGTAGGGATTGGAGGAGAGGGGTGGCAGACACTGATTGGGAGCCAGTGTAGGGATTGGAGGAGAGTGTTGGTGGACACTGATTGGGAGCCAGTGTAGGGATTGGAGGAGAGGGGTGGCAGACACTGATTGGGAGCCAGTGTAGGGATTGGAGGAGAGGGTTGGTGGACACTGATTGGAAGCCAGTGTAGGGATTGGAGGAGAGGGGTGGCAGACACTGATTGGGAGCCAGTGTAGGGATTGGAGGATAGTGTTGGTGGAACTGATTGGGAACCAGTGTAGGGATTGGAGGAGAGGGTTGGTGGACACTGATTGGGAACCAGTGTAGGGATTGGAGGAGAGGGTTGGTGGACACTGATTGGAAGCCAGTGTAGGGATTGGAGGAGAGGGTTGGTGGACACTGATTGGAAGCCAGTTAGGGATTGGAGGAGAGGGGTGGCAGACACTGATTGGGAGCCAGTGTAGGGATTGGAGGAGAGGGGTGGCAGACACTGATTGGAAGCCAGTGTAGGGATTGGAGGAGAGTGTTGGTGGACACTGATTGGGAACCAGTGTAGGGATTGGGGGAGAGTGTTGGACACTGATTGGGAGCCAGTGTATGGATTGGAGGAGAGGGTTGGTGGACACTGATTGGACGCCAGTGTAGGGATTGGAGGAGAGGGGTGGCAGACACTGATTGGGAGCCAGTGTAGGGATTGGAGGAGAGTGTTGGTGGACACTGGTTGGAAGCCAGTGTAGTGATTGGAGGAGAGTGTTGGTGGACACTGATTGGGAACCAGTGTAGGGATTGGGGGAGAGTGTTGGTGGACACTGATTGGGAGCCAGTGTAGGGATTGGAGGAGAGGGGTGGCAGACACTGATTGGGAGCCAGTGTAGGGATTGGAGGAGAATGTTGGTGGACACTGATTGGGAGCCAGTGTAGGGATTGGAGGAGAGTGTTGGTGGACACTGATTGGAAGCCAGTGTAGGGAATGGAGGAGAGTGTTGGTGGACACTGATTGGAAGCCAGTGTAGGGATTGGAGGAGAGTGTTGGTGGACACTGATTGGGAGCCAGTGTAGGGATTGGAGGAGAGGGGTGGCAGACACTGATTGGGAGCCAGTGTAGGGATTGGAGGAGAGTGTTGGTGGACACTGATTGGGAGCCAGTGTAGGGATTGGAGGAGAGTGTTGGTGGACACTGGTTGGAAGCCAGTGTAGGGATTGGAGGAGAGTGTTGGTGGACACTGATTGGGAACCAGTGTAGGGATTGGGGGAGAGTGTTGGTGGACACTGATTGGGAGCCAGTGTAGGGATTGGAGGAGAGAGGTGGCAGACACTGATTGGGAGCCAGTGTAGGGATTGGAGGAGAGTGTTGGTGGACACTGATTGGGAGCCAGTGTAGGGATTGGAGGAGAGTGTTGGTGGACACTGATTGGGAGCCAGTGTGGGGATTGGAGGAGAGGGTTGGTGGACACTGATTGGGAGCCAGTGTAGGGATTGGAGGAGAGGGGTGGCAAACACTGATTGGGAGCCAGTGTAGAGATTGGAGGAGAGGGGTGGCAGGCATTGATTGGGAGCCAGTGTAGGGATTGGAGGAGAGGGTTGGTGGACACTGATTGGGAGCCAGTGTAGGGATTGGAGGAGAGTGTTGGTGGACACTGATTGGGAGCCAGTGTAGGAATTGGAGGAGAGGGGTGGCAGACACTGATTGGGAGCCAGTGTAGGGATTGGAGGAGAGGATTGGTGGACACTGATTGGGAGCCAGTGTAGGGATTGGAGGAGAGTGTTGGTGGACACTGATTGGGAGCCAGTGTAGGGATTGGAGGAGAGGGTTGGCGGACACTGAGCGGTCGAAAAGGTGGATAAGTCTGGCAGCAGCATTCATGATAGACTGAAGAGGGGAGGAGCCTATGGAGAGGTAAGCCAATGTGAAGGGAGTTGCAATAGTCAAGGTGAGAGATAACAAGGGAGTGAATGAGGAGCTTGGTGGTTTCATTTGTTAAAAAAGGGGTGAATTTTAAAGATGTTACGGAGGTGAATTCTACAAACTTTTGACAATGATTGGACTTGAGGCTGAAAGGACAAGTCAGAGTCTAGGATTACACCGAGTACCCTGATTACTCATCGATTGTTAAGGACACGGCGGCCACATAGCATGATACTGTTTTAACCACTTGCCGACCGCCTCACGCCTATATACGTGAGCAGAGCGGCACGGGCAGGCAAATTCACGTACCTGAAACGTGATTGCCTTCCCGCGGGTGGGGGGTCCGATCGGACCCCCCCCCCGGTGCCAGCTGCGGTCGGCATTTGGTTGGGAGCGATAACAGACGAGGGGGAGGCCATCCGATCGTGGCCCCCCCCCTCGCGATCGCTCCCAGCCAAATGCCGACCGCAGCTGGCACCGGGGGGGGGGTCCCCAGCGTTTTATAGCGACAGGGACCCCCATATACTGCCTAATAAATGTTTTAACCCCTTGATTGCCCCCTAGTTAACCCTTTCACCACTGATCACCGTATAACCGTTACGGGTGATGCTGGTTAGTTCGTTTATTTTTTATAGTGTCAGGGCACCCACCGTTTATTACCGAATAAAGGTTTAGCCCCCTGTAGGTCTAGGGTACCCCCCTTACCCCCCTAATAAAGTTTTAACCCCTTGATCACCCCCTGTCGCCAGTGTCGCTAAGCGATCATTTTTCTGATCGCTGTATTAGTGTCGCTGGTGACGCTAGTTAGGGACGTAAATATTTAGGTTCGCCGTCAGTGTTTTATAGCGACAGGGACCCCCATATACTATCTAATAAATGTTTTAACCCCTTGATTGCCCCCTAGTTAACCCTTTCACCACTGATCACCGTATAACCGTTACGGGTGACGCTGGTTAGTTCGTTTATTTTTTATAGTGTCAGGGCACCCGCCGTTTATTACCGAATAAAGGTTTAGCCCCCCGATCGCCCGGCGGTGATATGCGTCGCCCTAGGCAGCGTCAGATTAGCGCCAGTACCGCGAACACCCACGCACGCACCGTACACGCACCGTACACCTCCCTTAGTGGTATAGTATCTGAACGCATCAATATCTGATCCGATCAGATCTATACTAGCGTCCCCAGCAGTTTAGGGTTCCCAAAAACGCAGTGTTAGCGGGATCAGCCCAGATACCTGCTAGCACCTGCGTTTTGCCCCTCCGCCCGGCCCAGCCCAGCCCACCCAAGTGCAGTATCGATCGATCACTGACACTTTTCTTTGTAGCGTTTTGGTGAACTGGCAAGCACCAGCGGCGTAGTACACCCCGGTCGTAGTCAAAACAGCACTGCAGTAACACTTGGTGAATGTTTTGAACGCTACCATGCACTAGTTGAGTATTAGCGTAGCGTACAGCATTGCACAGACTAGGCGCACTTTCACAGGGTCTCCCAAGATGCCATCGCATTTTGAGAGACCCGAACCTGGAACCGGTTACAGTTATAAAAGTTACAGTTACAAAAAAAAAGTGTAAAAAAAAAAAAAACACAAACAAAAATAAAAAAAAATAGTTGTCGTTTTATTGTTCTCTCTCTCTCTATTCTCTCTCTATTGTTCTGCTCTTTTTTACTGTATTCTATTCTGTAATGTTTTATTGTTATTATGTTTTATCATGTTTGCTTTTCAGGTATGCAATTTTTATACTTTACCGTTTACTGTGCTTTATTGTTAACCATTTTTTTGTCTTCAGGTACGCCATTCACGACTTTGAGTGGTTATACCAGAATGATGCCTGCAGGTTTAGGTATCATCTTGGTATCATTCTTTTTAGCCAGCGGTCGGCTTTCATGTAAAAGCAATCCTAGCGGCTAATTAGCCTCTAGACTGCTTTTACAAGCAGTGGGAGGGAATGCCCCCCCCCCCCACCGTCTTCCGTGTTTTTCTCTGGCTCTCCTGTCTCAACAGGGAACCTGAGAATGCAGCCGGTGATTCAGCCAGCTGACCATAGAGCTGATCAGAGACCAGAGTGGCTCCAAACATCTCTATGGCCTAAGAAACCGGAAGCTACGAGCATTTTATGACTTAGATTTCGCCGGATGTAAATAGCGCCATTGATAAATTGGGGAAGCATTTTATCACACCGATCTTGGTGTGGTCAGATGCTTTGAGGGCAGAGGAGAGATCTAGGGTCTAATAGACCCCAATTTTTTCAAAAAAGAGTACCTGTCACTACCTATTGCTATCATAGGGGATATTTACATTCCCTGAGATAACAATAAAAATGATTTAAAAAAAAAAATGAAAGGAACAGTTTAAAAATAAGATAAAAAAGCAAAAAAAAATAAAGAAAAAAAATAAAGAAAAAAAAAGCACCCCTGTCCCCCCTGCTCTCGTGCTAAGGCGAACGCAAGCGGCGGTCTAGCGTCAAACGTAAACAGCAATTGCACCATGCATGTGAGGTATCACCGCGAAGGTCAGATCGAGGGCAGTAATTTTAGCAGTAGACCTCCTCTGTAAATCTAAAGTGGTAACCTGTAAAGGCTTTTAAAGGCTTTTAAAAATGTAGTAATTTTGTTGCCACTGCACGTTTGTGCGCAATTTTAAAGCATGTCATGTTTGGTATCCATGTACTCGGCCTAAGATCCTCTTTTTTATTTCATCAAACATTTGGGCAATATAGTGTGTTTTAGTGCATTAAAATTTAAAAAAGTGTGTTTTTTCCCCCAAAAAAATGCGTTTGAAAATCGCTGCGCAAATACTGTGTGAAAAAAAAAAAAATGAAACACCCACCATTTTAATCTGTAGGGCAATTGCTTTAAAATAATATATAATGTTTGGGGGTTCAAAGTAATTTTCTTGCAAAAAAAAATAATTTTTTCATGTAATCAAAAAGTGTCAGAAAGGGCTTTGTCTTCAAGTGGTTAGAAGAGTGGGTGATGTGTGACATAAGCTTCTAAATGTTGTGCATGAAATGCCAGGACAGTTCAAAACCCCCCCAAATGACCCCATTTTGGAAAGTAGACACCCCAAGCTATTTGCTGAGAGGCATGTCGAGTCCATGGAATATTTTATATTGTGACACAAGTTGCGGGAAAGAAACAATTTTTTTTTTTTTTTTTGCACAAAGTTGTCACTAAATGTTATATTGCTCAAACATGCCATGGGAATATGTGAAATTACACCCAAATTACACCCCAAAATAAATGTATTTTGGGGTGCAATTCCACATATGCCCATGGCCTGTGTGAGCAATATATCATTTAGTGACAACTTTTTGTAATTTTTTTTTTTTTCTTTTTTTTGTCATTATTCAATCACTTGGGACAAAAAAAATAAATATTCAATGGGCTCAACATGCCTCTCAGCAATTTCCTTGGGGTGTCTACTTTCCAAAATGGGGTCATTTGGGGGGGTTTTGTACTGCCCTGCCATTTTAGCACCTCAAGAAATGACATAGGCAGTCAGAAACTAAAAGCTGTGTAAATTCCAGAAAATGTACCCTAGTTTGTAGACGCTATAACTTTTGCGCAAACCAATAAATATACGCTTATTGACATTTTTTTTACCAAAGACATGTGGCCGAATACATTTTGGCCTAAATGTATGACTAAAATTTAGTTTATTGGATTTTTTTTTATAACAAAAAGTAGAAAATATCATTTTTTTTCAAAATTTTCAGTCTTTTTCCGTTTATAGCGCAAAAAATAAAAACGGCAGAGGTGATCAAATACCATCAAAAGAAAGCTCTATTTGTGGGAAGAAAAGGACGCAAATTTCGTTTGGGTAGAGCATTGCATGACCGCGCAATTAGCAGTTAAAGCGACGCAGTGCCGAATTGTAAAAAGTGCTCTGGTCAGGAAGGGGGTAAATCCTTCCGGGGCTGAAGTGGTTAAAACATTTATTCAAGACGACCACCCCCTTAAAATCACACTTACACAATATAAATTGTAGCAGGCATTTTTGTGGAAAAACAAACTGTGTGTTATCTCCGATCAGTATGGAATACCCTATGTTAAAGTTGTGATGACGAAACGCATCAGAGCGGGACCTTACGGTGACCGGAAGTGACGCGTGCGTGTCACGACCAGGAAGGAATAGCCAGATAATATCGACATAGTGAATGTGGTGGATGGCAGACGGTATTCTATACTGATCGGTGTCACGCTTTGTGTAGCTTTTTTTTTTAAGTGACTAACCACCCTGGTGTCAGAAACCATGAAATCAGACCGGGACAGAAGTACAGTTAAATCACACTTGTTTAATAATAAAAGTAAATAGAACAAACGTAGTCAAAACATAGCCAGAGTTCAGGAACCGGAACGGATAGTAAGACAAGCCAAACGTCAGGGAGTCGGGGGATGAGCGTAGGATCAGGATCTGGAGCCAGAAGGGATGTCAGCCAGGCAAGTCTTTTACCAGGAATGCAGGAGATAGTCTCTGTGATGTTGACCAGGCGAAGGCAGAGATTCTCTGGGCTGGACGGCTTAAGTAGGCAGGACTGACGAGCAGGATCATCAACAGCTGAGTACCTGTGGAGAGAGATAGGAGCTGGCAATTAGCCGACAGCTGAGCGGCCAGCTCAGAGAAGGAAGGGCTGAGCTCAGCCCTGACACCTGGGGCGATGAGCTGTTTGAGATAACCGGATCAAACGGGTGACACCTGGTGTGTTCAAGGCTTTTGAGTTACATCCTTTTGGTGAGTGTAATTCCCGAGGGGAGTGTGCCTCACGTGGTGCGGACTCTGGTGGATGGGCCACGCTTATCAACTACTAAGTAGAATCCTTCATACAATGGGGTGATACTGGCGCAATCTGTTAAACAATAATACTTAATCTGACGGGATGAGGGAGTAAAAACACTGAATCAGGGGACAGCAGTCTGAGTGAGGCCGGTGGAAGTAGATCAGGGAAATAGGTCTACACACAGGCAGCAGATGATGGTCCAATGATGATAGTGGGGGACAGTTCTGTACTTAGGGCGAGCCTCTTGAGGGAAGCAGAAGCAAAACTCCAGCAACATGTAAAACAAAGATAGAAGCGCAGCTGAAGTAAACTCTATGACATTTATTTAAACAAGGCTTACTTACTTTTCTTTCTATTTTTTTTACTTACCAGAGCCCTAGAACTTGACCCGACGGGAACGCGCTCTTCCTCTGCCCTGGGTTCTCAGCTCTTGATTGGATAGATTGATAGCAGCGCAGCTATTGGCTCCCGCTGCTGTCAATCAAATCCAATGACCCAGGGGGGCGGGGCCGAGTCATACATTCGGCGGCTAGGTAACCCCCTCAAGAGAGCGCTTCTCCTAGGGGGTTACCTGATGTGGGGAGGAGCCGCGAGAGCCACGGGGGGACCTCAGAAGACGAGGTTTGGGGCCACTCTGTGCTAAACGTGACTGCACAGTGGAGGTAAGTGTGATATGTTTGTTATTTTAAAAAAAAAACAATCGTTGCAATCATCTTAAGCCACAAGATGGCGCCAATCTCGGCCACTAGAGGGCCTTCCGAACTCTCCATTCATGTGAGTGTTAATTGATGCACCACATCCGCCAATACACTCCTCTACAAGCCAGCTTGAAAAAGGAGCACACCTGTCATCACTATCGGCAGAGCGCATGCTGGGAAACGCGTTGCATCATATCCGGTGACGTCAGACGCCGCTCTTCCTGTTCCAGCCTAACACATCTAGCTGACGATCGGCGTCCACAGAAGATAAGGCTACTGAACCACCACTGCAACCCAGCCAGCGCAGAGACTCACCCTACAGGACTGCACGATGTGCTTCACTTCACTTACCTAGAGGTAAGTGCTTTTATGCCTTGTATAAATAAATGTCATACAGTTTACTTCAGCGGCGCTTCTATCTTTGTTTTAAGTAGAATCCTTCACCTATCAATTGAACTGTCTCACCACCCATCAATATACCGGTGTCTTCTCATACGGTTCACATATGAATGCCGGTCATCTTTCATTTATTTGATTGGAGCGTTGCTTTTAATATTGGAACTTTGTCTATGTGGACGAGGACTTTGTACTGATGGCTACATGTTTTTTACTGGTTGTTAAGGACGCTGGCGGCTGCCCGCTCCTTAGCAACCAGCTATTTACAAGTGTTTATTAAGGATGCCGGCTATCACCAGCAGTAAAATACCGTATGACTTCCTAAAATAGCGCATGCGGTATTTTGGTAGCGGTTTTAGTGAATGCCAAAAGATTTATTTATTTTTTAAAAGGCTGTGCGGTGTCTTACCGCTTACTCGGATGCAGTAAGATACTGCTTTGTGAATGGAGCCCATTGTCATGCGTTCATTATTGATGCGATCGGTCTGTGTTTTTTTTTTTTCAGGGTGATTGTGGACACACAGGAGTGGAGACATTTTAAACAACTGACAAACACAACAACTCCCATAGAGGAGAATATGTTTCACATCGATCAGCAGAGTCCTTCACCCCAACTCTACCTGAGACCCAAAGAGACCGTCTATGTTCCCTTCAGATACCAGACCTTCTCCTTGGACCATACCACTATGCTGCAGGTGAGGGAGGTTATACCTGCTACTGCTCAACTTATCCTGAACAAGAACTATCTGGTGTACAATAAACTCTTAGTAATATTGCAATGAACAGCGCTGTGGAAATAACAAAAAAAAGTATAATATAAAAAAAATTACAAAAAATAAATAAATAAATAACAAAAAAAATGCAATAATTACCGTAGATAACTTCAACTATTCTGCTGGAGCCATTTGTTTCTATTTTTGCACACTTTATTTTAATTTTATTTTTGCACAGTTTAGGCCTGAAGATTGGTTAACCCCCCCCCCCCCCAAAACAATATGCATTTTCTAATTGCGAAGACCCCCGGAGAATAACTTTTGTCTGGGGTATTAACTAACCTTCTTTCCGAGGCCTGTTCTGAGGGGAACCTGTCCTGTTATACCGCTGTATGGTCTTGGCCACCGTGCTGCAGCTCAGTTTCAGGGTCTTGGCAATCTTCTTATAGCCTAGGCCATCTTTATGTAGAGCAACAATTCTTTTTTTCAGATCCTCAGAGAGTTCTTTGCCATGAGGTGCCATGTTGAACTTCCAGTGACCAGTATGAGAGAGTGAGAGCAATAACACCAAATTTAACACACCTGCTCCCCATTCACACCTGAGACCTTGTAACACTAACGAGTCACATGACACCGGGGAGGGAAAATGGCTGATTGGGCCCAATTTGGAGATTTTCACTTAGGGGTGTACTGACTTTTGTTGCCAGCGGTTTAGACATTAATGGCTGTGTGTTGAGTTATTTTGAGGGGACAGCAAATTTACACTGTTATACAAGCTGTACACTCACTACTTTACATTGTAGCAAAGTGTCATTTCTTCAGTGTTGTCACATGAAAAGATAGAAGAAAAGATTTATACAAATGTGAGGGGTGTACTTACTTTTGTGAGATACTGTATACACTATATTTCCAAAAGTATTGGGACACCTGCCTTTACATGCACATGAACTTTAACCACTTACCCACTGGGCACTTAAACCCCCTTCCTAACCAGACCAATTTTCAGCTTTCGGCGCTCTCACATTTTGAATGACAATTACTCAGTCATGCAACACTGTACCCATTTGAAATGTTTGACCCTTTTTTCACACAAATAGAGCTTTCTTTTGGTGGTATTTAATCATGGCTGGGTTTTTTATTTTTTGCGCTATAAATCAAAAAAGACTGAAAATTCGGTAAAAAAAAAAAAAAAATTCTTTATTTCTGTTAAAATTTATTGCAGAGTATTGGCGAGTATTGGCAGAGTATTGGCGAGTATTGGCGAGTATTGGCGAGTATTGGCGAGTATTGGCAGAGTATTGGCGAGTATTGGCAGAGTATTGCATAGTATTGCAGAGTATTAGATAGTACTGCAGGGTATTGCATAGTATTGGCAGAGTATTGACAGGGTATTGGCAGGGTATGGCATAGTATTGACAGAGTATTGACAGAGTATTGGCAGAGTATGGCATAGTATTGACAGAGTATTGACAGAGTATTGGCAGAGTATGGCAGAGTATGGCAGAGTATTGACAGAGTATTGACAGAGTATTGGCAGAGTATGGCAGAGTATGACAGAGTATTGACAGAGTATTGGCAGAGTATGGCATAGTATTGACAGAGTATTGACAGAGTATTGGCAGAGTATGGCATAGTATTGACAGAGTATTGACAGAGTATTGGCAGAGTATGGCAGAGTATTGACAGAGTATTGGCAGAGTATGGCAGAGTATTGACAGAGTATTGGCAGAGTATGGCAGAGTATTGGCAGAGTATGGCAGAGTATTGACAGAGTATTGACAGAGTATTGACAGAGTATTGGCAGAGTATTGACAGAGTATTGACAGAGTATTGGCAGAGTATTGGCAGAGTATTGGCAGAGTATGGCAGAGTATGGCAGAGTATGGCAGAGTATTGACAGAGTATTGGCAGAGTATTGGCAGAGTATTGGCAGAGTATTGACAGAGTATTGGCAGAGTATGGCAGAGTATTGACAGAGTATTGACAGAGTATTGGCAGAGTATGGCAGAGTATTGGCACTGAACAGCGCTGGATCTGTAGTGTCCACAGCGCTGCAAACAATCTCTCCCCCTCTCTCTCTCTCCTCTCACACTGTACCGATCGGTACAGAGAGGGGAGAGAGGAACCGGCATCATGACATGACGCGGGTTTGTTTACAAGTGATGCTCCGTCATTTGACGGAGCGATCACGTGGTAAATGGCCGCTATCAGCGGCCATATACCATGATCCGTGATGTGTGGGAGCGCAATTCTGTGAGGACGTCCCACGGACTCCCACCCAGAATAAGCCGACCGCGCTGTAGCCGTCTTTCATGTATGGCCTGGTTGGCATGTGGTTAATGACATCCCAGTCTTAGTCTGTAGGGTTCAATATGGAGTTGGCTCCGCCCTTTGCTGCTATAACAGCTTCAACTCTTCTGGGAAGGCCGTCCACAAGGTTTAGGAGGGTGTCTATGGGAATGTTTGACCATTCTTCCAGAAGCGCAGTTGTGAGGGGTGTACTTACTTTTGTGAGATACTGTAGATAACAGTACAAGGAGGGAGTGTTGTCGCCCTCGGATGAGTAGTGTGTTACTAGGAGGATCATTAGGAGAAAATAAGGACAAAGAACCCTAAAGAAGATAATAAATGCCGCCACCCGATCCATGTAAAGCGCTTTTCTTAAAGCACTTCAACACTCAACATCTCATTATATGCAGCGGTGCCCTTTAACACTTGAGTGTCATTTTGCTTGAAGCTAAAAAAATAAGGTACATGAGCTTCTTTGAGGCATTTTGGTCCCAATAGATTTCAATGGAGGTTCCTGAAAATGTGCTTTTTACTGTGATTTCTTAGCCACCTTGGTCCACCCCCCCCCCCCCCCCAGGGCCAGGACAAGGGGTGGGCAGGAGGGGCGGCTGCCCTGGGCGCAGTGGTTTATTGCAAGGGTGTGGGCGCCCTGACCCTATCCCAAAGGGAAGGGGGCACAATGTGGCATCTTTCCCCTGGGCGCTGGATGGCCTTGTCCCGGCACTTCTTCCTCCTAATAACTATTCGTTTTCCATCGGCCAAAGCAAAAACACTCAAAGCCAAGAAAATACCGGCAAATGTGCAAAAATTGTATGTTGGTTGATCAGTGAATTTTATTTATGAAATATGTACTTTGTGTGAATGACGGTTTTATCTTCTGATACGCAGAGTCCCGGAGCTTCCATTCCTGGCAGAGACACCGGAGAGCTATCACAGTACAAGCCCAACACCATGACCTCCAAAATTATTAAGGTAACATATTCTACTGAGAACATGGATGATATCACATACAATGTGAGTATGTAAGTATATATATATACTCACCGGACACTTTATTAGGTCCTCCTTGCTAGTAGCGGGTTGGACCCCCTTTGGCCTTCATTCCACCACATCCCAAAGGTGCTCTATTGGATGAGATGTGGTGAGTGTGGAGGCCATTGGAGGACAGGGACCTCATTGTCCAGTGGTGAGATGATTGGAGCTTTGTGACATGGGGCATTATCCTGCTGGAAGGAGCCATCAGAAGATGGGGACACTGTAGTCATAAAGGGATGGACATGGTCAGCAACAATACTCAGGTACCCCATCCCCCACACCATTACACCCCCACCACCAGCCTGAACCGGTGATACCCCATCCCCCACACCATTACACCCCCACCACCAGCCTGAACCGGTGATACCCCATCCCCCCCACCATTACACCCCCACCACCAGCCTGAACTGGTGATATCCCATCCCCCACACCATTACACCCCCACCACCAGCCTGAACCGGTGATATCCCATCCCTCCCACCATTACACCCCCACCACCAGCCTGAACCGGTGATATCCCATCCCCCACACCATTACACCTCCACCACCAGCCTGAACCGGTGATACCCCATCCCCCACACCATTACACCCCCACCACCAGCCTGAACTGGTGATATCCCATCCCCCACACCATTACACCCCCACCACCAGCCTGAACCGGTGATATCCCATCCCCCACACCATTACACCCCCACCACCAGCCTGAACCGGTGATACCCCATCCCCCACACCATTACACCCCACCACCAGCCTGAACCGGTGATACCCTATCCCCCACACCATTACACCCCCACCACCAGCCTGAACCGGTGATACCCCATCCCCCACACCATTACACCCCCACCACCAGCCTGAACCAGTGATATCCCATCCCCCACACCATTACACCCCCACCACCAGCCTGAACCGGTGATATCCCATCCCCCACACCATTACACCCCACCACCAGCCTGAACCGGTGATATCCCATCCCCCACACCATTACATCCCCACCACCAGCCTGAACCGGTGATATCCCATCCCCCACACCATTACACCTCCACCACCAGCCTGAACCGGTGATATCCCATCCCCCACACCATTACACCCCCCCAACCAGCCTGAACCGGTGATATCCCATCCCCCACACCATTACACCCCCACCACCAGCCTGAACCGGTGATATCCCATCCCCCCACACCATTACACCCCCACCACCAGCCTGAACCGGTAATACCCCATCCCCCACACCATTACACCCCCACCACCAGCCTGAACCGGTGATATCCCATCCCCCACACCATTACACCCCACCACCAGCCTGAACCGGTGATATCCCATCCCCCACACCATTACACCCCCCCAACCAGCCTGAACCGGTGATATCCCATCCCCCACACCATTACACCCCACCACCAGCCTGAACCGGTGATATCCCATCCCCCACACCATTACACCCCCACCACCAGCCTGAACCGGTGATATCCCATCCCCCACACCATTACACCCCCCCAACCAGCCTGAACCGGTGATATCCCATCCCCCACACCCTTACACCCCCACCACCAGCCTGAACCGGTGATATCCCATCCCCCACACCATTACACCCCCACCACCAGCCTGAACCGGTGATACCCCATCCCCCACACCATTACACCCCCACCACCAGCCTGAACCGGTGATATCCCATCCCCCACACCATTACACCCCCACCACCAGCCTGAACCGGTGATATCCAATCCCTCACACCATTACACCCCCACCACCAGCCTGAACCGGTGATACAAGGCAGGATGGATCTATGCGCCAAATTCTGACCCCACCATCATACATGGAGGTGGAAACATTATGCTTTGGGGGTGTTTTTCTGCTACGGGGACAGGACAACTTTACTGCATCAAAGGGACGATGGACGGGGCCATGTACCATCAAATCTTGGGTGAGAACCTCCTTCCCTCAGCCAGGGCATTAAAAATAGGTTGTGGATGGGTCTTCCAGCATGACAATGACCCAAAGCACACGACCAAGGCAACAAAGGAGTGGCTCAAGAAGAAGCACATTAAGGTCTTGGAGTGGCCTACCCAGACTCCAGACCTTAATCCCATAGAAAATACGTGGAGGGAGCTGAAGGTTCGAGTTACCAAACGTCATCCTGGAAACCTTAATGACTTGGAGAGGATCTGCAAAGAGGACAAAATCCCTCCTGAGATGTGAGCAAACCTGGAGGCCAACTCCAAGAAACGTCTGACCTCTGTGATCGCCAACAAGGGTTTCTCCACCAACTACTAAGTCATGTTTTGTGAAGGGGATCAAATACTTTTTATTATTTTATTTATTTATTTTACTCACTGAACTGCAACTCCATTTATAACATTTGTATTGTGTGATATTTCTGGATTTTTGGTTGATCTTCTGTCTCTATCATATAAAATACACCTATAATAAAAATTATAGACCCTTCATTTCTTTGTAAGTGGGCAAATCTACACAATCTGCAGGGGAACAAATCATTACCCCCCCCCCACTGTATATATCTCATAGTATGTGAACTGTATAACTTTCCTACAGACAGACACAGATTCGGGTATTTTTACCAAAGAAATGGAGCAGAATAGATTTCGATCTAAATTTATAAAGAAAGTTTTTATTTGAAAAGCGTTTTTTTCCCCAAAAAAATATTCAGTATTTTTTTCCTTTATACATACCTCCCAGATTTTTGAGATGGGGATGAGGGATATTTGCTATATTTGATCGGCTGCTGATTTTGTACGTTTGCTCTCTGACAAAGAAACGATCGGTCTATAACTTTATTGGTCGGTTTATTATAACAGTGAGAGACGGAATAACCACAACAATATCCAGAAAATCGCATTTAACCGCTTCAGCCCCGAAGATTTTACCCCCTTCCTGACCAGAGCACTTTTTGCGATTCGGCACTGCGTTGCTTTAACTGACAATTGCGCGGTCGTGTGACGTTGCACCCAAACAAAATTGATGTCCTTTTTTTCCCCACAAATAGAGCTTTCTTTTGGTGGTATTTGATCGCCTCTGTGGTTTTTATTTTTTGCGCTATAAACAAAAAAAGAGCGACAATTTTGAAAAAAACGCAATATTTTTTACTTTTTGCTATAATAAATATCCCCCAAAATATATAAAAAAACCACATTTTTTCCTCAGTTTAGGCCGATACGTATTCTTCTACACATTATTGGTAAAAAAAATCGCAATAAGCGTATATTGATTGGTTTGCGCAAAAGTTATTGCGTCTACAAAATAGGGTATAGATTTATGGCATTTTTATTATGAATTTTTTTTTTTTAGTAGTAATGGCGGCGATCTGCGATTTTTATCGTGACTGCGACATTATGGCGGACACATCGGATACTTTTGACACCATTTTGGGACCATTGTCAGTTATATAGCGATCAGAGCTATAAAAATGCATTGATTACTGTGTAAATGACACTGGCAGTGAAGGGGTTAACACTAGAGGGGCGATCAAGGGGTTAAGTGTGTCCTAGGGAGTGATTCTAGTGGTTAAAAAAGGTTAGAAATGTATTTGCATTTCAACCACTTAATGACCGGAAGGATTTACCCCCTTGCTGACCAGGCCATGTTTTGTGAAGGGAATCAAATACTTATTTCACTCATTAAAATGCAAATCAATTTCTAACTTTTTTTTTGAATTGCGTTTTTCTGGATATTTTTGTTATTATTCCGTCTCTCTCTGTTATAATAAACCCACCATTAAAATTATAGACCGATCATTTCTTTGTCAGTGGTACAAAATCAGCAGCCGATCAAGTACAGGGTTTACAAACACTGTAACTTTGGATAGAGTAGGGTTATAACCTCTGACAAGAAAATATCCATTTAGTTGTCACCTGAAGAGTTTTCCCCATTGGAAGATTTCCTCTCACCTCTTGTTCTGGTGACAACGGCACAATGTTGGCTTTCCCTTCACCTTCTATCTTGGTGGGAGTGGTCACCAGAACAACGGTGAAGGTGAATCTTCCTGGAGGGGACACAGAACAGCAAAACTATAAAATGGACAGAGGGTCTGACTACTTACCTGCTTACTAACAGCCACCTTCATTGCCTACTGTGAGACAAAAAAGGAAAAGGTCTGGTGTCACCCGCAAACCACCTCCATCCCCATATATGCAACACAAAACAGGAAATCGCCCCGAGAGGTGAATGCTTTTATCCAACAATTGACAGAGCAAATGCAGTCTCGAAATGTATAAAAATGGTCATGTAAACATAAACATGAATCATAGCCAAGCCGCTGAAATGATCCATACAGTAGAAAATGTCATTACACGTATCAAGGTATAAAATGTAAATTGCAGAGTTCACATAAAAAGTATCCCAACGCGTTACGCAAGACCATGCTCGCTTCATCAGGGGGTAGATGCGTAGGTAGTACATCTGTAGGGGGTATAATGAACCAAATAAGTATCAACACAGACATGGTATCATGACAATTAGTCAAGAGGGTCCAAAAATGCATGGCCCTATACTCACCAGAGACTGGATCAGACTACCGATTGCTCGATACCCAGAAGTAATGAGCATCCGGCTCGGGAGCTGAGGGGGCAGAGGGAACACCAACCCAACAGAGCACAAACGGGGGGCAGACATGGCCGGGATCGGGGGATGTGTCACCAAAGATCTCCCAGTATCCATTAATAATGTCAACTGAAACATAAATGCATATCATGTATCAATAGGTGCCGCCATACCAGCATAGAAGTAAAGTAGTATATGATAAGAGTATATATAGTATGTATACTAGCATTGTGAGGGATCCGGACATTGACTGTAACAGTGTCGCGGGTATCCAGAACCCTGCCTTATACTGCCGCTTGTGTCCATTCTATGCAGGTCTCCTTTAAGACATCAGACGGAAAGTCGATCGCCATTCTCCGGGTGGTTGTGGAACCTCAGCCTCACGTTGTCGATCAGACATTCCGATTTTATCACCCGGAGTTGACGTTCTTGAAAAAGTCCATCCGACTGCCGCCGTGGTATTCCCTTCCAGGTAAGGAGAGGACGGCTCGCTTTTGAAAGGGACTCTTTTTTTAAAGTGAGTGTAAAAATATAAAATGAATAACAAACGTATTATACTTCCCTGCTCTGTGTAATGATCACCTCCTTTTCTGGGGTCTCCCGCTGGCACTCCTGGCTCCACCTCTGTGGTGAGTGCCCCCACAGGAAGACAGTTCTTATGGGGGGCACTCATGCGGGCTTGATCCTGAGCCGCGCTGCCTGCGTTTATAGACACAGACAGAGTGCCTCAGACCTGCCCCCCCCCCTCCGCTCCCTCCTCACAGGATTTGATTGACAACCGCACCAGGAAATGAGTCTCGCTGCTGCCTGTCTGTCCTGTGAGGAGGGAGAGAGCAGAGAGAGCCGCTGCTCCTGGGCACAGCACTGGATGGAGATTGGGCTCAGGTAAGTATACAGTGCATCCAGAAAGTGTTCACAGCACACAGTGGAAAAAGTGAAGCGCTGTGAATACTTTCCGGATGCACTGAAAAATGGGAATTGGGGGGGGGGGGGAGGGGTCCTGAGCACAGAAGGTTTTTTACCTTAAAGATGTTCTTCACCCTGTTTGTAAGTACCGTATTTATTGGTGTATAACAACTTCATTTTAAGGGAAGTTTCAGGAAAAAACTTACATTTTATAAAAAGAATTGAAGTAAAATAAACATCAGTGCCCATCAATGCAGCATGATCAGTGCCCATCTTCCCTGCAGTGCAAAGAGGGGCAAGACTGAAGATGGGCACTGATTAGGCTGCAGATGGGCACTGATCATACTGCAATGATGGGCAAGACTGCAGATGGGCACTGATCAGACTGCAATGATTGGCAAGGTTGCAGATGGGCACTGATCATACTGCAATGATGGGCAAGACTGCAGATGGGCACTGATCAGACTGCAATGATTGGGCAAGGCTGCAGATGGGCACTGATTAGGCTGCAGATGGGCACCGATCATACTGCAATGATGGGCAAGACTGCAGATGGGCACTGATCAGACTGCAATGATTGGCAAGGCTGCAGATGAGCACTGATCATGCTGCAATGATGGGCAAGACTGCAGATGGGCACTGATCAGGCTGCAATGATGGGCAAGGCTGCAGATGGGCACTGATTAGGCTGCAGATGGGCACCGATCATGCTGCAATGATGGGCAAGACTGCAGATGGGCACTGATCAGACTGCAATGATTGGCAAGGCTGCAGATGAGCACTGATCATACTGCAATGATGGGCAAGGCTGCAGATGGGCACTGATCATGCTGCAATGATGGGCAAGACTGCAGATGGGCACTGATCATACTGCAATGATGGGCAAGACTGCAGATGGGCACTGATCAGGCTGCAATGATGGGCACTGATCATACTGCAATGATGGGCAAGACTGCAGATGGGCACTGATCATACTGCAATGATGGGCAAGACTGCAGATGGGCACTGATCAGACTGCAATGATGGGCAAGACTGCAGATGGGCACTGATCAGGCTGCAATGATGGGCACTGATCATACTGCAATGATGGGCAAGACTGCAGATGGGCACTGATCATACTGCAATGATGGGCAAGACTGCAGATGGGCACTGATCAGGCTGCAATGATGGGCACTGATCATACTGCAATGATGGGCAAGACTGCAGATGGGCACTGATCAGGCTGCAATGATGGGCACTGATCATACTGCAATGATGGGCAAGGCTGCAGATGGGCACTGATCAGGCTGCAATGATGGGCAAGGCTGCAGATGGGCACTGATCAGGCTGCAATGATGGGCAAGACTGCAGATGGGCACTGATTAGGCTGCAATGATGGGCACTGACCCTTATTTTGCTTCAAAATTCTTTATTTGAAATGTTTTTTCCCTGAAACTTCCCTCTTATAATGAAGGTGTTATACACCAATAAATACGGTACTTTCAAACAGGGTGAAGAACCTCTTTAGGGTAAAAGACCTTGCTCAGGACCCCTCCCCCTCCCCCCCTTTCCTTTTCCTTTTCCTTTTCCTTTTCCTTTTCCTTTCCATTCCCATTCCCAGTGCAGTCTATATGGACCTAACTGCATGTCACCAAGAAAACAATAGTTGGAGATGTAGACAGGACATTGTTTCATTTGATCGCAGCGTTTCTATTTCTTGTTGTGCTGAGACCTACAATTCTGAAATGTTTTTATCCCAGGGGCTGCGGCTGGAATGCCGGGAGGGGAACCGGAACTGTTTGCCCGCTGCAGTGACCCCAACGTTATCTGTGACACCAAGAAGATGGTAAGGTCAACATTTCTTCCTTTTGTCCTGAATGAGTGTCGGAGTTCATTCCTTATTGTAAAATTGTCAGGAAGAAATCTTTAAATATGGCGCCTCTAAACGCATTGGAGGCGGAGACCCCTTCTTCTAGTCCAATTCCAGCTAAAGCCTAACTAGTGTTAGAATGCCCCCCAAACACCTATAATAACGAACCTGTGTAAAAATGATGTACAGTATATACACACTCCCCTGTGCCAGCCAGGAGCAGCTGCAGGGGAGAGGAGAGAGCACCCTGACACCAGCAGCAGCTGCAGGGGAGAGGAGAGAGCACACGACACCAGCAGCAGCTGCAGGGGAGAGGAGAGAGCACCCCGACACCAGGAGCAGCTGCAGGGGAGAGGAGAGAGCACCCCGACACCAGCAGCAGCTGCAGGGGAGAGGAGAGAGCACCCCGACACCAGGAGCAGCTGCAGGGGAGAGGAGAGAGCGCCCCGACACCAGGAGCAGCTGCAGGGGAGAGGAGAGAGCGCCCCGACACCAGGAGCAGCTGCAGGGGAGAGGAGAGAGCACCCGACACCAGAAGCAGCTGCAGGGGAGAGGAGAGAGCACCCCGACACCAGGAGCAGCTGCAGGGGAGAGGAGAGAGCACCCCGACACCAGCAGCAGCTGCAGGGGAGAGGAGAGAGCACCCCGACACCAGGAGCAGCTGCAGGGGAGAGGAGAGAGCACCCTGACACCAGGAGCAGCTGCAGGGGAGAGGAGAGAGCGCCCCGACACCAGGAGCAGCTGCAGGGGAGAGGAGAGAGCGCCCCGACACCAGGAGCAGCTGCAGGGGAGAGGAGAGAGCGCCCCGACACCAGGAGCAGCTGCAGGGGAGAGGAGAGAGCGCCCCGACACCAGGAGCAGCTGCAGGGGAGAGGAGAGAGCGCCCCGACACCAGGAGCAGCTGCAGGGGAGAGGAGAGAGCGCCCCGACACCAGGAGCAGCTGCAGGGGAGAGGAGAGAGCGCTCCGACACCAGGAGCAGCTGCAGGGGAGAGGAGAGAGCGCCCCGACACCAGGAGCAGCTGCAGGGGAGAGGAGAGAGCACCCCGACAATGGCTGGGGAAGTCAGGTGCAATGACGTCACCCATAGGCTTCCATATCCCTACTGTTGACAAGCGCTCCCTCCTCTCCCCTGCAGCTGCTGCTCGCTGGCACAGGGGAGCCGGATCATGTCCAGATACCGGGCTGGAGCGGGATGAAAATAGGTACATACATCTTTCTCACAAAGGTTAGTTGGTATCGGTGTCGAGTGGGACATTTTGAGTGCCGGTTCACATATAGTTGTGCTCATAAGTTTACACACCCTGGCAGAATTTATGATTTCTTGGCCATTTTTCAGAGAATATGAATGATAACACAAAAACTTTTCTCTCACTCGTGGTTAGTGTTTGGCTGAAGACATTTATTATCAATCAACCGTGTTTACTCTTTTTAAATCCTAATTGCAACAGAAACTACCCAAATGACCCCCCTGATCAAAAGTTTACATGATTTTGGCCTGATAACATGCACACAAGTTGACACAAATGGGGTTTGAATGGCTATTAACCCTTCCGCTGCCAGCGCAGTTTTTGAGTTTTTTGCACACATTTAAAAAATCATTTTAGGCCTGAAGATTACACAAAACCCCAAATATTATATATTTTCTGAAAGCAGACACCCTAGAGAATAAAATGGTGGTAGTTTCAATTTTTTTATGTCACATGATATTACTGCAAGGCCAGGGACTAGGAAATGCAATATTTCAGTAAAAAACACACTAACGTGAATTTTAGGGCAAACAAATGCAATAAATGACCCAAATGAATTTTTGTTAAAATATAAAAAGACGAGGTTGCGCCGAGTAAATAGATACCCAACATGCCAAACCTTGAATTTTATTTTTTGCCCCTGAGAAATGGCGGCAAACTTCAGTACCCTATATTTTCTATAGTCGACGCTTCATAGGCCCCCTATAGGTATCAGTTTAGTGTTTTTACAGAGGAGGTCTGGTGCTAGAATTATTGCTCTCACTCCGGCATACGCGGCAATATGTAACACGTGTATCACAATTAACATTTTTTTTCACGTGTAGGCGCCCTGACGCATGCGTTTACATTCTTGCGTGTGTATATGTGGGGGTGTGGGGGGGGGGCTCAAATTTTTTTTTGGGGGGGTGAAGTGCTTGGGTGTAACTTTATTTATTTATTTTTTTTACTTAACTTTTTTTTTTTCATCACGTAGGGGACAAACAAGAAATCAAAAAATCTTGCGGGGTATGTAAACTTATGAGCACACCTATGAATGAGATGTGGGAACCAGTGAGATTCCAGGGCGGGTTCCCGCATCTCATACAACTCGCACGCCGTTCACACTGCCCTATGCAAAAATACTAAGTTAATGACACCCCCAGATCGGTTCGCATATCGCAGGTGCGAACTGTGAATTTCGGACAGGAATCGGATCGCGTTGGGTGTAAACACCCATGTGATCCAGTTCTGGTGCGGACACCAAAAAAAGAAAAATTCAGCCATACAATCTGTATAGGGGAATGTTGCATGGCGCAGACAGAAGTGTGATCTGCACAGCAGTGCGGCGAGAATCGCATGCGTTGTCTGTGATCGCAGAAGTGTGAACCGGCACTTAGGACTAGTCCGGCTGTAGCTGGAATTCTACTTTAAATCTGTAGTGTCAAATAAATCTCAGGTAACACCGTGAATTGCTGTGTCAATGAATACTGATAGACAGGGATGAATCTGCCCCGGGTTCAATTGGCGGCCAGTGGGGGGGGAAATTAAAGCGGGATTCCGGACGTAAAAAAAAAAAATTAAAAGTCAGCAGCTACAAACACTGTAGCTTCTGACATTAAATACCGGTAAGTACTTACCTGTCCTGGGTGCCCGCGATGTCAGCCGCCCGGGGCCGACCCGTCCCTCGGCTCTCGGGTCCCGGCGCCGCCATCCTAACTAAGGGAAACAGGCAGTGGAGCCTTGCGGCTTCACTGCCAGTTTCCTGCTGCGCACGCGCGAGCGGCGCGGCGCTCTGTGAATGGCCCCGTGGTGTTCTGGGAACACACACAGTTCTCAGAAGGCAACGGGGCCGCTCACCGAGGAGCAGAACACGCCGTGCAATAGGAAGAGGCAGATTAGGAAGACTGCCTAGCAACGAGGGTTCAGGTAAGTATAATTTTTTTTTTTTTCAAATGTTTTTTTTACATTTTTTTTTTTTAGGATTTTTGGTGAATTTTTTTTTTCAGGGTGGCCCTCCACTTTAAATACAGAGTGGTGCAGGCAGTGTCCCCCATAGCGGGATCTCACTTCGTATGGCTCCTGTCTGACAACAGTTTGCTTATTAGTCTTACAAAAAGAACAGAAAGAATATCAAGTTTTCCCCTCCCCCTCCCTATAGATTTCAGTGGTCCCTTCCTTGAACTTCACCCCAGACCTGCTGAAATGTATAGGGAGCAAACGTGATGTTATTATTATACAGGATTTATATAGCGCCAGCGATTTGCGCAGCGTTCAGTTCTTTTCATAAGACTAATAAACTAACTGTTGTCAAAAAAGAAGACATAGGAAGTCAGATACTGCTATGGGGGGACACCAACAGAGAAAGTGGGTCCCCCCCCCCCTCGTGGAATACAAATACAGAAAATGTAACAGCACAAACCACGACCAATGAGCTATTCACAAAATTAATATATGAAAAACAAGTGCATCAATTTCATCCGATGAATAAATAAATATGTGTGTCGATTCTTATATTGCATTGAATAAATAAATATCTGCAATAAATCACATTTGAAGCACTGGACACCTTGTTTGAACAATCATTTCACATAATTTGGATGAATTAATTTTATGTATTTCAGTAGATTTTATTGGAAATATTTTATTACATGTTTTATTTATGATTTATTGCACATATATATTTATTTATTCAATTTATTTATTATATGAATTGATACATGTATATTTATTTATTCATCGGATGAAATTGATGCACTTGGTTTTTTTTTATATATATTTATTTGGTGAATAGGGATTTGTTGTGACTCCAACTGCTACATTTTCTTATGAATTTGTAGTCAAGGGATATTACTTGATACCTCTTTAGACAAAAATTGCTACTCTTTATATTAGAGGGGTCTGTGGAACAGATATATATATATATATAGGTTTAATGGCTGGGTGTTGAGTTATTTTGAGGGGACAGCAAATTTACACTGTTATACAAGCTGTACACTCACTACTTTACATTGGAGCAAAGTGTCATTTCTTCAGTGTTGTCACATGAAAAGATAGAAGAAAAGATTTACACACATGTGAGGGGTGTACTTACTTTTGAGAGATACTGTGTATATATATATATATATATATATATATATATATATATATATATATTATATATATACATATACAGTGGCTTGAAAAAGTATTCATAACCCTTGAAATTCCCCACATGTTGTCATGTTACAACCAAAAACGTAAATGTATTTTATTGGGATTTTATGTGATAGACCAACACAAAGTGTCACATAATTGTGAAGTGGAAGGAAAATGCTAAATGATACAAATAAATATGTGAAAAGTGTGGGGAGGGGCATTTGTATGGCGCCCCCCGGAGTCAATACTTTGTAGAACCCCCTTTCTCTGCACAGCTTTTAGGCCAAAAAGTTGAATTTTGGTCTCATGTGACCAGATCACCTTCTTCCACATGTTTGCTGTGTCCTCCACATGGCTTCTCACAAACTACAAACAGGACTTCTTATGACTTTCTTTCACCAATGTCTTTCTTCTTGTCACTCTTCCATAAAGGGCAGATTTGTGGAGAGCACGACCAGACATCTCAAGTCTCACGCAATACTCCCGCATTTCACGGGCTCATGGACAGCCGCGTGTGCGGCATGATCTCCCGGCTGAGCCTGCACTGCCACTCAGCCTGGAGTAATCACAAACAGTGGGTGTCTCCCGCTGTGTCATGCAGTCTTAACTGTTCGGTGGCCGCCTTCTGTAACAAAGCCCCGCCTCCTCATTCATGATAGACGGAACACTGATTCAATTTCCCAGCATTGTATCAGTGTTCAGTTGACCGTCTATCATGGATGAGGAGGCGGGGCTTTGTTACAGAGGACGACCACGGAATAGTTAAGACTGCATGACACAGCGGGAGACACCCGCTGTGTGTAATCAAGGTACTGGCAAGGCTGCAGATGGGCACTGATGAGGATACAGATCATGGGCACAGTGAGCCTTCATTGTTGGCTCAGTGAGGCTGCATTGTTGACACTAATGAGGCTGCATTGATGGGCACTGACGAGGCTGCAGATGGGCACAGTGAGGCTGCATTGTTGGCACTGATGAGGCTGCACGACTAATAGTTGTCCTGTGGACAGATTCTCCTACCTGAGCTGTGGATCTCTGCAGCTCCTCCAGAGTTACCATGGGCCTCTTGGCTCTTCTCTGATGAATGCTCTCCTTGCCCGGCCGGTCAGTTTAGGTGGACGGCCATGTCTTGGTAGGTTTGCAGTTGTGCCATACTCTTTCCATTTTCTGATGATGGATTGAACAGAGCTCCGTGAGATGTTCAAAGCTTGGGAGATTTTTTTATAACCTAACCCTGCTTTATACTTCTCCACAACTTTATCCCTGACCTGTCTGGTGGGTTCCTTGGCCTTCATTATGCTGTTTGTTCACTAAGGTTCTCTAACAAACCTCAGAGGGCTTCACAGAACAGCTGTATTTCTACTGAGATTAAATGACGCACAGGTGGACTCTATTTACTAATTAGGTGACGTCTGAAGGCAATTGGTTCCACTAGATTTTAGTAGAGGTGCACCGAAATTTTGGCCGCTGAAAATTATCGGCCAAAAACTGTTTTTTTCATTGATAGCAAAAAAACAGCCGATACAGAAATGGGGCGGGGTCAGCCCCAGGTGCCGCTTATTACCTCCTCCTCCCCACTCGCCGCGAACTCCGCGTGTCACGGAGCTAAATTGTCCGGGCCGCAGTAACAATGTTCCGCCTCCTGTGACAGACGGCACACTGATCCAATGGTGGGACATTGTTACTGCCGCCCGGGCAATTCAAACCCTGCTCCGTGACACGCGGAGATCGCCACTCTGATACGGGCACAGGTATGATGCATATGATGGACACTGGTGAGGTTGTTGGACACAGGCAGGCTACATATGACAGGCACTGATGAGGCTGCATATGACATGCCCTGGTGAGGCTGCATATGAAGGGCACTGGTGAGGTTGCATTGATCTCCTGTACTATGTCTGTAATCTCTGACCATCTCCTCTATCATGTCTGCTAGAGGTGCATCGAATGGAAATTTTCCTAATACTATTAGCAGTGTGTTTAAGTTTAAGTAAGAGACTGCAGACATGATACAAGAGATGGTCAGAGATTGCAGACCTGATACAGGAGATGGTCAGAGACTGTAGACTGCATTTTTCTTGACCTTTCTTGCACTAAAGGTGCCAATAATGGAAAACAATAAATTCATATTCGTTTAAATTTATGATATTAATTAAAAAGTTGAATATAATACAATTATATATAAAAATAATATAAATATTTTTTGTAAAAACTGCTATTTTCAGCCTAGTGCATCCTTCATTTTTGGTATCGGTTTCAGCACCAAAATGTCCATTTGGTGCACCTCTTTTAGTTAGGGGTATCAGAGTAAGGGGGGCTGAATACAAATGCCCCCCACACTTTTCACATATTTATTTGTATCATTTATCATTTTCCTTCCGCTTCACAATTATGTGACACTTTGTGTTGGTCTATCACATAAAATCCCAATTAAATACATTTATGTTTTTGGTTGTAACATGACAAAATGTGAGACATTTCAAGGGGTATGAATACTTTTTCAAGGCACTGTATATATACAGTATATTCACCCTGGTGAATGTGCTGTGTTGCATAAGTAATTAAAAAAAATAATAGTAATAATGATAAAATAAAATAATAATCACAAAAGTTCCGGGACAGAATCAGAACTTCTTTGGCAGATATCCGCTGTGATTTGTGTCAGTGAGTTGTATATATTTAGCTGTTTGCTCGGAATTCAGCTTTAATACGATCTGCCTGAATAGAAATAAAGGAAAACTGGAATAAAAAAGAAGCAGTCATTGCTGACTTGTTGCTTAGGTTCTCGTTCCTGGATTATCATCTTTATCTTCTATACATTTGTGATAATAATCTAACTATGTTTTTGTTTTTTGTTTTTTATTTACCTGGAGCCATCCCTTTAAACCCCCCATGTAGTCGCTCGGTGTGAATTACATGTGATTTTTTTTTCTGACATTCCAAAGTCCCATTTCTGAGGTTTTCTTCCCCAGGAAAGTCGGGGACAATCACTCAGTCACTTGTCTGCAGAGAATGGTGGCTGACACAATGCTCAGTGACACCGGGAATAATTACACCGTTTTATCTTGTAGCTTGTCCTATTCTTCTACCTACACTTCCAATCAGCATCACAATCACACGCCAGGCGGCCGGGCGCTGATGTCAGTGATGGGTAGATTCCAACAACCTTTACAGCTGGGTCCAGATATATTTGGACACGGGCACGATTTTCATACTTTTGGCTCTGTATGCCACCAGAATAAAATGAAAACTAAACAATCCAAATGAATTTGAAGTTCAGACTTTCATCTTTAATTCAAGGTGTTGAACATAAATATCAAGTACAAATTTTAGGAACTTCAACCATTTTTATACACAGTCCCTCCCCCCATTTTCAGGGGCTCTCATGTAATTGGACAAATGAATATAATCCTAAATAAAATGTTCATTTTTAATATTTTGTTGAGGATCCTTTACTGGCAATGAATGCCTGAAGTCTGGAGCCCATGGACATCACCGAAGACCGGCTTTCCTCCTTTCTGATGCTTTGCCAGGATCTATCTCCAGCTGTTCTTTGTTTGTGGCTCTTTCTGCCTTTAGTTTTGCCTTCAGCAAGTGAAATGCTCAATTGGGATGAGAACAGGTGATTAACTCGGCCATTGCAGAATATTCCTCTTCTTTTCCTTCTGAGGCTCCTGGGTTGCTTTTGCAGTGCGTTTTGGATCATTGTCCATCTGTACTGTGAAGCGCCGTCCAATCATTGGCTGAATCTGGGCTGACAGTATATCTCTAAACACTGCAGAATTCATCCGGCTGCTTCTGTCTTCTGTCACATCATCAATAATCACCAATGACCCAGTGCCACTGGAAGCCATGCATGCCCATGCCATCACAATGCAAGCTCCACCATGTGACCACAGATGACGTTGTGTGCTTTGGATAATGAGCTGTTCCAAGCCTTCTCCGCACTTTTTTCTTACCGTCATTCTGGTACAGATTAATCTTAGTTTCATCCATCCAAAGAATGCTTTTCCAGAACTGCTAGATTTTTTTTGCAAAGTCTAATCTGGCTTTTCTATTCTTCAGGCTTATGATTGGTTTGCACCTTGTGGTGAACCCTCTGTATTTGCTCTCGTCAAGTCTTCTCTTGATTGTAGACTTTGACAATGATACGCCCACCTCCTGGAGAGTGTCTTTCACTTGTCTCCACCTCCTGGAGAGTGTCCTGCACTTGTCTCCGCCTCCAGGAGAGTGTACTGCACTTGTCTCCGCCTCCTGGAGAGTGTCCTTCACTTGTCTCCACCTCCTGGCTAGTGTCCTTCACTTGTCTCCACCTCCTGGAGAGTGTCTTTCACTTGTCTCCACCTCCTGGAGAGTGTCCTTCACTTGTCTCCACCTCCTGGGGAGTGTCTTTCACTTGTCTCCACCTCCTGGAGAGTGTCCTTCACTTGTCTCCACCTCCTGGAGAGTGTCTTTCACTTGTCTCCACCTCCTGGAGAGTGTCCTTCACTTGTCTCCACCTCCTGGAGAGTGTCCTGCACTTGTCTCCACCACCTGGAGAGTGTCCTTCACTTGTCTCCACCTCCTGGAGAGTGTCCTTCACTTGTCTCCACCTCCTGGAGAGTGTCCTTCACTTGTCTCCACCTCCTGGAGAGTGTCCTTCACTTGTCTCCACCTCCAGAAGAGTGTCCTTCACTTGTCTCCACCTCCAGGAGAGTGTCTTTCACTTGTCTCCACCTCCTGGAGAGTGTCCTTCACTTGTCTCCACCTCCTGGAGAGTGTCTTTTACTTGTCTCCACCTCCTGGGGAGTGTCCTTCACTTGTCTCCACCTCCAGAAGAGTGTCCTTCACTTGTCTCCACCTCCAGGAGAGTGTCTTTCACTTGTCTCCACCTCCTGGAGAGTGTCCTTCACTTGTCTCCACCTCCTGGAGAGTGTCTTTCACTTGTCTCCACCTCCTGGAGAGTGTCCTTCACTTGTCTCCACCTCCAGGAGAGTGTCCTTCACTTGTCTCCACCTCCTGGAGAGTGTCTTTTACTTGTCTCCACCTCCTGGAGAGTGTCTTTTACTTGTCTCCACCTCCTGGGGAGTGTCCTTCACTTGTCTCCACCTCCTGGAGAGTGTCCTTCACTTGTCTGGATGTTGTAAATGTTTTTTTTTTACCATAGAGAGGATCCTGCGATCATCCACCACTGTTGTCTTCCGTGGACCTCCAGGCCCTTTTTATGTTGTGAGCTCACCAGTGAGTTCTTCTTTTCTCAGAATGTACTAAACTGTTGATTTGGCCACTCCTAATGTTGCTGCTATCTCTCTGATGGATTTGTCTGGTTTTTGGAGCCTTACAATGGCCTGTTTCACTTGCATGGACGCATGATGTAGGTTCACAGCAATGGATTCCAATTGTAAATACCACACTTAGAATCAACTCCAGACCTTTTACCTGCTTAAATGATGAAGAAATAACGAAGGAGTAGCCCACACCTGACCATGAAACAGCTTTTAATTCAATTGTCCATTTACTTTTGGTCCCTTGAAAAAAAAAGGGGGGGGGGGGGGGTGGCTATTCTTAAGCGCTGTAATTCCTAAACCCTTTGGATGTACATACCCTCAAACTAAACCTGAGATTGCGCACTTTCAGCCCATATCCATTATATAACTATAGCTTGAATATGTTTTGGTAAATACCTAAAAAACTAAAATTGTGCCTGTGTCCACATATATATAGACATAACTGTATATGAACTCCAATACATTGTAAATGTTTGTGACCTTACCAATGTTATGCCATGATCGTGTCATAGCTCAAACCCTATACCACTTTAACAATGGATGCATTTCAAATGGTTACCTTACAGTCCAATGAGCTTGTATTCTGTATATGCAGAAGCACAGCTCAGTGTACACTTTTGGCATCTGCTGAGATGAATGAACTCCTGCGCATGATCAGTTGTGACATCATTTAGGCCCGGCCAATCAAAACTGACAAAGATCAGCCCTCTGAAGAACACCGCGTGGAGATGGGAGTTCTGGAACACCCCAGCACTAGAGTGGTAGTTCCACTTTAAAATCACCTAAATACATTCCAGGTACATTAAAACAAAAGGTGCTGTTTAAAGAAAGCAGCCACAGCCTGTGTAGAAAGGCCTTCTCTCTGCCAGCATGCTGCAGAAAAGAACCTTTGCTCTTTTAGTGGAAACAGTGGTCTCTCTACAGAGGTATGATATTCTCCTGGCTGAGTTAGAGCTCTCCAATAACCTGAGAGGGTTAGCACTTCTGGTTGCAGATCTATGTCAGACCTCTACACAGAGAGCAGGGGTATTTCCTACATGCTGGCAGGGGACAGGCTTTTCTACTTTGGCTGTGTCTGCTTTCCCTTAAAAAATGAATTATGAGACCTTTCAAACCTTTTGTTTTGATTCACCTGGAATGTTTTTAGTGGAACTAAACCTATTGAATTAACGGTTTGACAAAACAGTTATATGGAAGGCATGCTGTGAATGATATATGTCACAGTTGCTTGTGCTCTCAGCCGAACTATCAAGCCATCAAATGGCTGGTGTCATAACTGATCACATGTGGTGCACCAAAGCAACTGTAGATCAAACAGAGGCTAAGATGGCAACTTCCTTGGCTGTAAAGTATAGGAGGATACCTGTATTTTCAAAGAAAGTAGTGTTATCCGTTTTGGCCACCCTGTGCTCCAGGTATGTACTTGCCTGATCTGAGCAGCTGCAGCCTGGAAGGCTGATTAGATCTGCCGGACAAAATATTTTCCTCCTTGGCTGTGCTTGCACAATCAATCCATATTAACCTCTGTAGGGTCGTCTCATAGGTTTCCTGTATTATAGACAACCCCATAGCAGTCAACAGGAGGTTACCTAAAATAACAACTGCCCTGTATTGGCCAGCTCAACCCAAAACCCATCACAGGATCACAGCTGGCGTATTATTTGGAGACTCCAGCAGTGGTCCCTCCACCGGAATTAAGTGTTTTAATGGTTATCGGGCAGTGCAGAGGTTGATGAGTGGAATACATGCAATCATCAAAGACAATTGGCAACAAGGTCATTCTGTTTTCTTCCTCAATTTTTTTTAGGGTCATGGAGAACCCCAAGATGTGTTTGTGAAAGTTGCTGGAGGGCCCAGTCCACAGATCAAGAAGTTCTTTATTGTTCTTTATACGTAAGTCATCCTAAGTGCCATTGACTAATATTGCAATTTTCTATAACCAATGCTTGCTTTTGGAGTTCAGAGGGGAAATAATCTGGGGATACATAACTACAGATTCCCATGTTTTTGAGGTTGGCCTCTGCTGGAGTTACTCACCTTGGGATCATGGAGAATACACAGACTCATTCAGCAGGAAGTAATAATCAGCACATCCCTTCTATGACATCACTGCCTTATCAAGGAAGTACCATACAACCTCATTGGGATATCTTATGAGGGAAGTGCCATACTTCATCATTAGGATATCTTATGAAGGAGGTACCGTACTTCCTCATTGGGATATCTTATGGAGGAAGTGCCAAACTCCCCCATTGGGATAACTTATGGAGGAGGTACCATACTTCCCCATTGGGATATCTTATGAAGGAAGTACCATACTTCCCCATTGGGATATCTTATGGAGGAGGAACCGTACTTCCTCATTGGGATATCTTATGGAGGAGGTACCATACTTCCCCATTGGGATATCTTATGGAGGAGGTACCATACTTCATCATTGGGATATCTTATGGAGGAGGTACCATACTTCATCATTGGGATATCTTATGGAGGAGGTACCATACTTCCCCATTGGGATATCTTATGAAGGAGGTACAATACTTCCTCATTGGGATATCTTATGGAGGAGGTACCATACTTCCCCATTATGGTATCTCATGAAGGAGTACAATAGTTAGTCATTGGGATATCTTATGAAGGAGGTACCATACTTCATCATTGGGATATCTTATGGAGGAGGTACCATACTTCCCCATTGGGATATCTTATGAAGGAGGTACAATACTTCCTCATTGGGATATCTTATGGAGGAGGTACCATACTTCCCCATTATGGTATCTCATGAAGGAGTACAATAGTTAGTCATTGGGATATCTTATGAAGGAGGTACCATACTTCATCATTGGGATATCTTATGAAGGAGGTACCATACTTCCCCATTGGGATATCTTATGAAGGAGGTACTATACTTCGTCATTGGGATATCTTATGAAGGAGGTACAATACTTAGTCATTGGGATATTTTATGAAGGAAGTAGCATACTTCCCCATTGGGGTATCTTATGAAAGAGGTACTATACTTTGTCATTGGGATATCTTATGAAGGAGGTACTATACTTTGTCATTGGGATATCTTATGAAGGAGGTACGATACTCCCCCATTGGGATATCTTATGAAGGAGGTACCTTACTTCCCCATTGGGATATCTCATGAAGGAGGTACCTTACTTCGTCATTGGGATATCTTATGAAGGAGGTACGATACTCCCCCATTGGGATATCTTATGAAGGAGGTACGATACTCCCCCATTGGGATATCTCATGAAGGAGGTACCTTACTTCATCATTGGGATATCTCATGAAGGAGGTATGATACCCCTCCATTGGGATATCTTATGAAGGAAGTATTGTACTTCCTCTTTGGGATATCACTCAGTAATAAATATACTACTTTGTTATCAGGTCAATGACATCACAGGGTGGGGATTATCACTATTTTGCTTCCCATGACTTCAAAAGCAGCATCTCCATTGTAACCTGCTGGGAGCCTGGAGGTTACCCAATAGGAGGCAGTTGGTGCTGTCTTTGGGTTCGAGCTTACGTTATAGACCTGGTCAGTGGTCCCTTGTACCAGTTTGTACCAGTTCATTAATACACCAGATGAATCATATATCGAGTGATTATCGACTCCAATCTACTAAACACCCGGTGGGGCAGATTGTTCATTAGTTGCTGATCTCTAACCACTGACTGATCTCCTTTAGTCTCATTTGTCCCTAGGAAGTCTCCATCTGTGCATACACCCATCAGTCTGTAAGGGTAAATAGTGCCAACCTAGGGGGGCTTGCCAGGAGACAATTGCAGATTCCCTGAAAAAGCACTGAGCCAATTCTCTGAGCAGGGAATTACGTTTCTAGGGAGAAATCTGTACAGTTACCAAGGATCTAACACCTCCAGCATTGCCAAGGTTTCATTGTTCCAAGGATTAAAGAAAGTGAAGTTTTACAAAGCTGCTAAATATTTTACATATTTTGGTTTATATTGATCCTCTCCAAAACTTGATACTTAAAGAGGAACTGCAGTCCGCTGTCATAATTTGTAATAAAAAATATCTTTGCCATTCTGAAGCTTCCCTCCAACCACTCTGCATATTATATTATATATACTGTGATTCTGTACTCGCCAAAATACGCTACAGAAATCTACCCTCCACTGAGTCTGGCTGCAACCATTTTAACTGTGGGCAGCTGAAGCTGCTGCCTGTTCACTTCCTGGATTTACACAGACACACAGTGGCACACCTCCAGCTCTGCAGTTCTCATTGGCCCTCATCATGAGGGAGCTGCCAAGTATGTAGCTCTGGGAAGTTTCCTCCTGAGAATAGCAGTGCACTTCCTGGTATGTGAGGGTGCCTAGGCCCTCCTGTACCTACAACCGCTTAGCTGTATATCAGCAGGAAGAGATCCCAGGCACTGCTGCCTCTGGCCTCGAGAGATTTGGTGATGTCACCACTGTGCTGCTCAATGTTCTCCTTACTGAAGGCTGTGGCTTAAGGAAGCAAAGCCCTGCCTCTACCAAGATGGCCGCCTCCATATAGCGACAGTGCAGAACAAGGCATGGTAAGCCAGTAATGCAGGAGCGATGAGCTGCAGGGAGGTCACAGGCACTACTGGTGACTAGTCCCTTGGTCTCTGTTGGCTTTTTTTTTTTGGACGCAACATCAAGAGTTCAGTTCCCCTTTAAATCTGGATTACTAGACTCAGCTTTCTCTGGATCATAGACTGTTCTACTTTCCTCGCTGCATATTATCCTGGTGGACTTTTCTGTTTTTTACATTAAGTAACAGTTGATATTTAGAAGTTTGTACAGGTCACAAAGCACCTCTGAAAATAACAGTTTGCAGGACTCAGCAACACGGAAAATAGGCCAAATGATAACTTCACCACTTAGAAGGGGAATAACCGGCCATTAAATCAAGTTGTCTGTTCCCGCCACAAAACATCTGCCTGACGGGAAAGGTTAGAGAATGTAAATTTAGAACCGATCGACAAACGAACGTCACCTGCTAAATCCGAGAGTACCTGAACCTCCTGTACTGACCATCCTTTACTTAAAGGAAACGTACAATGTAGAATGGACTTTTGTCAATTTTATTCAACTTAAATGAAGATATTTTCATGTTTCAAAAAAGAGAACATACAAAAACAGGCAGTCTTTTCACATTTTATGTATTTTGTATATACACTATATTTTCAAAAGTATTGGGGCACATGAACTTTAATGACATCCCAGTCTTAGTCCGTAGGGTTCAATAATGAGTTGGCTCCGCCCTTTGCAGCTATAACAGCTTCACCTCTTCTGGGATGGCCGTCCACAAGGTTTAGGAGTGTGTCTATGGGAATGTTTGACTATTTTTCAAGAAGCACATTTGTGAGGTCAGGCACTGATGTTGGATGAGAAGGGCCTGGCCCGCAGTCTCTGCTCTAATTCATCCCAAAGGTGTTCTATCGGGTTGAGGTCAGAACTGTGCAGGGCAGTCAAGTTCCTCCACCTCAAACTCGTTCATCCATGTCTTTATGGACCTTGCTCTTCCCACTGATCACCAATGTAAGGAACATTCTTCTCACTGATCACCAATGTAAGGAGCATTCTTCTCACTGATCACCAATGTAAGGAACATTCTTCTCACTGATCACCAATGTAAGGAACATTCTTCTCACTGATCACCAATGTAAGGAGCATTCTTCTCACTGATCACCAATGTAAGGAACATTCTTCTCACTGATCACCAATGTAAGGAACATTCTTCTCACTGATCACCAATGTAAGGAACATTCTTCCCACTGATCACCAATGTAAGGAACATTCTTCTCACTGATCACCAATGTAAGGAACATTCTTCTCACTGATCACCAATGTAAGGAACATTCTTCTCACTGATCACCAATGTAAGGAACATTCTTCTCACTGATCACCAATGTAAGGAACATTCTTCTCACTGATCACCAATGTAAGGAACATTCTTCTCACTGATCACCAATGTAAGGAACATTCTTCTCACTGATCACCAATGTAAGGAACATTCTTCTCACTGATCACCAATGTAAGGAACATTCTTCTCACTGACCACCAATGTAAGGAACATTCTTCTCACTGATCACCAATGTAAGGAACATTCTTCCCACTGATCACCAATGTAAGGAACATTCTTCCCACTGATCACCAATGTAAGGAACATTCTTCTCACTGATCACCAATGTAAGGGACATTCTTCTCACTGATCACCAATGTAAGGAACATTCTTCTCACTGATCACCAATGTAAGGAACATTCTTCTCACTGATCACCAATGTAAGGAACATTCTTCCCACTGATCACCAATGTAAGGAACATTCTTCCCACTGATCACCAATGTAAGGAACATTCTTCTCACTGATCATCAATGTAAGGAACATTCTTCCCACTGATCACCAATGTAAGGAACATTCTTCTCACTGATCACCAATGTAAGGAACATTCTTCTCACTGATCACCAATGTAAGGAACATTCTTCCCACTGATCACCAATGTAAGGAGCATTCTTCTCACTGATCACCAATGTAAGGAACATTCTTCTCACTGATCACCAATGTAAGGAACATTCTTCTCACTGATCACCAATGTAAGGAACATTCTTCCCACTGATCACCAATGTAAGGAACATTCTTCTCACTGATCACCAATGTAAGGAACATTCTTCTCACTGATCACCAATGTAAGGAACATTCTTCCCACTGATCACCAATGTAAGGAACATTCTTCTCACTGATCACCAATGTAAGGAACATTCTTCCCACTGATCACCAATGTAAGGAGCATTCTTCTCACTGATCACCAATGTAAGGAACATTCTTCTCACTGATCACCAATGTAAGGAACATTCTTCTCACTGATCACCAATGTAAGGAACATTCTTCCCACTGATCACCAATGTAAGGAGCATTCTTCTCACTGATCACCAATGTAAGGGACATTATTCCCACTGATCACCAATGTAAGGAACATTCTTCTCACTGATCACCAATGTAAGGAACATTCTTCTCACTGATCACCAATGTAAGGAACATTCTTCTCACTGATCACCAATGTAAGGAACATTCTTCTCACTGATCACCAATGTAAGGAACATTCTTCCTACTGATCACCAATGTAAGGGACATTCTTCTCACTGATCACCAATGTAAGGAACATTCTTCTCACTGATCACCAATGTAAGGAACATTCTTCCCACTGATCACCAATGTAAGGAACATTCTTCCCACTGATCACCAATGTAAGGAACATTCTTCCCACTGATCACCAATGTAAGGAACATTCTTCTCACTGATCACCAATGTAAGGAACATTCTTCTCACTGATCACCAATGTAAGGAACATTCTTCTCACTGATCACCAATGTAAGGAACATTCTTCTCACTGATCACCAATGTAAGGGACATTCTTCTCACTGATCACCAATGTAAGGAACATTCTTCCTACTGATCACCAATGTAAGGAACATTCTTCTCACTGATCACCAATGTAAGGGACATTCTTCTCACTGATCACCAATGTAAGGAACATTCTTCCTACTGATCACCAATGTAAGGAACATTCTTCTCACTGATCACCAATGTGTAAAGTTTTTCTTTCTGGCTTTAAAGAAGCCCCAATCTTTAGAATGTTAATCTTGTCTTTAGCGCGGCCCCCCCCCCCGAACACCCGTCGATGGACGTTGCAGTTGTGCGGCTCTCCTCGGTGATCTATAGTCACGCAGTCGTATATTTCTGTGACCGTTACATTTTTTTCGGCTTCCAAATGAATTTATTGATATTTGCGGCCTGCCTCTGCGTTTTCCCAGCGCACGGCATATTTATTTTCTTTATTGTCTGCATCCAATTTCCATTAAATAAGAATATCTTGGGTGAAGTCTGAGAAAAGTAATGGGCTGTCTTCCCCTTTCATTGTGTCGCATTTTATGGCTCCGCAAATTCAGCCGGAAACAAGTTTATAAAAGAGCCAGTAAAAACGTCAGTGCCAAGTACCTTGTTTTATGGCGGCTCGGTGTTTGGTACGAAGAGAAACAGCCGGCATTACATGGTTAATTGTTTAATTTTGTTAGCGCTCCGATATCATATACCAATCGGCTGAAATATCTCCTGGAAATTTATAGAGCCAAGGTGAGTCTAAGAAAACGCCATCATAATTATAAACAGGTTGTCTTCTTGTAAACCAGGGCTCTGCAAACTGTTTGCCTTTTCTCCTGCATCATGGTGGGCAGGCAACTCTAACACAGCAAGTTCTCTTCTGCTTTCATTTGGACATTTTCCAGCAGTGACATCCAACTGATGATGTAGACCGCATGTGTCAAACACAAGGCTCAGGGGCCGATTCCGGCCCGCCAGGCCATTTCATGTGGCCCTCGCACCTCTCCTGCAGCTGCGGCACCCCTCTAGTCTGCGCCCAAACCTTGTCTCAGCAGTCGGCAGCAGAGAGAAGGACAGAACTCCTCCTACAGATCCTGCGCTTCTTTGTGCAGCTGCTCAGAGGCCCATCTATGCAACCCCCCTCGTCTCGACATTCCGCAGCAGAGAGAAGGATAGAACTCCTCCTACAGATCCTGCACTTCTCTGTGCAGCTGCTGAGAGGCTCATCTATGCCCCCCCCGTCTCGACATTCGACAGCAGAGAGAAGGATAGAACTCCTCCTACAGATCCTGCGGCTCTCTGTGCACCTGCAGCACCCCCTCCTCTCCGTCTCCTCTGGTCTCAGTATTCGGCAGCTGACCCTCCTGCAGCAGCTGAGAGGCTCGTCTCTGCCACCTCTGTGGCTCATCTCATCTTATAGTGTTTTTTTGCTTTAAAGGTGTATTTTTTCCAAAATAAAAATTCCAAAGCACAAATACCACGTGACGTAAAAAATTGCAACAATTGCCATTTTATTCTCTAGGGTCTCTGCTTAAAAAAAATATACATAATGTTTTTTGGGGGGTTCTAAGTAGTTTTCTAGCAAAGAATACAGATTCTGTAAAAAGTGGTAATGCCAGTATTTGGGGTCCTCTCTGTAGGGCTCATCCACTGAATACATGTATATAGCAGTGGGGGGAGGGCTCTGCGGTAAGCTGGGACTTGTAGGCATTAGAGGGTTGCGGCTTATCTAACCCACACAGGATGTGATTGGATAAAGGACTGTCACTTTATTTTCTCTCTCATTCATTTTCTATCAGTCCTCATCACTCGGCTCTGCTGGCCAGCAAAAAATAAACACTCAATAAAACCCATTTCTATTTCTTTACTAAATAGAAGTCTCAGTTGATTTACATTGTAATTCATTTAAATAGAAGCTTCTTATCACTCAGGCTGCATCTACAGTTCTGGTCCTACTCTAATGGATGGGAGTAGCAGCATTGTGACATCATCAGTGATATATGGGAGTAGCAGCATTGTGACATCATCATCAGTGATATATGGGAGTAGCAGCATTGTGACATCATCATCAGTGATATATGGGAGTAGCAGCATTGTGACATCATCATCAGTGATATATGGGCGTAGCAGCATTGTGACATCATCAGTGATATATGGGAGTAGCAGCATTGTGACATCATCAGTGATATATGCAATTAATTCATGTTATCTGACACAGGGACCGATGGCTGGCGGCTCCAATCCAGGTCTGGCAGATCTACATCCATTCCCTGAAGAGGGTGGACCTCAGCTGTGTAACCGGTCAGCTCACACAAATGTCTCTGGTCCTTCGAGGGACACAAGTGGTGCGCAAAGTCAGAGCGTACACGTCTCACCCGCATGAACTGAAGGTCAGTCATTTCTACTTCACTCCAATTATACATTAAAAGGGACATCGGGGCCTGTCTGCCGAATGCCTGAAACTTCTTCACCTAACCGTCCCACTTGCTACATTTCCTTATTGTTCTATCCCAGGGGCCTCCAAACCTATGAAACAAAGGCCAGTTTACTGTTCTTTAGACATTAGGAGGGTCATACTGTGGACAGTGGGAGTAGAAATTGTCTCATGTGTGGTATCAGTGGGAGGAATAGTGCCCCAGCATTGGTGTCAGTGGGAGGAATAGTGCCCCATCATTGGTGTCAGTGGGAGGAATAGTGCCCCATCATTGGTGTCAGTGGGAGGAATAGTGCCCCATCATTGGTATCAGTGGGAGGAATAGTGCCCCATCATTGGTGTCAGTGGGAGGAATAGTGCTCCATCATTGGTATCAGTGGGAGGAATAGTGCCCCATCATTGGTATCAGTGGGAGGAATAGTGCCCCATCATTGGTGTCAGTAGAAGGAATGGTGCCCCATCATTGGTGTCAGTAGAAGGAATAGTGCCCTATCATTGGTGTCAGTGGGAGGAATAGTGCCCAATCGTTGGTATTAGTGGTAAGAATAGAGACCCATTATTGGTATCAGTGGGAGGAAAATTACCTCATCTTTGGTGTCAGTGGGAGGAATAGTGCCCCATCATTGGTGTCAGTGGGTGGAATATTACCTCATCATTGGTGTCAGTAGGAAGAATAGTGCCCCATCATTGTTTCACCCCAAACTCGCTCACCCATGTCTTTATGGACCTTGCTTTGTGCACTGGTGAGCAGTCATGTTGGAATAGGAAGGGGCCGTCCCCAAACTGTTCCCACAAAGTTGGGAGCATGAAATTGTCCAAAATGTCTTGGTATGCTGACACCTTAAGAGTTCCCTTCACTGGAACTAAGGGGCCAAGCCCAATCCCCCACCATAATCCCCCCCCCCCTACACCATAATCCCCCTCCACCAAATGATTTGGACCAGTGCACAAAGCAAGGTCCATAAAGACATGGATGAGAGAGTTTGGGGTGGAGGAACTTGACTGTCCTGGTCTCAACCTGACAGAACACCTTTGGGATGAATTAGAGCGGAGACTGCGAGCCAGGCCTTCTCATCCAACATCAGTGTCTGACCTCACAAATGCTCTTCTGGAAGAATGGTCAAACATTCCCATAGACACCCTCCTAAACCTTGTGGACGGCCTTCCCAGAAGAGTTGAAGCTGTTATAGCTGCAAAGGGCGGAGCCAACTCAATATTGAACCCTCCGGACTAAGACTGGGATGTCATTAAAGTTCATGTGCGTGTAAAGGCAGGCGTCCCAATACTTTTGACAATATAGTGTATGTGAGATAGGGACCTTAGATTGTAAGCTCCTGGGGGTAGGGACTGATGTAAATGTACAGCATGTAAAGCACTGTGTAAACTGTCAGCACTAAATATCTACCTGTAATGATAAATAATAACAGCACACAGTTAAGTCATCTCTCCTCACTCTGCTCTCTCCACCCACCAGCAGATCACCTCTCAGTACAGACTGATTAGCTCTCAGTGCTGCCCCTCCCTCTCCTGTAGTGCTGTAAATGGTCTGGAGGCTGGCCACATACGTTGAATGAAATGTTATTGCGATGATTGGTGTATTTGATTATCCTCCCAGAATTCAGTTGAACCCTTTGTGTGGTGTATAGGTGGATCCCAGTGACGTGTTTATTCTCCCACCGAACGGCATCCAAGACCTTCACATCGCTGTGCGCCCCAACAAAGCCGGCAGCAGATTCATCTACCTCAACCTGGTAGACGTTGACCAACATCAGCTGGTAGCCTCCTGGTTGGTCTGTGTAGTGAGCCGGAATCCCGTTATTTCTAAGGTGAGCCGCGGATTTCAATGTTCTTTTAGATTGAATTTAAATATCGGGAACCATATCTGTGTTGTGTGCCTTTTAATTGGTTGTCACTCCCAGTGTGATTTAAAGAAACTGTGCGTTTGCCATTTTATTTTCCATTTAAACATAACACATTGCAAGCATGTTGGCACACGTCATTACAGATTCTGACCTGCTTCTGCTCTGTAAATTCTGAGAGAGGTCCATAAATGTAAAACTGACTGTAGAAACACACATTTTTTCATAACATCAAAGCCAGACTGCAGGTATTACTATAGTTTTTAGTTTAGAGTACTAGGGGTATAGGTTGGAACCTCTTTTAGGTATTCATTGCCATCTTTGGCTCTGTTGGGGAGATTTCTCTTTGTTGAGTACCTCAGTGACATCCTGATAAGAAATGTGGAAATGTGCAAGAAAACCTCACCAATGGGGACAGGCTAGGGTGGGACTTACAAAGTCTTACCAAACAAATTGGAGAAGATGACACCATGTGGACCAAGATGGCCGCTTGGAGCCCATCACAGGGGACAACCTAGTCCTCCATGAGCTCCTGCCAGACTGAGAACGAGGCCTAGCTCCCTCTTTGGGTCTACAGATCTATTGCAACCCAATAGAGGAGGGTGGAAAAATGGGAGTAGACAACACCATGTTGGCCAAGATGACCACCTGCAGCCCATGACAGGGGACAACCTAGTCCTCAACATGCTCCTGCCAATGAGCTCTTGCCAAACGGAGGAAGCAACACAGCACCCTCTTCGGTAACTTCTTTTAGGTATTAATTTCCATCTGTGGCTCTGTCGGGGGAGATTTCTCCTCATTGAGTGCCTCAGTGACATCCTGGTAAGAAATGTGAAGAATAGGGTCACCAGGACGGGAGGGCACCCACTGCAAGAAAACCTCACCAATGGGGACAGGCTAGGGTGGGACTTACAAAGTCTTACCAAACAAATTGGAGAAGATGACACCATGTGGGCCAAGATGGCCGCTTGGAGCCCATCACAGGGGACAACCTAGTCCTCAATGAGCTCCTGCCAAACTGAGAACGAGGCCTAGCTCCCTCTTTGGGTCTACAGACCTATTGCAACACAATAGAGGAGGGTGGAAAAATGGGAGTAGACAACACCATGTTGGCCAAGATGACCACCTGCAGCCCATGACAGGGGACAACCGAGTCCTCAACATGCTCCGGCCAATGAGCTCCTGACAAACGGAGGAAGCAACACAGCACCCTCTTCGGTAACTTCTTTTAGGTATTAATTTCCATCTGTGGCTCTGTCGGGGAGATTTCTCCTCATTGAGTGCCTCAGTGACATCCTATTAAGAATAGTGGAAAATGAGGTCACCAGGACAGGAGGGCACACAAAGCAAGAAAACCTAACTGCCATCCCAGCACCTAAACTGTGTCTTTGCCCCCATTGGAGGAAAAAGAGGGTTTGGGACTTTAAATGAGGTAGATCTAGCATGGCTAAAAGATGAGTCAATGAAACAAGACATGTTTTATTCATTAAAAAACATGACATGGCCATATGAGTACAAAAATAGTAAATAAGCATAACAATCACATATTATTGACCAGATATTCATAAAAACAATCATAGCAACTTGGAGATGACATATTGAGGTATCGGACAATTGTCCATAGTAAAGAATCGCTTGAAAAGCAGCATTTTGGGGTATCCTGGGAGTGGATGAAATAAAACCATCTAAAAAGAAAATGGTGCAACAAAATTGGCCCAACGCACGTTTCGTGTTTTCCTACCACATCATCAGGGGCGAGTGCATCAATGTCCCCATAGGAGAGACTTCCCATCGCTTCCTGTCCTGTCAATCTCTCCAATGGGGACAGACTTACAAAGTATCACCAACAAAATGGGAGTAGATGACACCATGTTGGCCAAGATGGCCACCTGGAACCCATCGCAGGGGACGACTAGTCCTCTATAAACTCCTGCCAGACTGAGAAAAAGGCCTAGCTTCCTCTTCGGGTCTACAGACCTATTGCAACACAATAGAGGAAATGTCAGAAACCATGAAATCAGGCCGAGACAGAAGGACAGTTAAATCAGACTAGTTTAATAATAAAAGTAAAAAGAACAAACGTGGTCAAAACATAGTCAAAGTTTAGTAACCGGAACGGATAGTCAGCCAAGCCAGAAGTCAGGGATCAATGTAGTGGAACAGCCAGCAGGATCTGGAGCCAGAAAGGATGTCAGCAAAGCTAGTCTTGAATAGGATCGCAGGAGATAGTTTCTGTGATGTTGACCAAGGCGAAGGCAGAGAACCTCTGGACTGGACAGCTTAGGTAGGCAGGACTGACGAGCAGGATATCATCAACAGCTGAGTAACCGTCTAGAGACAGGAGCTGGCAATTAGCCGACAGCTGAGTGGCCAGCTCAGAGAAGGAAGGGCTGAGCCCAGCCCTGACAGAAAAGTGGGAAAAAAGGGAGTAGACAACACCATGTTGGCCAAGATGACCACCTGCAGCCCATGACAGGGGACAACCTAATCCTCAACATGTTCCTGCCAGCCTGAGAAAGTGACACAGCGCCCTCTTCAGGGATGCAGACATATTGGAAAACCATGGAGGAAAGTGGGAAAATGGCAGTAGACGACACCATGTTGGCCAAGATGACCACCTGGAGCCCATGACAGGGGACAACCTAATCCTCAACATTCTCCTGCCAGCTGGAGAAAGTAACACAGTGCCCTCTTCGGGCATGAAGACATATTGCAACACAATGGAGGAAAGTGGAAAAATAGCGCTAGACCCGTAGGCTTATCTAATTGGAATAGCTGTCTTAACGTACTGATGTTGATGTAAATCATGGGTGCTCAACCTGAGGCCCTCCAACTGTTGAGAAACTACAAGTCCCATCATGCCCCTTCCTTTGGGGGTCATGCTTGTACCTGTCAGTCTTGCAATGCCTCATGGGACTTGTAGTTCCGCAAAAGCTGGAGGGCCACAGGTTGAGCCACATGATGTAAAGGATTTGGTTTCTGGGCAGGCAGCTTCTACACCCAAGAGGATCTTCACAGTCACCTTGGCTTGTAATGTAACAAAAACTGAAATTGAAGAGCCACACCATGGCTAAGAGGTCCAGATACAACTTTACTCTGATAAATCAAAGATAAATCAAATAAAGTATCCAACTTCTTTTGGCGGTCCAAAAGGGCCCCCTCTTCTCCTGGGCTAGAAAAATATGAGCACCTCTCCATATCAATCCAATATCACCATCCCCTCCTCAGGGTCATATTTAAAAAAGAAAAAGGGAGTAGATCACACCACATTGGCCAAGATGGCAACCTGAAGCCCATGACGGGGTACAACCTAATCCTCAACGAGTTCCTGCCAGCCTGAGGAAACCACATAGTGCCCTATTCAGGTGGCCACACATATTGCAACACTATGGAGGAAAGTGGAAAAACGGGAGTAGACGACATCACGTTGGCCAAGATGACCACCTGCAGCTCATGACAGGGGACAGCCTCGTCCTTAACAAGCTCCTGCTAGCCTGAGAAAGTGACACAGTGCCCTCTTCAGGTTGGCGAACATATCACAACGCCGTGGAGGAAGGTGGAAAAGTAACGCTGGACCCGTAGCCTTATCTCACTGGTATAGCTGTCTTAAAGTATGGATGTAAGTGATCCGGGTCCTGGACAGGCAGCTTCTACACCCCAGGGGATCTCCACAGTCTCCTTGGCTTGTAATGTAACAAAAATGGAAATTGAAGAGCCCACACCATGGCTAAGAGGTCCAGATACAACTTTACTCTGATAAAAGTCAAGGGGGCAAATAAAAAAAGTAGCCAATGCGTTTCGGCGGTCCAAGAGGGCCCCCTCTTCACCAAGGCTAAAAAAAAAAATATGAGGACCTCTCCATATCAATCCGATATCAATACAATATCCCCTCTTTGGGGTCATATTTTTTTTTTTAAATAGGGAGTAGATGGCAACTTGAAGCCCATGAGAGGGGACAACCTCATCCTCGACAAGCTCCTGCCAGCCTGAGGAAGCCACACAGTGCCCTCTTCAGATCAGCAGACATATTGCAACACCATGCAGAAATGTGGAAAAATGGGAGTAGAGGACACCACGTTGGCCAAGATAAACACCTGCAGCCCATGACAGGGGACAACCTCATCCTCAACAAGCTCCTGCCAGCCTGAGGAAGCCACACAGTGCCCTCTTCAGGTCAGCAGACATATTGCAACCCAACCTGCCCCTGCTTTGCCCAAAACAAAAGGATAAATCTGAAGCTGAGCTTTAATTTACATTTTATTGTATCAGTTTTATCTTTTTCTAGTGAGGGTGAAGTTCTTCTCTAACACTTGAACCGTGCATCTATCCCAGTTCATCACGGGAGGCTGTGTGTAGTATTTGGCAGCAGAGGAGCGTTGGTAATTTAGAAGAAGATAATTGTCTATGGAGTTATAGGACATTAGTGCCCATCACATGGCCATCCATCATCCAGGCTTCCTTGCAGCTTTACTGCCCTCTCATGGACCGTCATGTAAAGTTTCCAACGTTTGGATGAAAAACTTCCTCCGTTCCCTGACAGTGTTTAATGAGCTCTTAATGGGCAGCCATTCATATTCATGGCTATCCTCCGAGTTTTTAATCTCCGCTGGTTTATTAAAACCATCAGACGCCGAGTCCTGGAATGTACTTGTGGCCTTTATAAGAGTCATAATGTTCCAACAGCAAAATGAAGATTCTAATTGAGCGCAGAATGGAAGCGGAATGTTTATTTGTAATATACCGATATCGGAGAAATTAAAGGTGAATGCTACCTGTATAATGTTCCTAAAAAGCACGGATTTTATATTAAAGCTCTTTCCATCCACAGAATGCATATGTGCGGTTTCAAAGAGGGCGGGCTTTATCGCCCGCGTGCTGTGTTTATGGGAGGAAGATGTAACTGTGCTGCAGCACACCATAGCAACAATTGGTTGTGTTTTTCCTTCAGCTAAATATTGGCTGTGTCTTAATGGGATGCAGAGTTCAGAGGTCAGTAATAGGTGAGGCAGAGTTCAGAGGTCAGTAGTAGGTGAGGCAGAGTTCAGAGGTCAGTAATAGGTGAGGCAGAGTTCAGAGGTCAGTAGTAAGTGAAGCAGAGTTCAGAGGTTAGTAGTAAGTGAGGCAGAGTTCAGAGGTCAGTAGTAAGTGAGGCAGAGTTCAGAGGTCAGTAGTAAGTGAGGCAGAGTTCAGAGGTCAGTAGTAAGTGAGGCAGAGTTCAGAGGTCAGTAGTAAGTGAAGCAGAGTTCAGAGGTCAGTAGTATGTCAGACAGAGTTCAGGGGTCAGTAGTAAGTGAGGCAGAGTTCAGAGGTCAGTAGTAAGCGAAGCAGAGGTCAGTAGTAGGTGAGGCAGAGTTCAGGGGTCAGTAGTAGGTGAGGCAGAGTTCAGAGGTCAGTAGTAAGTGAGGCAGAGTTCAGAGGTCAGTAGTAGGTGAGGCAGAGTTCAGAGGTCAGTAGTAAGTGAAGCAGAGTTCAGAGGTCAGTAGTAGGTGAGGCAGAGTGCAGAGGTCAGTAGTAGGTGAGGCAGAGTTCAGTAGTAAGTGAAGCAGAGTTCAGGGGTAAGTAGTAGGTGAGGCAGAGTACAGAGATCAGTAGTAAGTGAAGCAGAGTTCAGAGGTCAGTAGTAGGTGAGGCAGAGTTCAGAGGTCAGTAGTAAGTGAAACAAAGTTCAGGGGTCAGTAGTAAGTCAGGCAGAGTTCAGAGGTCAGTAGTAAATGAGGCAGAGTTCAGAGGTCAGTAGTAAGTCAGGCAGAGTTCAGAGGTCAGTAGTAAATGAGGCAGAGTTCAGAGGTCAGTAGTAAGTGAGTCACGAGTTCAGAGGTCAGTAGTAAGTCAGGCAGGGTTCAGAAGTAAGTGAGGCAGAGTTCAAAGGTCAGTAGTAAGTGAGGCAGAGTTCAGAGGTCAGTAGTAAGTCAGGCAGAGTTCAGAGGTCAGTAGTAAGTGAAGCAGAGGTCAGAGGTCAGTAGTATGTGAGGCAGAGTTCAGAGGTCAGTAGTAAGTGAAGCAGAGTTCAGAGGTCAGTAGTATGTCAGACAGAGTTCAGAGGTCAGTAGTAAGTGAGGCAGAGTTCAGGGGTCAGTAGTAGGTGAGGCAGAGTTCAGAGGTCAGTAGTAAGTGAGGCAGAATTCAGAGGTCAGTAGTAGGTGAGGCAGAGTTCAGAGGTCAGTAGTAAGTGAAGCAGAGTTCAGGGGTCAGTAGTAGGTGAGGCAGAGTGCAGAGGTCAGTAGTAGGTGAGGCAGAGTTCAGAGGTCAGTAGTAGGTGAGGCAGAGTTCAGAGGTCAGTAGTAAGTGAAGCAGAGTTCAGGGGTCAGTAGTAGGTGAGGCAGAGTTCAGAGGTCAGTAGTAAGTGAAGCAGAGTTCAGAGGTCAGTAGTAAGTCAGGCAGAGTACAGAGGTCAGTAGTAAGTGAAACAAAGTTCAGGGGTCAGTAGTAAGTCAGGCAGAGTTCAGAGGTCAGTAGTAAATGAGGCAGAGTTCAGTAGTAAGTGAGTCACGAGTTCAGAGGTCAGTAGTAAGTCAGGCAGGGTTCAGAAGTAAGTGGGGCAGAGTTCAGAGGTCAGTAGTAGGTGAGGCAGAGTTCAGAGGTCAGTAGTAAGTGAGGCAGAGTTCAGAGGTCAGTAGTAGGTGAGGCAGAATTCAGAGGTCAGTAGTAGGTGAGGCAGAGTTCAGAGGTCAGTAGTAAGTGAGGCAGAGTTCAGAGGTCAGTAGTAAGTGAAGCAGAGGTCAGTAGTATGTGAGACAGAGTTCAGGGGTCAGTAGTAAGTGAGGCAGAGTTCAGAGGTCAGTAGTAAGTGAAGCAGAGGTCAGTAGTAAGTGAGGCAGAGTTCAGGGGTCAGTAGTAGGTGAGGCAGAGTTCAGAGGTCAGTAGTAGGTGAGGCAGAGTTCAGAGGTCAGTAGTAAGTGAGGCAGAGTTCAGAGGTCAGTAGTAGGTGAGGCAGAATTCAGAGGTCAGTAGTAGGTGAGGCAGAGTTCAGAGGTCAGTAGTAAGTGAGGCAGAGTTCAGAGGTCAGTAGTAAGTGAAGCAGAGTTCAGAGGTCAGTAGTATGTGAGACAGAGTTCAGGGGTCAGTAGTAAGTGAGGCAGAGTTCAGAGGTCAGTAGTAAGTGAAGCAGAGGTCAGTAGTAAGTGAGGCAGAGTTCAGGGGTCAGTAGTAGGTGAGGCAGAGTTCAGAGGTCAGTAGTAGGTGAGGCAGAGTTCAGAGGTCAGTAGTAAGTGAAGCAGAGTTCAGGGGTCAGTAGTAGGTGAGGCAGAGTGCAGAGGTCAGTAGTAGGTGAGGCAGAGTTCAGAGGTCAGTAATAGGTGAGGCAGAGTTCAGAGGTCAGTAGTAAGTCAGGCAGAGTACAGAGATCAGTAGTAAGTGAAGCAGAGTTCAGAGGTCAGTAGTAGGTGAGGCAGAGTTCAGAGGTCAGTAGTAAGTGAAACAAAGTTCAGGGGTCAGTAGTAAGTCAGGCAGAGTTCAGTAGTAAGTGAGGCAGAGTTCAGAGGTCAGTAGTAGGTGAGGCAGAGTGCAGAGGTCAGTAGTAGGTGAGGCAGAGTTCAGAGGTCAGTAGTAGGTGAGGCAGAGTTCAGAGGTCAGTAGTGAGGCAGAGTTCAGAGGTCAGTAGTAGGTGAGGCAGAGTTCAGGGGTCAGTAGTAGGTGAGGCAGAGTGCAGAGGTCAGTAGTAGGTGAGGCAGAGTTCAGAGGTCAGTAGTAGGTGAGGCAGAGTTCAGAGGTCAGTAGTGAGGCAGAGTACAGAGGTCAGTAGTAGGTGAGGCAGAGTTCAGAGGTCAGTAGTAGGTGAGGTAGAGTTCAGGGGTCAGTAGTAGGTGAGGCAGAGTGCAGAGGTCAGTAGTAGGTGAGGCAGAGTTCAGAGGTCAGTAGTAGGTGAGGCAGAGTTCAGAGGTCAGTAGTGAGGCAGAGTTCAGAGGTCAGTAGTAAGTGAGGCAGAGTTCAGAGGTCAGTAGTAGGTGAGGCAGAGTTCAGAGGTCAGTAGTAGGTGAGGCAGAGTTCAGTAGTAGGTGAGGCAGAGTTCAGAGGTCAGTAGTAGGTGAGGCAGAGTTCACCCACAAACCACTGGCATCCTATTCACTTCCAACTGTTGACACCCCCCCAACTAATATGTGAGGTCATATTGGACCCCCCCCCCCCCCATCCTGTGCACCGCACACATTGCACCCATGGAGGATAGGCCACTGGTTCTCATACATGTAATGTAGGTCCTTCATCACCCAATGTGACTCCGCTGCAAGCCCTGCTGTAGTTGTGTGGGCGGAGCTTATCATGGAGGAGGAGCAGTGGCACCAGAACAGATCACAGGACTGAAACTCTTTGCCTGTATCTCACACTTTGTATATAATCAATAAATAAAAAGTAAAAATGTAATTAAAACGGCGAAGACCTTTTTTTTCCTGTTGCCCCCGGAGTAGGCAGCAGCACAGTTTGCCTCACCGATAATGACTGACCGGTTAGCGCTGCGCTCATCTCTGCGGTTCCTCGATTCCCTGTAAATATACAGCACAGCCATTATTTTGCATTATGATAAATTGCCGGAGCGCTCTCTCTGAAAAGGGATTATTACCAGCTGACATGTATAATTTTGCTCGGCTGTTCATTGTTAAAACAATTTGAATTAGTATGTCTGGCATTCATTCCTCGGGGAGCCGCAATGAAACATTACAATGTGAAAATATTAAAGCTCTCCTGTAATTTGTTTCTGAAAGTGCTGTGCGTGCCGGATCCTCCGCCACTAATGGAAATAGATTAACGAGCTGAGGAGCGTGCACAGCCGCTACGTGGGCTTCTACGGCCGGACCGCTACTTATCTGCTCTGCTTCCAACCACTCATTACATCCGACCCGCCATCAGATGGGAACGTTCTAGAAATGTCTTCCTCAGATCCTATTACCGAGGGTTCAAATCCTTTCTTTCCTGGAGAAAATGCTGCTCTGGGCTTCCTACTGACCAGTCATGTGATTTGTGTTGAAGGGGCGGGTCAGAGGTCACATTGGCTGAACTTCCCACATTTTATTTAATGATTACTTTATAGTATTATTGTTTTATAAAAATGGTTATTTTATAATATTTTTATTCCATGATTATTTTCATTTCAGACTATTATTAAAATTTTATTTAATGATTACTTTATAATATTATTATTTTATAAAAAAAAATATTTAATGTTTTTTTTATAATATTTTTATTCAATGATTATTTTAATTTCAGAATATTATAACGGTGTTACAACACCAATAATGTAAAAAAAAAAAAAAAAAAGAAAACAACAAACATACAATCCAAAATAACTCAAATAATAATATTTTTAAAATATCTTTACTGTAAGAACGGCAAGGATGTGGAATTCCCTTCCACAGGCGGTGGTCTCAGCGGGGACGTGTGTCTTTTTTCAACCTCACCTACTATACTAATATTATAAAATCGACAAATAATAATATTATTGGATAATCATTAAATAATAAATAAATAAATAAATAAATACTAAAAAAAATCATTAAATAAAAAAATCATTAAATAAAAAAATCATTTAAATGACAACAATTTTTTGTTTTTGTTTTCAAAGGCCTTTGAAATCACAGTTCCCTCCGGAGACAAGGGCTGCAACAAAAGGATCACCTATACCAACCCCTATCAAGCAAAGAAGAGGTACTCCCTCCATACAAACAGGGCGGACCTACTGCAGTTCAAGGAGAACACCTTCGAGGTAACAGTGGCTTTTTTTTTTTTTTTTTTTTTTTAGCCTTTTCTTGCTGATATTTTTTAATGGTGGTTCCACCCGACTTGGCAAATTCAGAGTTTGGTGGACCTGGGTGTGTTTCCTTTATTTCCCGGTACTGACTGGAGGTCAACAGATATCCACAGAATCACATTCTATTAGAAATATGTTAAGACTTACATCATAAAATATTATAGAAAGCTGCTATATGTACAACATGTATATATGTTGATCGATTTTCAGATCTACACCTATATTACCAAAAGTATTGGGACGCTGCCTTTACACACACATGAACCCCAGTCTTAGTCCGGAGGGTTCAATATTGAGTTGGCTCCGCCCTTTGCGGCTATAACAGCTTCACCTCTTCTGGGAAGGCCGTCCACAAGGTTTAGGAGTGTGCGACAGATAGCGCCCCCCACACTATCTATTGCACGATACGACGTACAGGTACGACGTTTCACGCAGTGGAGCCGCCCTGCCGCAGTATATATATGCAGTGGGCAGTCTTTAAGTGGTTAATATAGTTTCTTTTTTTACATTTTTTTCTTTATTTAACTTTATTACTATTACAAGGGGGGCTAAAAAGCCCCCTATGAGATAGCACTGGAGAGGGGACAGGTTCTCTTTATGGAGACATCAGGTGTCTATTAGACTTTCTATGTCTCTCCTCTCCTCCAGTGCAGCTAACCAACTACATTTTGTGCTTCATTAGCTTCATCCACGGCTACAGTAGCTGAGGACCTGGAAGTGATATAATGCACATTGCCTGCGGGTTCACTTGCCGCAGGGGGGAGCTCACTGTGGGAGCCTTTACTACGGTTCAGTGCTCCCCCGGGTGCTGCTGGCAGGTGAGGGAGGGGCACACCTTCATACCCCAATAAAAATGATTGCCACCTGGATCACTTATCTGAATGCCCTTTACACAGTGCCGGGACAAGGTCATCTAGAGCCAATGGGTGAACATGCCAAACTGCCCCCCCCCCCCCAGGCAATATGAGATAAGTGTCAGCAAAAATCACCTCCCACAAAAACACTGAGCACTAATCTGCATGCTTACCCCCTAAGCATAAATCCCCCCTCCCCCCAGTACAAATTGTCCCTCTGCTGAAATCTTTGCCCCCCCATCTCAAATGCCCCTCCCCAAAAATAATTCACCCCTCCTAGTACCAATCCTCTACCCCTAAAATGTCCCCTCCCAGTATACATAATCTCCCCCCCCCCCCACACCACAAATCTTCTGCCCTCCCAACACAAATCCATCTAAATCACCACTCTTGGCACCTCCCCTCCAAACTCCCCCTTCTAGAAGAATACCCCCTGCCACCCCCCAAATTCCCCCTTTCAACACAAATCCCCTCTCCCCAATCCCTTTGCGGTACCCCCACCCCACCTCACATGATATCACAGTTCCCAGGGCAACTGCCCCTCCTGGCCACCCCTGGACTCCGCCCTGCCTTTGCTGGTTCCAAAAATCCACAGGAAGTGCACGGCGGCAGCAGCAGCCCCTTTGTATAGCGCGCCGTTTATACAGTAAGGGCCAGTTCACACCAGATGCAGCTCCATGCGTTTTTTTTCTGCACTAAGGACCAATTCACACCATAGAAACGCAGTCCGGAATACGCTCCAGATGCTTTTCTGCATGCGCGTTTCTGGTGCGTTTTTGATGCCTTTTTGGTGCGTTTTTCATGCAGTCTAGTGCACTTCCTCCCCCCTTTTTTTTCCTTAACCTTAAATAAGAACATGGGTGTTCCAGTGCATTTTTGATGCGTTCCTGGGCGTTCCCGTGAGTTTTGGATGCTTTTTACAGCGTTCCAGTACAGCCCAGTGCAGGAAAAATGCAGCATGTTCTACTTTTTTTTTCTGGAACTGCAAGCACTGGTCTGAACTGTGCCATTGAAAACCATATAACCTACTTTCTATGCGTTTTTGATGCAGAAAAAAACGCACTGGACTGCATGTGGTGTGAACTGGCCCTTAAAATGCAATGGCTCTAATTCACACCAATGCAGTCAATCAGTCTGGTCAGTTTCTGCACCAGAAACTGACTGCACTGGTGTGAACTAGAGCCATTGGAATACATGGAAAACACTGTGCATGCATTTTTAGTGCAGAAAACGCACGGAACTGGATCTGGTGTGAACTGGCACTAGACGTACGTTGGTAGACAAGGGGTTAAACCATAAAAGGAATATGAAATCTACTTCTGAAGTTACAATCTTCCTCCCTGCAGCCCATTAATAAGTCCCCAATGACTCGGCAGAAGACGCACGCTCCCGCGCACCGCCATGACGAACGTCCTCCTGTCCCGCCCGCCTCCTGCCTCCATCTACGCAACTTGATTAAGCCGTTCTAATTGCACTGTGCAGGAGGTCGCCCGTTTCCTGCCCCCGACACTTGTACAGCGAGTTGTGCGTACGCCGTGCAGGAGCGTGAGCTAATGAAGGTTCACAGGAAGCCGTCTCTGAAACGACTTAAATCAAGAGCCTGCGCGTGTCTGCTCCATCATTCACAGGCGCTTATTAGAGAGCCGCACGGCAGCGATCTCCAGGAGTTTACAACTCCCCCTCCCCCCCAGAGATCAAATTCCAGATAAATTACTTCCTTCAATCTGCAGGATTAGAATTCTGGGGCCGTACGGACCAATGGCTGAGCTCCTCCTCCTCCTCTCTCTATATATATATATATAATGGGATTCTACAGCCGGGAGGGATTGGTGATCAGTAAATGAGATGATCTCCTAAACCAGAAGAGCGGAATCATTCATTATCTGAGGCCGGCCGCGTCCAGATCTCCGGGAGACGTGATAATAACCGTCATTAGTTAGGATAATGCCGGGACTCGGGACTGATGAAGCCATTAAAGGGAATGTGGAGTATAGAAGTATATAATCAGAGGGGTTATCGCTGCTGAGTCTTACCTAAAGGGTAACTCCACTTTCGTGGGAGAAAAAAATAATATACAATGGCTACACAAGTCTTATTGTAATGAATGGTATTGACCACTTGCTCTGCCTATTTGTGTCTGTGTCTGATCTAATTACTGTATAACTCTCACCTGCAGAGCACTAGACTGAGAGACCCCGGGGATTGTGGGATATGTCATTTCCAAACAGGAAGTGTCAGTTCTCACACTACAGATAGAGGTCATCTATTAACCACTTGACCTCCGGAAGGTTTTTTCATGACCAGGCCAGTAGTTAGGATAATGCTGGAAATCAGGACTGATGAAGCTATTAAAGGGAATGTGTAGTATATAAATATATATTCAGGGAGTTATTACTGCCGAGTTTATTCTGCAGAAACAGATTAAAACCCAACTACATGCTGAAAAAAAAAAAAACACTCCCATCCCCCACACCCAGTGCCGGGAGAAGGTCATCTGGAGCCCAGGGCGAGCATGCCAAATTACAACCCCCCCAAGATGTATGATTATGTGTCAGCGAAAATCCACCCCCACCCCCCCAAAAAAAAAAAATCGAGCACTAATCTGCATTCTCCCTCTTAAGCATAAATCCCCCTTCCTCCTAGTACAAGTCCATCCCCCTGCTGAAATGCCCCCTCCTGGCACAAATCTTTGTCCCCCCTCACCAAACCATCTCACTCCCCATATGCCCCCCAGTACAAATTCCCCCTCCCCACCGAGCACAAATCCTCTCCCCCCCACATCAAATCCCCCCACCCCCCCTCCTAGCACAAATACCCTCCAATCATCTCTAATAGAATAATAGAATAAATCCCCCACCCCCCCCAGAACACTTTTGATCTTAGCACAAATCCCCCCCACGACCACCACTACCATATTACCTTTTCTAGCACAAACCCCCTAGATCCCCACTCCTAGCACAATTCAGCTTCACCCATCCCCCCTCCCAACACAAATCCCCCAAAATCACCACTCCTAGTACACCTTTCCCCTCCTAGAAAAATTATTACCTCCTGCTGCTCCCCAAATCCCCCCCCCCAACAAATATTTTCTCCCCCCAATCTCCTCGTAGTGCATCCCCTCGCCTCACATGATACCACAATGCCCAGGGCAGCCACCCCTCCATCCCAGCCCTGCCCACACCCCCCTTGCATGACAAGAGTTAAAGGGCAACTCCACTTTCATTGCTTACCTTACCCCCAACTCCAGCCAGCTCTAGCGCTCTCCTCTTTTCGCTCTCATGCTCTGAGCTGTGGGAAATCCCTTGACGTCATCACGTACCATGCAGGGCTATTAAGGAGGAAATTCAGTCCCATTAGGTACAGGCTCCATCCGCCACCAGTACTGCCATTATTGCGCATGCGCAGAGCTCTGCCTGACCTTTGGGTCCTTGCAAAGCCCATGGGTGTATCTAAACGTAGGAGAGAGTTTTCTGTTCCCGTGCAAAGACAGGGTAGGTTTCAAATGTCCCTGGTAGCAGTGTGTGACGTACCTGGTAGGAGACTGAAATGACGAGGTCGGCTTCTCTTGTATCTCCAGCAACGCTGAGAGGGGACCAGATGCTGCCAAGGGACAGGAGGAACACGAGTGCCTGTAGGTATTGATTGCAGTGGCAGGAGTTGTAGACTCGGTGACTCAGAACATCGGGTCAGGAACTGCGAGGATGCTGGGTAGGTCAGCCGAGGTTAAAGGGGAACTCCACCAGGCTTGCAGGTTCAGGATACGTGGCTTCCCGGGGTTTCCCGTATTCTGGAGACAGGAGCACACTGTGTCCACCGGAGCTGGGATGAGGGGCAGCCAGCACAGGCACTCGGAGGTAGCATGGAGCCAAACAGGAGACAGAAGTGTGGTCATCAGGATAGCTGGAGTCAGCAGCGAGCGGGCAGCGGGGTACCAGGGCATCAGACAGAAGCAAGGTCAGGAGAAAGCCAAAGTCAGCAACCGATAATCAAGAGCATAAACAGAATCCAAGGTCAGGTCAGCAACGGATATCAAGCAGAATTCAAGCAGGGCACAAGGAAACAGCTGAAGACCAGTCCGCATTGAGCAGGAGTTAGAGCACCCTTTTAAATAGGCCGTCTTTTGGCAATGGGGATTGTGGATGTGTTCCCACGAGTGCGCACATTCTTGTGCGCATGCGCAGTGCATTGGCGCATATGCGCCCGCCTGTGCGCATTCGTACATGTGAGCGAGCGCCCGACGTGTCACAGCAGTTCTCTTACACAGTCTCTGCACGTGCATGGCAAACCCTGCACGTGTGTGGAAGTCCAGGGGGACCGCACATGTATAGTGAGTGGGGAGAGGCAAGAAATGTGCAAGTGCTGTTTTGCTACACAAATAAAGTACATTGTAACCAAAAAAAAAAGAGGGGGGAGGGGAAAGAGGCGGGGCAGCACAAGATGACATTTAGGGAGAAGGAAGGTCCGCGTCTACTCTGTGCTGGACATGGAGAAGGTAGGAGTGGGACCACGGCCACTGGTGCCCCTAACCCCTCTACAACCGCCTAACACATACTGTATGTGTCTGTATGTGCGTTGCTGGGTGGGTCACTGCCCGCCCCCAGTACTTTTAAAGACAGCGATCGGTCTGGACTAAAGATCAGTAGCTGGCAGGACTGGCTCTCGATCATGTGACCACTGTGACAGGGGGTCACAAGATCCTCCCCCCACCAGGCATTCAGAACTGTCTATAAGGATGCCGGAGTAGGGACGAAGAGGTGGTTTCACAGGACCGGTTGCATCTCTGGAACAAGGAATAAGATAAGTAATGATCCAAAGTGTCAATATTTTGTGTGGCCACCATTATTTTCCAGCACTGCCTTAACCCTCTTGGGCATGGAGGTCACCAGAGCTTCACAGGTTGTCACTGGAGTCCTCTTCCCCTCCTCCATGATGACATCACAGAGCTGGTGGATGTTAGAGACCTTGCGCTCCTCCACCTTCCGTTTGAGGATGTCCCACAGATCCTCAATAGGGTTTAGGTCTGGAGACATGCTTGGCCAATCCATAACCTTTACCCTCAGCTTCTTTAGCAAGGCAGTGGTGGTTTTGGAGGTGTGTTTGGGGTGGTTATCATGTTGGAATACTGCCCTGCGGTCCAGTCTCTGAAGGGAGGGGATCATGCTCTGCTTCAGTATGTCACAGTACATGTTGGCATTCATGGTTCCCTCAATGATCTGTAGCCCCCCAGTGCTGGCAGCACTCATGCAGCCCCAGACCATGACACTCCCACCACCATGATTGACTGCAGGCAAGACACACTTGTCTTTGTCCTCCTCACCTGGTTGCCCCCACACACGCTTGTCACCATCTGAACCAAATACGTTTATCTTGGTCTCATCAGACCACAGGACATGGTTCCAGTAATCCATGTCCTTAGTCTGCTTGTCTTCAGCAAACTGTTTGCGGACTTTCTTGTGCATCATCTTTAGAAGAGGCTTCCTTCTGGGATGACAGCTATGCAGACCAATTTGATGCAGTGTGCGGCGTATGGTCTGAGCACTGACAGGCTGACCCCCCACCCCTACAACAATGCTGGCAGCACTCATATGTCTATTTCCCAAAGACAACCTCTGGATATGACGCTGAGCACGTGACCTCAACTTCTTTGGTGGACCATGGCGAGGCCTGTTCTGAGTGGAACCTGTCCTGTTATACCGCTGTATGGTCTTGGCCACCGTGCTGCAGATCAGTTTCAGGGTCTTGGCAATCTTCTTATAGCCTCGGCCATCTTTATGTAGAGCAACAATTCTTTTTTTCAGATCCTCAGAGAGTTCTTTACCATGAGGTGCCATGTTGACCTTCCAGTGACCAGTATGAGAGAGTGAGAGCGATAACACCAAATTTAGCACACCTGCTCCCCATTCACACCTGAGACCTTGTAACACTAATGAGTCACATGACACCGGGGGAGGGGAAAATGGCTACTTGGGCCCAATTTGGAGATTTTCACTTAGGGGTGTACTGACTTTTGTTGCCAGCGGTTTAGACATTAATGGCTGTGTGTTGAGTTATTTTGAGGGGACAGCAAATTTACACTGTTATACAAGCTGTACACTCACTACTTTACATTGTAGACAAGTGTCATTTCTTCAGTGTTGTCACATGAAAAGAGAGAAGAAAATATTTACACAAATGTGAGGGGTGTACTTACTTTTGTGAGTTACTGTACATCAGTCTGGTTAGTCTCATGTTTCAGGCACTTGGGGAAGTCAGGGAAGAGCCTTAGCAGGGATTCAGCCCCAGAATGGGGCGTGGCTTTGCAGGATAAGATCATTGGTGGGGGGGAGGGGGAGGGGGGGTCAGCTATATAAGTCCAGGGTCGGTAGACAGAGAGGATACAAGAGCCAATAGTATTTCCTGGAAAGGTTTTTGTCTTTGATTGGATGATTATTTCTTTCAGGTGGGGGCGGGGGAAACCTACACCATCGGACTTCGCTTTGCACCCAGCGACAGCGGCGGATTGGAAGAAATTCTCATATTTATCAACGACCACGAAGATAAAAACGAGGAGACGTTCTGCGTCAAGGTCATCTACGAACAAACCCGGAAAGCCCTCTGAAGGTTCTGATTGGTCTGAAATATTATATCTCCAGAATGATGGACAATATTTGGAATGGTAAAGCTCCGGACAAAACATGATTTTTTTTTTCTGGCATAGAGTGTGGAAGGGTTAGAACCTCTGCTGATCTTTTATTGCTGGTGACTCCCTTCCATACTCTGACACACATGGTGTCACCGGGACAAGAACTGAGTGGAAATCCCCCCAACAGAAGCCCTTTTAGTCTGAGAGGTGTAAAGCCTCTGCCGTGTGTTTATTGCAGTCTATTGCTCTGTTTCTCAACCAGAGTGCCCCGGCATCCTCGTGTGTCAGTTTGTCCCCCTCGGGTGCCATGAGTGCGAGACCCCCGTGTGCCCCAGGATCAGAGGACTTTAATCTGGGGGAGGGGGGTGAGTTTTTGGTAATGGGGAGTCTCTCTCATTGGGGTGCACTTATGTGATGGGGCTCTCATATATAGGGGAACTCTAATGTGATGGGGAGCCTCTGTCATGGGGGGTTCTCTGATGTAATGAGGGATTCCCATATACGGGGGGCCCTCATATATATAGGGGGACTATGATTTGATAGGGAGCCTCTGTCAATAGGGTGCTCTGTTGTGATGGAAGTTCTCATATATAGGCGGGGGACACTGATGTGATGGGGGTTCCCATATATAGAGGGCACTGATGTGATGGGGGGGCTCTCATATATAGGGGGACACTGATGTGATGGGGGGGCTCATACATAGGTGGCACTGGTGTGATGGGGGGTTCTCATATATATAGGGGGCACTGATGTGATGGGGGGATCTCATATATAGGGGGACACTGATGTGATGGGGGTTCTCATATATAGAGGGCACTGATGTGATGGGGGGGCTCTCATATATAGGGGGACACTGATGTGATGGGGGGGCTCATACATAGGTGGCACTGGTGTGATGGGGGGTTCTCATATATATAGGGGGCACTGATGTGATGGGGGGATCTCATATATAGGGGGACACTGATGTGATGGGGGGATCTCATATATAGGGGGCACTGATGTGATGGGGGGGGGGTTCTCATATATAGGGGACACTGATGTGATGGGGGGGTTCTCATACATAGGTGGCACTGATGTGATGGGGGGATCTCATATATAGGGGGCACTGATGTGATGGGGGGATCTCATATATAGGGGGCACTGATGTGATGGGGGGATCTCATATATAGGGGGCACTGATGTGATGGGGGGATCTCATATATAGGGGGACACTGATGTGATGGGGGGGTTCTCATACATAGGTGGCACTGATGTGATGGGGGGATCTCATATATAGGGGGCACTGATGTGATGGGGGGATCTCATATATAGGGGGCACTGATGTGATGGGGGGGGGGGTTCTCATATATAGGGGACACTGATGTGATGGGGGGATCTCATATATAGGGGGCACTGATGTGATGGGGGGATCTCATATATAGGGGGCACTGATGTGATGGGGGGGGGGGTTCTCATACATAGGTGGCACTGATGTGATGGGGGGATCTCATATATAGGGGGCACTGATGTGATGGGGGGATCTCATATATAGGGGGCACTGATGTGATGGGGGGATCTCATATATAGGGGGACACTGATGTGATGGGAGGTTCTCATATAGGGGGGGACACTGATGTGATGGGGGGGTTCTCATATATAGGGGGGGGCACTGATGTGATGGGGGGATCTCATATATAGGGGACACTGATGTGATGGGGGGTTCTCATATATAGGGGGGGCACTGATGTGATGAGGGGTTCTCATATATAGGGGGACACTGATGTGATGGGGGGGTTCTAATATATAGGGGGACACTGATATGATGGGGGGGCTCTCATATATAGGGGGCACTGATGTGATGGGGGGTTCTCATATATAGGGGGGCACTGATGTGATGGGGTGGTTCTCATCTATAGATGGTTTCTGATGTAATGGGGGCACACTGATGTGATGAGTGGCCTCTGAGTCTGTGATTGGGTAGTTTTGATATCTTCCTGGGGAGATTTCTCCTCACCTCCTGTCCCGGTGACACGCTGGGTGTCATGGTGTGACGGTGTAATAAAAGGGCGCACCACTCCAAATTCTCAGAGCTCCTCCCACCTTATAACGAGGCTTCAGAAGATACAACATTGACTGCGATTCAGTGTATAAAAAAAAAGCAAATGCGTTTCGAGGATCTGCACCCGCTTCCTCAGGGCTCTGCTCAGAATTTTGGTAGAATAGCGCTTTAAATAAAAAATAGTCAGCAAGCGTTAGAATGATTCCGCGGACGCCATGTTGTCTCTATATAGAGAAGATCCCAGCAGCTTCTCAATGATTGTAAGTTTGTATTATTTGTAATTCTATATATTTATATTGTGTGTTTTCACCGAGCCCTGATCTTTGATACAATGTATAGTTTTATATTGTACAAATTCTATTTATATGTATTTTGGACAGATTTTGCACTATGAGATTTTTGATTTGCTCCTTTTTTATTAATTATTTCAAATAAAATATTTAGGTTTTTTTGCACATATTTGGGTGGAAGTTTTTATGGCCAAGTTTTGTTTCTATGAGTGACCAGCAATGAATGACCTCCCACTGAAGGTGTGCTCCACCCAGAGCTGATGGTGACTAATGAAATCAAGTATTGGCTTCTTATAACGTGTGAGTTCCCAACTCCGCCCAACTTCCAAAGTCATGGGGAATATGGAGGGGGGGTTTACACTCTTTGTTGAGTTATTAATTTACTATAGAGCCCAGGAGCCGCATGCAGCACTTTTTGTGCAGACCTTGGGAATGTCTGCAGTCTCTGATCATCTCCTGTATCATGTCTGCAGTCTCTGATCATCTCCTGTACTATGTCTGCAGTCTCTGATCATCTCCTGTACTATGTCTGCAGTCTCTGACCATCTCCTGTACTATGTCTGCAGTCTCTGATCATCTCCTGTACTATGTCTGCAGTCTCTGATCATCTCCTGTACTATGTCTGCAGTCTCTGATCATCTCCTGTATTATGTCTGCAGTCTCTGATCATCTCCTGTATTATGTCTGCAGTCTCTGATCATCTCCTGTATTATGTCTGCAGTCTCTGATCATCTCCTGTACTATGTCTGCAGTCTCTGATCATCTCCTGTATTATGTCTGCAGTCTCTGATCATCTCCTGTACTATGTCTGCAGTCTCTGACCATCTCCTGTATCATGTCTGCAGTCTCTGATCATCTCCTGTACTATGTCTGCAGTCTCTGATCATCTCCTGTACTATGTCTGCAGTCTCTGATCGTCTCCTGTACCATGTCTGCAGTCTCTGACCGTCTCCTGTACCATGTCTGCAGTCTCTGATCATCTCCTGTACCATGTCTGCAGTCTCTGATCGTCTCCTGTACTATGTCTGCAGTCTCTGATCGTCTCCTGTACTATGTCTGCAGTCTCTGATCATCTCCTGTACTATGTCTGCAGTCTCTGATCATCTCCTGTACTATGTCTGCAGTCTCTGACCGTCTCCTGTACCATGTCTGCAGTCTCCGATCATCTCCTGTACCATGTCTGCAGTCTCTGACCGTCTCCTGTACTAGGTCTGCAGTCTCTGATCATCTCCTGTACTATGTCTGCAGTCTCTGACCGTCTCCTGTACCATGTCTGCAGTCTCTGACCGTCTCCTGTACTAGGTCTGCAGTCTCTGATCATCTCCTGTATTATGTCTGCAGTCTCTGATCGTCTCCTGTATTATGTCTGCAGTCTCTGATCGTCTCCTGTACTATGTCTGCAGTCTCTGATCGTCTCCTGTACCATGTCTGCAGTCTCTGATTGTCTCCTGTATTATGTCTGCAGTCTCTGATCATCTCCTGTACTATGTCTGCAGTCTCCGATCGTCTCCTGTATCATGTCTGCAGTCTCCGACCATCTCCTGTACTATGTCTGCAGTCTCTGATCATCTCCTGTACTATGTCTGCAGTCTCTGATCATCTCCTGTACTATGTCTGCAGTCTCTGATCATCTCCTGTATTATGTCTGCAGTCTCCGACCATCTCCTGTACTATGTCTGCAGTCTCCGATCATCTCCTGTACTATGTCTGCAGTCTCTGACCGTCTCTTGTTGTGTGTCTCTGCTGTCTCTGATAATGAACATTCACTGAATTTTATGTGTGGCCCTTTGGTGATGTCAGGGCCCGCATCTGAGGCCCCCCCTATATCAAACAGTTGCTCATCCCGGCTATAGACAATCACATCTCCTCCATCTCCAGGTCTAGGCAGCAAAAATGAAACATTCTGTCGCATTCAATGGGCAGCTAATGGAGTTCACAGGGCCACAATTGCGTGCAATGCATGCGGTCTCAGTGCTGTGGTTCAGCCATTTTAGGGTTAAAACAAGTGGTGAGGAGCCAACATATCACCTTCCAGCAACCTGTCTACCACCCTCTGAAAAGCAATCCACAGCTGATTGCTTTTCAGAGGGTTGGCAAGGGCTGTCACAGGTAAGAACGGGCCCTGGATCATTAGTTTGGAGACCCCTGGCCTAGATAATGCTCAGCCTAGTGGACAATCACTAGACCAGCATTGTCACATGACTGTATTTTTGTGGCCGGCACTGCGATGGAGGAGGGAGCGGTAAGAGGGAGCGGTGAGTATGAAGTGGTCAGGTGGCCATTACACCAAAACGTTCTCTTTGCCCTAAATGGTGACTATTGGGTGTCATAATGGTGCCAAAAGTATTATCATGGAGTCCTCACAGCCCTACACCAAACCCAACATCGGCGAATCCCTTTACCCATAATGTATTGCACACTTATATATATATATATATATATATATACCGTATATATATATACACACTGTCTTGAAAGTCTAGTGGAATCAATTGCCTTCAGAAGTCACCTAATTAGTAAATAGAGTCCACCTGTGTGTCATTTAATCTCAGTATAAATACAGCTGTTCTGTGAAGCCCTCAGAGGTTTGTTAGAGAACCTTAGTGAACAAACAGCATCATGAAGACCAAGGAACACACCAGACAGGTCAGGGATAAAGTTGTGGAGAAGTATAAAGCAGGGTTAGTTTATAAAAAAATCTCCCAAGCTTTGAAAATCTCACGGAGCACTGTTCAATCCATCATCGGAAAATGGAAAGAGTATGGCACAACTGCAAACCTACCAAGACATGGCCGTCCACCTAAACTGACCGTGCCGGGCAAGGAGAGCATTCATCAGAGAAGAGCCAAGAGGTCCATGGTAACTCTGGAGGAGCTGCAGAGATCCACAGCTCAGGTGGGAGAATCTGTCCACAGGACAACTATTAGTCGTGTTCTCCACAAATCTGCCCTTTATGGAAGAGTGACAAGAAGAAAGACATTGGAGAAAGAAAGTCATAAGAAGTCCTGTTTGTAGTTTGTGAGAAGCCATGTGGAGGACACAGCAAACATGTGGAAGAAGGTGATCTGGTCACATGAGACCAAAATTCAACTTTTTGGCCTAAAAGTAAAACGCTATGTGTGGGGGAAACTAACACTGCACATCACCCTGAACACACCATCCCCACCGTGAAACATGGCGGTGGCAGCATCATGTGGTGGGGATGGTTTTCTTCAGCGGGGACAGGGAAGCTGGTCAGAGTTGATGGGAAGATGGATGGAGACAAATACAGGACAATCTTAGAAGAAAACCTGTTAGTCTACAAAAGACTTGAGACCGGGGCGGAGGTTCACCTTCCAGCAGGACAACGACCCGAAACATCCAGCCAGAGCTACAATGGAATGGTTTAGATCAAAGCATATTCATGTGTTAGAATGGCCCAGTCACAGTCCAGACCTAAATCACATTGAGAATCTGTGGCAAGGCTTGAAAATTGCTGTTCACAGACGCTCTCCATCCAATCTGACAGAGCTTGAGATATTTAACAAAGAAGAAGAATGGGCAAAAATGTCCTCTCTAGATGTGCAAAGCTGGTAGAGACATCCCCAAAAAGACTTGCAGAGAAAGGAGGTTCTACAAAGTATTGACTCCGGGGGGCGCCATACAAATGCCCCTCCCCCCCACACTTTTCACATATTTATTTGTATCATTTATCATTTTCCTTCCACTTCACAATTATGTGACACTTTGTGTTGGTCTATCACATAAAATCCCAATAAAATACATTTCAGTTTTTGGTTGTAACATGACAAAATGTGGGAAATTTCAATGGGTATGAATACTTTTTCAAGGCACTGTATTTATAAATCTAAATACAAACAAAAACAACAACATGGGTTTTATTGGGAAAATTGAGATTAGTAGTTAATGTTTAGAATCCAGAATTTCGGGGCTGTCTCTGTGTAGCCGGGGTCTGTTCTCGGGATGTAATCTCAGCGGTCGCCCTCATTGGAATATCATAGGGGAGATAAGCACACATTGCGGGTCAGGCCTCTTTAAGGGCGGAATCTTGATGAGTAAGGGACAAAGCCCTCACTTTGGGGACTATATTGGTCCTTTCTCGAAGAACAATTTAAATCTCAGATGCTGTTGCTATTAAGGCTCTTCTACAGGATGACCTTCAGCTCCTCGGCTGCCATATCTAACCCTCAGCCTGATTGTTACAATTGGGTCCCACAAGAGCATTTTGACACTCAGCTTGTCCAATTAATGTTCCTCAGCCGAGCTTACAGAATTCCCAGGAGCACGCCGAATCCTCCACTTAACCCTTTGGGAGTCCAAAGCTGGAGCTCTATGGCCATACATAGAACCGTGGTGGGCCAGAGAGTCTCCCCTCCAGATCCGCTGCTTAGGGAATTTGAATTTGCCTTAAGGCGCTTCTCATACCTTAGAGAACATCTGTCATGTCTGTAGGCCTCCCTTGACACCCCCCCCCCCCAACTCAGCCTTCTGGAGCCAACTTATTTCCCAGCAAAAATATGATAAACCCCTCTAACCGGGGAAACGCATTAGACGTGAGGAGCCTGGTGGGGTATTAAGGCCACTTTGTGCAATAAAGTAGATTCCATGCTGACGTATGCAAGATGCCGTTTTCATGTTGCATTGCAGCTAAAAAAAAATAAAGAAAATTAAATAATGAAGAAAAATGCAAAAAAATTGCATAAATACAGTATATATATATATATATATATATATATATATAGTATCTCACATAAGTTAGTACACCCCTCACATTTGTGTAAATCTTTTCTTCTATCTTTTCATGTGACAACACTGAGGAAATGACACTTGTCTACAATGTAAAGTAGTGAGTGTACAGCTTGTATAACAGTGTAAATTTGCTGTCCCCTCAAAATAACTCAACACACAGCCATTAATGTCTAAACCGCTGGCAACAAAAGTCAGTACACCCCTAAGTGAAAATGTCCAAATTGGGCCCAATTAGCCATTTTCCCTCCCCCAGTGTCATGTGACTCGTTAGTGTTACAAGGTCTCAGGTGTGAATGGGGAGCAGGTGTGTTAAATTTGGTGTTATCGCTCTCACTCTCTCATACTGGTCACAGGAAGTTCAACATGGCACCTCATGGCAAAGAACTCTCTGAGGATCTGAAAAAAAGAATTGTTGCTCTACATAAAGATGGCCTAGGCTATAAGAAGATTGCCAAGACCCTGAAACTGAGCTGCAGCACGGTGGCCAAGACCATACAGCGGTATAACAGGACAGGTTCCCCTCAGAACAGGCCTCGCCATGGTCCACCAAAGAAGTTGAGGTCACGTGCTCAGCGTCATATCCAGAGGTTGTCTTTGGGAAATAGACGTATGAGTGCTGCCAGCATTGCTGCAGAGGTTGTAGGGGTGGGGGGTCAGCCTGTCAGTGCTCAGACTATACGCCGCACACTGCATCAAATTGGTCTGCATGGCTGTCATCCCAGAAGGAAGCCTCTTCTAAAGATGATGCACAAGAAAGTCCACAAACAGTTTGTTGAAGACAAGCAGACTAAGGACATGGATTACTGGAACCATGTCCTGTGGTCTGTATTTGGTTCAGATGGTGACAAGCGTGTGTGGCGGCAACCAGGTGAGGAGGACAAAGACAAGTGTGTCTTGTCTACAGTCAAGCATGGTGGTGGGAGTGTCATGGTCTGGGGCTGCATGAGTGCTGCCGGCACTGGGGGGGCTACAGATCATTGAGGGAACCATGAATGCCAACATGTACTGTGACATACTGAAGCAGAGCATGATCCCCTCCCTTCAGAGACTGGGCCGCAGGGCAGTATTCCAACATGATAACCACCCCAAACACACCTCCAAGACCACCACTGCCTTGCTAAAAAAGCTGAGGGTAAAGGTGATGGACTGGCCAAGCATGTCTCCAGACCTAAACCCTATTGATCATCTGAGGGACATCCTCAAAGGGAAGGTGGAGGAGCGCAAGGTCTCTAATATCCACCAGCTCTGTGATGTCATCATGGAGGAGTGGAAGAGGACTCCAGTGACAACCTGTGAAGCTCTGGTGACCTCCATGCCCAAGAGGGTTAAGGCAGTGCTGGAAAATAATGGCGGCCACACAAAATATTGACACTTTGGGTCCAATTTGGATATTTCACTTAGGGGTGTACTGACTTTTGTTGCCAGCGGTTTAGACATTAATGGCTGTGTGTTGAGTTATTTTGAGGGGACAGCAAATTTACACTGTTATACAAGCTGTACACTCACTACTTTACATTGTAGCAAAGCGTCATTTCTTCAGTGTTGTCACATGAAAAGATAGAAGAAAATACTTACCAAAATGTGAGTGAGGGGTGTACTTACTTTTGTGAGATACTGTGTGTGTGTGTGTATATATAGATATATATATGTAGATATATACATATATATATATCTATATATAAAACTAAGCTTTTGGACAGAAAACTAAAGGATTAAGGGCAGGAAACAGTTAAAAATAGTTGATAATAAAAGTTTATGGATAACTTCACTTCCTTGGGAAAAAAAATATAAAAAGTTTATAATAAATAAATTAAAAAGAAAAACAAAACTAAGCTTCCGGGAAAAAAATCTAAAGGGATAAGGGGATGAGTCCTTTAAAAACGAATAATAGAAATGTAAGGGTAATTCCACTTTCTTGGGAAAAGAATGTATAATAAAAGAAAAAAACACAAACGAGATAGAAATTAAAAGCAAAATAATAAAAAACAAAACAAAAAGAAACTAAGCTTCTTGAAAAAAAAGCTAAAATGATAAGGGGAGGAAGTAGTTAAAAAAGAACTAATAAAGTTTAATGGGTAACTCCACTTTCTTGGGGTAAAAAAAATATAAAAAAAGTTTTAAACAAAATAAAAATGCAAAACAATACAAGGCAAAAAACAAACGAAGCTTCTGGGGAAACAAAAGCTAAAAGGATAAAGGGAGAAATCAGTTAAATAGAACAAATTATAAAAGGTAAAGCCGAACTTAACTGCTTCTCATATCTTAGAGAACATCTGTCATGTCTGTAGGCCTCCCCTGACACCCCCCAACTCAGCCTTCTGGATCCGACTTATTTCCCAGCTAAAATATGATAAATATGAGAAACGCGTTAGACGTGAGGAGACTGGTGGGGTATTAAGACCACTTTGAGTAATAAAGTAGATTCCATGCTGAGATGCAGTTTTCATGTTGCATTGCAGGTGAAAAATTTATGAACAAAAATGCAGAAAAATTGCAGAATATTTGCAAAGGAATTAAAAAAAAAAAAGGTTTTGGAAAAAAAAAGCTAAAATAATAAGGGGGGGGCTATTAAAAAGAACTAATAATAAAAGTTAAAGGGTATCTCCACTTTCTTGGGAAAAAAATATTTAAAAGAATTATCTATAAAAAAAACACACAAAAAAACAAAATAAATAAATGGCTGAAAAAAAAAAAAGCTAAAATAATAAGGGAAGGAAGCAGCCAAAAAGATTGAATAAAAGTTAAAGGGTAACTCGACTTTCTTATTATAAAATTATTATTATTAATTATTATATAATAATATTAGAAAATGATATGTAAAAAAACAAACTAAGCATCTGAGAAAAAATCTCAAACAATAAGGGGGGGGGACAGTTACAAAGAACTACTAATTAAAATGTGATACTTTCATGTTACAGAAAATAGCAAATAAAATAATTAACATATTGCAATTGCTACACAAGTCATACTGTAACTGAATGTTATTAAAAATTCCCTTTCCTTTTCAATCTACAGCCGCTGTAATTTTCTGTAAAATGCAATATGACCACCTGGAGGCGCTCTGTACACAGATGGTATACAGAGGGACCCCCAGAGATGTTATTTCCTGCTTGTGGGATTGGCTCCCAGTCCGAACTAAGCTACAAGTCAGATTTTGGGCATCCCCTGCAACAATATTGTAATTTTTGGTGATATTACCAAAGGGAAATCACGCCTAAAGGGATGCAGACCCTGCCACTTTCCTCATTAGAGCTCTGCAAGTGCAGCAGCTGATTGAGAATTATACAGTCACTCCCATTCACACATGGACACAGAGAAACACACAGGGATTTTTTCAGAATAACAAAAAGGTAGGAATTTGCTACAAAGGTTGTTACAATCCCTGCAATGTACAGAGATCACTCCGAGGGGGGAGGGGTTGTTTGCTCAACAAAAGTGGAGTTACTCTTTAAAGCGGACCACCCGCACCTCTTGTCCTGGCCTTGCTCTCAGCACAGAATCCTTGCCCACCATGGACACATATCTGCGGCGTGTGGGCATTAGGACCCGCCTTGCCATCACACATGCATTGTGGGCCACAAGAGGTTAAAGCTTGTGAGAAAGCTGAGATTTTGGTGGTCGGGTTCACCTATACTCCAAGCATTGCTCTCGCTGCAGCGGGTTGAGAAAGGCGCAGCGTGTAAAATATTTCCATAGCATCCATTTTAATTCATCAATAAATTTGATTACAAGGCACTTAATCAGCACGGAGTTAATCAGAGGAGCTGCGGCAGCGACACGGAAAGCCGCTATCAATGGAGGTAATGTATGCAATCACCGCCTCATTATTTAGAGTGGGAGATCGGCCTTCTAATATCACTTCAATGGTTTCCTTCACAACACAATGCAAATCATACGGTGAGCCGTTACCATACACAGCACCTTTCTCCATACCGCCCAATACCGCTGCACGGCGCACGGCGGGTTTTATCTTTCAAGACGGGAAAAGAGAAGACCTTTTGCTTTCAACTTTTTCATGCAAGTGTAGCGCTGGTAGATTTGCGATCTACCATCTGATAGGTAAATTTAGTAACTTGTTCGCTAGGAAGGTTAGATTTGCCTCTGTTCCAGCTTGTCTGACGTTGTGTGTGTTTCCATACTGAGCGGTGGGTGTCGTCACCATGGGCTGGTGTTGGAAAGGCAACGTGTTGAAGCGTATGGATGCTCCTCTGTCCCGGAGACAAGCTCGGTGGAGGTGGTCCTCCGAGTTGCATTCTGGGCGAGGGTATTTATGGGACAGATGCCATATTTTGGGGTTCGTTTTACAGCCACCTGCTGGCCCTCCTGGCCGGGAGGTATGGATTAGAGAGCTACCTCGTGGTCCTCCGTTCCGGAGGCCCACATCGCTGCGGCGCAGGGGTGGGCCCAGAAGCTTGTCTGGGGCCTACCACAGCGGCCAAGGAATGGTCCTGAGCTGTCTATCCAAAAGGGAAGAAGCTGGACGATCGAGGAGATCCCAGGGGAGGACCCGTCATGGAAGGATCATGCAGAGTGCTGGTCTGGAGAGGGGCCTGGTGACTCGGTTGGAGGACGTTTTCTAAAGCAACTATACAGCATAGTGTTGCCGGGTTGGCTTAAAGGTTCAAGCACTGTGACTGACGTTCATTGCAGAAAACCAATACATCCTGTGGCAGAGGATCGTACGGGTTCATCCTAAACAAGTCTGTGGCAGAGACTTTTGTTCGTGCTACGTACTGGCTGCTAGGCTAGTGAGAGAGGCCTATCCAGGCGGGCAAGGAGTGTGTCCCACGAGGGAGTGCATTCTATTGAAATATCCAACCCCAAAGGACATTTGTCAAGAATTTTACCAAAAAGGTATTTGAGTTTTCCCCTGCGGTTTTCCTTCTGCCTCTTTCCTGCTACTTCCTTTGTTGATGGTTTAATAAACCATTGAAAACGTACTCAAGTGTTGGTGCGTGTGTCGTCCAGAGGTAAACTCAACGGAACGCCTAGATCCGGTGCCGGTGAAACAGAGGGAAGGAGAGTGAAGGTAACAAGCCGCTTAAACTAGCAGCTCCACCGAGAGTTATTGCTACACAAGTAACGTCCCTTCCATATAATAATCGTTCCTCCATAGTGTCAGATCGGAAAGCAGATTGATCCCCCCTATGTCTATACTAGCCGGCCCCCTTGGACACCAACTACCTTTAAGGTTAGGGTTAGAGTTAGGGCTAGAGTAACCCTATCAAACCCTAACTCTACCTGTAACACCATCTCTACCTGTAACCCTAACCCTACCTGTAACCCTAATTCTACCTGTAACACCATCTCTTCCTGTAACCCTACCTATAACCCTAACGCTACCTGTAACCCTAACCCTACCTGTAACCCTAACTCTAATTGTAACCCTAACCCTACCTATAACCCTAACCACCCTACCTATAACCTTAACCCTACCTGTAACCCTAACTTTACCTGTAACACCATCTCTTCCTGTAACCCTAACCATATAACCCTAACCCTACCTGTAACCCTAACTCTAGAGTTAGGGTTACAGGTAAAGTTAGGGTTCAGGTAGAGTTAGGGTTACAGGTAGTTAGGGTTAGGGTTACGGGTAGAGTTAGGGTTACAGGTAGTTAGGGTTACAGGTAGAGTTAGGGTTACAGGGTTACAGGTAGGGTAACTGTAACCCTAACCCTACTCGTAACCCTATCTCTACCTGTAACCCTAACTTTACCTGTAACCCTAACTCTACCTGTACCCTAACCCTACCTGTAACCCTAACTCTACCTGTAACCCTACCTGTAACCCTAACTCTACCTGTAACCGTAACTCTACCTGTAACCCTAACCCTACCTGTAGCCCTAACCCTACCTGTAACCCTAACTCTACCTGTAACCCTAACTCTACCTGTAACCCGAACCCTACCTATAGCCCTAACTCTACCTGTAACCCTAACCCTACCTATAACCCTAACCCTACCTATAACCCTAACTTTACCTGTAACCCTAACACTACCTGTAACCCTAACCCTACCTCTACCTGTAACCCTAACCCTACCTGTAACCCTAACTTTACCAGTAACTTTAACTCTACTTATAACCCTAACTCTACCTGTAACCCTAACCCTACCTGTAACCCTAACTTTACCTGTAACCCTAACCCTACCTGTAACCCTAACTTTACCTGTAACCCTAACCCTACCTGTAACCCTAACTTTACCTGTAACCCTAACTCTACCTGTAACCCTAACCCTACCTGTAGCCCTAACTCTGCCTGTAACCCTAACTGTAACCCTACCTGTAACCCTAACTACCTGTAACCCTAATTCTACCTGTAACCCTAAACCTACCTATAACCCTAACTTTACCTGTAACCCTAATTCTACCTGAAACCCTAAACCTACCTATAACCCTAACTTTACCTGTAACCCTAACCCTACCTGTAACCCTAACTCTAATTGTAAACCTAACCCTATCTATAACCCTAACCACCTACCTATAACCTTAACCCTACCTGTAACCCTAACTCTACCTGTAACCCTAACCCTACCTGTAACCCTAACTTTACCAGTAAACCCTAACTCTACCTGTAACCCTAACTCTACCTGTAACCCTAACCCTACCTGTAACCCTAACTCTACCCATAACCCTAACCCTACCTGTAACCCTAACTCTACTTGTAACCCTAACTCTACCTGTAACCCTAACCCTACCTGTAACCCTATCTCTACCTGTAACCCTAACTCTACCTGTAACCCTAACCCTACCTGTAACCCTAACTCTACCTGTAACCCTAACTTTACCAGTAAACCCTAACTCTACCTGTAACCCTAACTCTACCTGTAACCCTAACCCTACCTGTAACCCTAACTCTACCCATAACCCTAACCCTACCTGTAACCCTATCTCTACCTGTAACCCTAACTCTACCTGTAACCCTAACCCTACCTGTAACCCTAACCCTACCTGTAACCCTAACTCTACCTGTAACCCTAACCCTACCTGTAACCCTAACTCTACCTGTAACCCTACCTGTAACCCTAACTCTACCTGTAACCCTACCTGTAGCCCTAACTCTACCTATAACCGTAACCCTACCTATAATCCTAACTTTACCTGTAACCCTATTTCTACCTGTAACCCTAACCCTACCTGTAACCCTAACTTTACCTGTAACCTTAACTCTACCTGTAACCCTAACCCTACCTGTAACCCTAACTCTGCCTGTAACCCTAACCCTACCTGTAACCCTAACCCTAACTGTAACCCTAACTCTACCTGTAACCCTACCTGTAACCCTAACCCTACCTGTAGCCCTAACTCTACCTATAACCCTAACTTTACCTGTAACATTAATTCTACCTGTAACCCTAACCCTACCTGTAGCCCTAACTCTACCTGTAACCCTACCTGTAACCCTAACCCTACCTGTAGCCCTAACTCTACCTATAACCCTAACTTTACCTGTAACATTAATTCTACCTGTAACCTTAAGTCTACCTGTAACCCTAACTTTACCTGTAACCCTAACCCTACCTGTAACCCTAACTCTACCTGTAACCCTAACTCTACCTATAACCCTAACCCTACCTGTAGCCCTAACTCTACCTATAACCCTAACCCTACCTATAACCCTAAGTTTACCTGTAACCCTAATTCTACCTGTAACCCTAACCCTACCTGTAACCCTAACTCTACCTGTAACCCTAACCCTACCTGTAACCCTAACCCTACCTATAACCCTAACTTTACCTGTAACCCTAATTCTACCTGTAACCCTAACCCTACCTGTAACCCTAACTCTACCTGTAACCCCAACTCTACCTATAGCCCTAATCCTACCCATAACCCTAACCCTAATTCTACCTGTAACCCTAACTTTACGTGTAACCGTAACTCTACCTATAAACCTAACTCTACCTGTAACCCTAACTTTACCTGTAACCCTAACCCTACCTGTAACCCTAACCCTACCTGTAACCCTAACCCTACCTGTAACCCTAACCCTACCTATAACCCTAACTCTACCTGTAACCCTGACTTTACCTGTAACCCTAACTCTACCTATAACCCTAACCTTACCTGTAACCCTGACTTTACTTGTGCAAACTGTTGGTGCTATATAGATCCTGCCTAACAGTATGTGTTAAAAACAGGGGTTTAGTTGCAAACAATTTGCAAATACATGCATACGCTGCAGGCCACGGCAAGGCACCCTGTATCCTGCAGACCCCAATTCTAACTTTGAAGAGTCTCCACAGTGGGAGCACATGATATATTCTAATGGACAGATGAAGGGCAGATGACTGGAGGGAGCCCAACCCTCCTTAAAGGCTCAGGAGCACACTGAGCACCATAGCACATTGCACAATGGCAGCAAAGTTGTCAGTGTGTTGCCTGACCAATATGTGAATAATACAAAAAAAGGGGGTCACTGCCCCCACCTATAACTGGTCTTCACAGCAAGGAGCACTGGAAGGGAAAACGCATGTCAAATAAAACCAAAGAATTTCCAAGCTCAACTTACCAACCAGCCTGCGATCAACCGAATTAACCCGTCTAACAGGATGCGTTAAAAACAGGGGTTTAGTTGCACACATGTCTGCCCTTCCAGTGCTCCTTGTTGTTAAGACCAGTTATAGGTGGGGGCAGTGACCCTTTTTTTTTGTATTGTGCTGTATAAATCCTGTATAATAATAATAATAATAATAATAATAATAATAATAATAATAATAATATATAAATCCTGTATTATAATAATAATAATAATCATAATATATAAATCCTGTATAATAATAATAATAATAATAATAATAATATATAAATCCTGTATAATAATAATAATAATAATAATAATATATAAATCCTGTATAATAATAATAATAATAATCATAATATATAAATCCTGTATAATAATAATAATAATAATCATAATATATAAATCCTGTATAATAATAATAATAATAATCATAATATATAAATCCTGTATAATAATAATAATAATAATCATAATATATAAATCCTGTATAATAATAATAATAATAATAATAATATATAAATCCTGTATAATAATAATAATAATAATCATAATATATAAATCCTGTATAATAATAATAATAATAATCATAATATATAAATCCTGTATAATAATAATAATAATAATCATAATATATAAATCCTGTATAATAATAATAATAATAATAATAATATATAAATCCTGTATAATAGTAATAATAATAATAATAATAATAATAATAATGATATATAAATCCTGTATAATAATAATAATAATAATAATAATAATAATAATAATAATGATAATAATATATAAATCCTGTATTATAATAATAATAATAATAATAATATATAAATCCTGTATAATAGTAATAATAATAATAATAAAAATAATATATAAATCCTGTAAAAATAATAATAATATTAAAAATAATATATAAATCCTGTATAATAATAATAATAATAATAATAATAATAACATGTAAATCCTGTATAATAATAATAATATTAAAAATAATATATAAATCCTGTATAATAGTAATATATAAATCCTGTATAATAATAATAATAATAAAAATAATATATAAATCCTGTATAATAATAATAATAATAATAATAATAATAATATGTAAATCCTGTATAATAATAATAATAATAATAATAATAATAATAATAATATATAAATCCTGTAAAATAATAATAATATATAAATCCTGTATAATAATAATATATAAATCCTGTATAATAATAATAATAATAATAATATTATATAAATCCTGTATAATAATAATGTGATCCTAGCATTATACAGCGCGCCTTTTAGTAAAGTAAACATTGGAGCTTGTTTAGGCCAGCTTGGACCGGATAAACTATTGAACCACTTGTTGACCGCCTAACGCCAATATACGTCGGCACAATGGCAACAGTGGGCAAATGGGTGTACCTGTACGTCCCCTTTAATTGGCGGGGCTAGCGGGCGCGTGCGCACCCACCGCGTGCCCGCGGGACCCGTGGACGTCTGGATGTCTGCTGGTGTCCCGGCGATCGTGTCACGGAGCGGCAGAACAGGGAGATACCTATGTAAACAAGGCATTTCCCCGTTCTGCCTTGTGACATGACAGAGATCACCTGTCATCGGGAGTGGTGATCTCTGTCATGTGAGTGGAAGCCCCTCCCCCCCACAGTTAGAATCACTCTCTAGGACACACTTAACCCCTTCATCGCCCCCTAGTGGTTAACCCCTTCCCCTGCCAGTGTCATTTACACAGTAATCAGTGCATTTTTATAGCACTGATCACTGTATAAATGACAATGGTCCCAAAATAGTGTCAAAAGTGTCCGATGTGTCCGCCATAATGTCGCAGTCATGATAAAAAAATCACAGATCACCGACATTTCTAATTAAAAAAAAAAAAATTATTAATAAAAATGCCATAAAACTATCCCCTATTTTGTAGACGCTATAACTTTTGCGCAAACCAATCAATATACACTTATTGCGATTTATTTCTTTTTTTTACCAAAAATATGTAGAAAAATAGATATCGGCCTAAACTAAGGAAAAAAAATATATATATATTTTGGTGGATATTTATTATAGCAAAACGTAAAAAAAATATTGCTTTTTTTCCAAAATTGTCGCTCTTTTTTTGTTTATAGCGCAAAAAATAAAAACCGCAGAGGTGATCAAATACCACCAAAAGAAAGCTCTATTTGTGGAAAAAAAAAAGGACGTTGACTTTGGGAGTAAAGTCGCACGACCGCGCAATTGTCAGTTAGACGCAGTGCCGAATCGCAAAAAGTGCTCTGGTCAGGAAGGGGGGTAAAATCTTCCGGGGCTGAAGCGGTTAAAGGGACATTAAAACCACTTCCCGCCCACGATACGTCATCTGACGTCTTGGGCTGTCAGTGGTGATATCTGATTGACGGGTGAAGTTGCGGCATCATCTTTTACAGCCGGCGATTCTGTGCACCGTAAGGACAATCATAGCAGAAGTTCAGCCGCTTGATCGTTCTTACAGACGGCGGAGGGGACAACCCCCCCCCTTCCACCCCCCTCCGGTGCGAACCAGAGAAGGAATCCACCGGCGCCGGAAGTTGAGATTTCTGGTGACCAGATGGTCTCTGACCATCTCTATGACCTTCGGAGGCCCGGGCGCAACGTTATGACGTCACGGCCGGCCCAGCGGAAGTAAACCAAGTCACCGAGGTAACGCCCACACTGCGCCGTACTGCGGCAAATTCAAGTGACTTTCCATTGCAAAAAGCAATAAATCGATCGGTAACCCCCCCCCCCACCCTGAACATCCACACAGCGCCCAGCGAACGCGTCATTAGAAGGTTCCCGGAAATCAATTCCACCTGAATAACCAGATGTGCCGCGTTCCGCCCGCACTCACCGACCTTCATCATTCCTCCGTTTTATTTCAGCACTTTCCATTATTTATCTCTTCACAGGCAGAACAGGTTTGTGGCTTTTTATATGATTTGGGGGTCACAATCCGACGTGTGATTAGAAATTACAAATTCTCATCTTTTCCAATTAAATTCAATTTGATGGATTTTTTACTTTTCACGTTCTGAGAGATTGAACACGGAAATGATTAAATGACACGAATGTCCCGACACATCCAACCCCTCCCTTTACAATTCAACCCGAAAATAAAACAAATTGGATGAAACCATTAGAGGAAAAATCATAATTGGAGAGTGATTGTTTTTTATCGCTCCGATACGGGGGAAGCACGCCGAACGTTAATCTGATTATATTCTCTCTTCCATGGTTCCCCCCTCCCCCCCCCTCATCATTGTAGTAATAACATTTTTCAATAAAAACATTTCTGTTTCCATTACACTCCTTATTTTAGGCCGTATGATGTCATCACTGGGTCTCTGTGCTTCTCTATGCAATGCAGGCAGATCATGACTGGTGGGAGGGGCCGGCAGGGAGCTGAACTGAATGGCTTCCTAAAAAACATCACCGCCCCCCCCCTGCCTCACCAGAGCCCCCACAGTGGGAGGGGTTATGCAAATATCAAACCGCGATGGTTGGGTGTCAGTCTGGAGGAGTGGGCGTTCCTAGGCAGGCTGGCTTTGTATAGGTCACACCCACATGTGATGCTGAGCCTCCATGATTGACAGAACTGAAGATCTTATGAATGAAAGGGGCGGGGCCAGGAACAGTCAGTCTGTGGCACTGAGTCTGGGGCACATGCCCCTTCTGCCCCTCCCATCCCAGCTCTGATGAAAGGGGTGGGTTAGGAACAGTCAGCCTGTGGCACTGAGTCTCCTTCTGCCCCTCCCATTCCAGCTCTGATGGAAGGGGGCGGGTTAAGAACAGTCAGCCTGTGGAACTGAGTCTGGGGCACATGCCCCTTCTGCCCCTCCCATCCCAGCTCTGATGAAAGGGGCGGGTTAAGAACAGTCAGCCTGTGGCACTGAGTCTCCTTCTGCCCCTCCCATCCCAGCTCTGATGAAAGGGGCGGGTTAAGAATAGTCAGTCTGTAGCACCGAATCTGGGGCACATGCCCCTTCTGCCCCTCCCATCCCATTTCTGATGAAAGGGGCGGGTTAAGAACAGTCAGCCTGTGGCACTGAGTCTGGGGCACATGCCCCTTCTGCCCCTCCCATCCCAGCTCTGATGAAAGGGGCGGGTTACGAACAGTCAGTCTGTGGCACCGAGTCTGGGGCACATGCCCCTTCTGCCCCTCCCATCCCAGCTCTGATGAAAGGGGTGGGTTAAGAACAGTCAGTCTGTAGCACTGAGTCTGGGGCACATGCCCCTTCTGCCCCTCCCATCCCAGCTCTGATGAAAGGGGCGGGTTAAGAACAGTCAGTCTGTAGCACCGAATCTGGGGCACATGTCCCTTCTGCCCCTCCTATCCCAGCTCTGATGAAAGGGGTGGGTTAAGAACAGTCAGTCTGTGGCACTGAGTCTGGGGCACATGCCCCTTCTGCCCCTCCCATCCCAGCTCTGATGAAAGGGGCGGGTTAAGAACAGTCAGTCTGTGGCACTGAGTCTGGGGCACATGCCCCTTCTGCCCCTCCCATCCCAGATGAAAGGGGCGGGTTAAGAACAGTCAGCCTATGGCACCGAGTCTGGGGCACATGCCCCTTCTGCCCCTCCCATCCCAGCTCTGATGAAAGGGGCGGGTTAAGAACAGTCAGTCTGTGGCACTGAGTCTGGGGCACATGCCCCTTCTGCCCCTCCCATCACAGCTCTGATGAAAGGGGCGGGTTAGGAATAGTCAGTCTGTAGCACCGAATTTGGGGCACATGCCCCTTCTGCCCCTCCCATCCAAGCTCTGATGAAAGGGGCGGGTTACGAACAGTCAGCCTGTGGCACTGAGTCTGGGGCACATGCCCCTTCTGCCCCTCCCATCCCAGCTCTGATGAAAGGGGCAGGTTAAGAACAGTCAGCCTGTGGCACTGAGTCTGGGGCACATGCCCCTTCTGCCCCTCCCATCCCAGCTCTAATGAAAGGGGTGGGTTACGAACAGTCAGCCTGTGGCACTGAGTCTCCTTCTGCCCCTCCCATTCCAGCTCTGATGAAAGGGGCGGGTTAAGAACAGTCAGTCTGTGGCACTGAGTCTGGGGCACATGCCCCTTCTGCCCCTCCCATCACAGCTCTGATGAAAGGGGCGGGTTAAGAACAGTCAGCCTGTGGCACTGAGTCTGGGGCACATGCCCCTTCTGCCCCTCCCATCCCAGCTCTGATGAAAGGGGTGGGTTAGGAACAGTCAGCCTGTGGCACTGAGTCTCCTTCTGCCCCTCCCATTCCAGCTCTGATGGAAGGGGGCGGGTTAAGAACAGTCAGCCTGTGGAACTGAGTCTGGGGCACATGCCCCTTCTGCCCCTCCCATCCCAGCTCTGATGAAAGGGGCGGGTTAAGAACAGTCAGCCTGTGGCACTGAGTCTCCTTCTGCCCCTCCCATCCCAGCTCTGATGAAAGGGGCGGGTTAAGAATAGTCAGTCTGTAGCACCGAATCTGGGGCACATGCCCCTTCTGCCCCTCCCATCCCATTTCTGATGAAAGGGGCGGGTTAAGAACAGTCAGCCTGTGGCACTGAGTCTGGGGCACATGCCCCTTCTGCCCCTCCCATCCCAGCTCTGATGAAAGGGGCGGGTTACGAACAGTCAGTCTGTGGCACCGAGTCTGGGGCACATGCCCCTTCTGCCCCTCCCATCCCAGCTCTGATGAAAGGGGTGGGTTAAGAACAGTCAGTCTGTAGCACTGAGTCTGGGGCACATGCCCCTTCTGCCCCTCCCATCCCAGCTCTGATGAAAGGGGCGGGTTAAGAACAGTCAGTCTGTAGCACCGAATCTGGGGCACATGTCCCTTCTGCCCCTCCTATCCCAGCTCTGATGAAAGGGGTGGGTTAAGAACAGTCAGTCTGTGGCACTGAGTCTGGGGCACATGCCCCTTCTGCCCCTCCCATCCCAGCTCTGATGAAAGGGGCGGGTTAAGAACAGTCAGTCTGTGGCACTGAGTCTGGGGCACATGCCCCTTCTGCCCCTCCCATCCCAGATGAAAGGGGCGGGTTAAGAACAGTCAGCCTATGGCACCGAGTCTGGGGCACATGCCCCTTCTGCCCCTCCCATCCCAGCTCTGATGAAAGGGGCGGGTTAAGAACAGTCAGTCTGTGGCACTGAGTCTGGGGCACATGCCCCTTCTGCCCCTCCCATCACAGCTCTGATGAAAGGGGCGGGTTAGGAATAGTCAGTCTGTAGCACCGAATTTGGGGCACATGCCCCTTCTGCCCCTCCCATCCAAGCTCTGATGAAAGGGGCGGGTTACGAACAGTCAGCCTGTGGCACTGAGTCTGGGGCACATGCCCCTTCTGCCCCTCCCATCCCAGCTCTGATGAAAGGGGCAGGTTAAGAACAGTCAGCCTGTGGCACTGAGTCTGGGGCACATGCCCCTTCTGCCCCTCCCATCCCAGCTCTAATGAAAGGGGTGGGTTACGAACAGTCAGCCTGTGGCACTGAGTCTCCTTCTGCCCCTCCCATTCCAGCTCTGATGAAAGGGGCGGGTTAAGAACAGTCAGTCTGTGGCACTGAGTCTGGGGCACATGCCCCTTCTGCCCCTCCCATCACAGCTCTGATGAAAGGGGCGGGTTAAGAACAGTCAGCCTGTGGCACTGAGTCTGGGGCACATGCCCCTTCTGCCCCCGCCCCTTTTGTCCCAGCTCTGATGAAAGGGGTAGGGACAGGGACAGTCAGGCCGGGTAGGAAAGGACTGGATGATACGGGATGTCCTTCAGCCAGGAAATGAGACGGGGCTCTGAGTTGCTGCAGCTTCTAATACACACTGTGAGAAGCTCACAGTGTGCGGTGACATCAGAGGAAGACATTTCAGTCCAGGAGAGGAGCCGGTAACACTGTGCAAGACTGAAGGTCCTCTATTCAGACGTACAGTATATGGGTGGAATAGAGCAGTGGTTCTCAACCTCGGTCCTCAGGTACCCCCAACAGGCCATGTTTGCAGGATTTCCTTTATCTTGCACAGGTGCTTTAAATCAGAGTCAATGGTTTGCTATTTCGGAGAGCTATTTTATCTAAAAGAAATTCCCAAAACATGTCCTGTTGGGGGTACTTGAGGACTGAGGTTGAGAACCTCTGGAATAGAGAAGGTTCCTATATTTTCCTGAACAACTGGCGCCCCCTGGCTGAGCCTTCTTAGAAGAAAACTGATTGGCCGGTATGGATTTTCCCAGCTGACTTCCCCTGGGATAGGCCGACTTCCCAACGCCGCTACTTCATATCCTTAAAGGGGGAAGTTCACCTGACGGGAGCCAAGGCCCCATTTACACTCCTGCGACTTGGACCCCCAAAGCCGCATCCCATGTTTCCCAATGAGTACCGTTCATATCTGTGTGACTTTAACTACTTGTCAACCGCGCATGGTCGTCCAGTCCGTGATCGCGCCCGCTGCTGTGCGGTGTAGGAGATATCCCCTGTATTTGCGTGTGCCGACGTCATCAGCGCATGCGCACTGAAACAAACTGAAGCAATGGCATGTATGTGCCGTTTGCCTCAGTGAGTGCGCCATTACCGGCGGCTCCCGCGCTCCCGGGAGTCATGGCGCCGGCCGGTGCTGTGTACGGGCACACCGCAGCGAGGACTTCGATCTCAGGTGAGTATTACATTATGAGCTAGTATGCTATGCATACTAGCCCATTATGCCTTTGTCTTGCTTGGTGTTAGTTTTTTTCTTTTTCAAAGTGGGTTTACAAACACTTTACCGTTGCGTCATTGTAGCCGCAATAATGAGCTGTGGTACCTCGTGTTGCGGTGCACTTCCTTAAGGGAGCCCATATTTAACCTCTTCCCGACCTCACTATAGCCAAAAGATGGCTACAGCATGGTTGTCCAGTTTTGGGAGGACATCCATGGGTGTGCTCCCAGAACCCTGCACCCTGGGGTGTGCTCCCAGAACCCTGCACCCTGGGGTGTGCTCCCAGAACCCTGCACCCTGGGGTGTGCTCCCAGAACCCTGCACCCTGGGGCGTGCTCCCAGAACCCTGCACCCTGGGGTGTGCTCCCAGAACCCTGCACCCTGGGGTGTGCTCCCAGAACCCTGCACCCTGGGGTGTGCTCCCAGAACCCTGCACCCTGGGGTGTGCTCCTAGAACCCTGCACCCTGGGGCGTGCTCCCAGAACCCTGCACCCTGGGGCGTGCTCCCATAACCCTGCACCCTGGGGTGTGCTCCCAGAACCCTGCACCCTGGGGCGTGCTCCCAGAACCCTGCACCCTGGGGCGTGCTCCCAGAACCCTGCACCCTGGGGCGTGCTCCCAGAACCCTGCACCCTGGGGCGTGCTCCCAGAACCCTGCACCCTGGGGTGTGCTCCCAGAACCCTGCACCCTGGGGCGTGCTCCCAGAACCCTGCACCCTGGGGCGTGCTCCCAGAACCCTGCACCCTGGGGTGTGCTCCCAGAACCCTGCACCCTGGGGTGTGCTCCCAGAACCCTGCACCCTGGGGCGTGCTCCCAGAACCCTGCACCCTGGGGCGTGCTCCCAGAACCCTGCACCCTGGGGCGTGCTCCCAGAACCCTGCACCGTGGGGTGTGCTCCTAGAACCCTGCACCCTGGGGTGTGCTCCTAGAACCCTGCACCCTGGGGCGTGCTCCCAGAACCCTGCACCCTGGGGTGTGCTCCTAGAACCCTGCACCCTGGGGCGTGCTCCCAGAACCCTGCACCCTGGGGCGTGCTCCTAGAACCCTGCACCCTGGGGTGTGCTCCCAGAACCCTGGGGTGTGCTCCCAGAACCCTGCACCCTGGGGTGTGCTCCCAGAACCCTGCACCCTGGGGTGTGCTCCCAGAACCCTGCACCCTGGGGTGTGCTCCCAGAACCCTGCACCCTGGGGCGTGCTCCCAGAACCCTGCACCCTGGGGCGTGCTCCCAGAACCCTGCACCGAGCTCTGTACCCGCTGTGCCCTTCGGACACAGCTCATCACAGATCGTGGTAAAGGGCCAATCACATGTAAACAGACTTGCAGGTTATCGGTAGTCCTTTCCTCACACACTGTGTCTGGGGGATGATAACCGGCAAGTCTGCCAGCACATCGTTTACACTGATTACCAGTGCCGCCTCATCGGTGCCCATCAGTGCAGCTTCATCAGTGCATCCTTATCAGTACCCATCAGTGCAGCTTCATCAGTACACATCAGTGCTGCCTCATTAGTGCCTATCAGTGCTGCCTCATCAGTGCCGCCTTATCAGTTTAGACCAGCCTTTCTCAATCTTTTCAACATGGAGGAACCTTTGATATAACTTTCCGGTCTCAGGGAACCCCTGCTAAAAATTGCTTTATCTACAACTCCTGATACTTTAGTGTGATGGTCGGTGGGAAGAATTACCTCCTTACAGGTCGCTAAAAAGAGCAATGGTGTCGGCGGGAACCTATCTGAGAGGCAGAAATTGCTCATGGAACCCCTAGCAACCTCTGGAGGAACCCTGGTTTAGACTCATCAGCGCCCATCAGTGAAGCCTATCAGCGAATTAGTACCCATAAGTGCTGCCTCATTAGTGCCCATCAGTGCAGCCTCATCACTACAACTTTACCCGTACCTATCAGAGCAACCTCATTAGTACCCATTAGTGCTGCCTCAATAGTGCCTATCAGTGCAGCCTCATTAGTACCCATTAGTGCTGCCTCAATAGTGCCTATCAGTGCAGCCTCATTAGTTCAGACTCATCAGCGCCTATCAGAGAATTAGTACCCATCAAAGCAGCCTCTTTAGTACCCATCAGTGCCTCCTCATCACTACAACTTCATCAGTGCCCATCAGTGCTGCCTCATTAGTGCAGCCTCATCAGTTCAGACTCATCAGCGCCTATCAGAGAATTAGTACCCACCAGTGCTGCCTCATTAGTGCCCATCAGTGCCGCCTCATCACTACAACTTTATCAGTGCCCATCAGAGCAGCCTCATTAGTACCCATCAAAGCAGCCTATTTAGTACCCATCAGTGCCGCCTCATTAGTGCCCATCAAAGCAGCCTTTTTAGTACCCATCAGTGCCGCCTCATTAGTACCCATCAAAGCAGCCTCTTTAGCACCCATCAGTGCCGCCTCATTAGTACCCATCAAAGCAGCCTCTTTAGTACCCATCAGTGCTGCCTCATTAGTGCCCATCAGTATTGCCTCATCAGTTCAGACTCATCAGCGCAGCCTATCAGTGCCCATCAGAGAAGTAGTACCCATCAGTGCTGTCTCATTAGTGCCTATCAGTGCCACCTCATCACTACAACTTCATCCGTGCCCATCAGAGCAGCCTCATTAGTGCCTTTCAGAGCAGCCTCAACAGTACAACTTCATTAGTATCCATCAGTGCCCATTTGTGCCGCATCATCAGTGCAGCCTCATCAGTACAACTTCATGAGTATCCATCAGTGCAGCCTCATCAGTATCCATCAGTGCAGCCTCATCAGTGCAGCCTCATCAGTATCCATCAGTGCCGCTTCATCAGTGCAGCCTCATCAGTATCCATCAGTGCAGCCTCATCAGTATCCATCAGTGCAGCCTCATCAGTGAAGGAGAAAAATTACTTATTATAACAGACACTAAGAAAACACAATTTTTTTTCAAAATTTTCGGTCTTTTTTCGCTTGTTTAGCAAAAAATAAACCCCCCCCCCCCCAGTGGTGATTAAATATCACCAAAAGAAAACTGTGTGTGGAAAACAAATGATAAAAATGGTCTCTGTGTACAGTGTCACATGACCGCGTAATTGTGAGTGTCCGGTATTGAAGGGGTTAAAGCACTCAGTATTGGAGGCGCTCCTCTTTTCTGATGTGGCGCACTGCATGATGTGTGCGGTTTGGGCGCCGTGCATAAAATGTACATTGAGGATCTGCGTGTTCCTGTAATGTGGGAGTATGAAGGGGTCCTCGGGGTCCTCGGGGTCCGCCGGCACCTGCGTGCGTTTATATAAAACGCCATAAAACAGATTGTTGCGTTTGTGAAGTCATTTAGTAAGTGTGGTATGAAGTTTGCACATTTTGCATCACGGAAAAGTTTTCTACAAAACGCAGCAAAACATGCAAAGCTCAACGTGGCAAAAAGCTACACGGGCTGCACTGCTGCGTTTGTCGCATGTACCGCATCCCGCCGGTGAAATGAGCGAATTTCTCTGTGTGCGATGCATGAAAAATGTGCAAAAAAGGCGCGTTTATACAATGCGATGACGTCTATACAGGAGGCTCAGTATTGAGACGTAGAAAGAGACTGCGGCCTTTCCCCGTATTTTAGCCGCCATAAATTAGGAGGATGTTGAGGGGCCCGGCTGAGCGGAGGAGGGGAGAGGAGAGACGGGTAATAACGTTCCAGTAAATAAAGGAACATTTATGGCCCCTGGAAGAGAACGGCGGTTAAATACAACTTCCCCCCGCTCTCCGCCGGACAGACCGCCATAAATAAACGCACTTTCCTCCGCTGCGTAAATTACCGGCCTGACGGTGTGTATATACCGGATATATCTATATACTGCACCATGGTGTATACAGGGGGCCCCCTCCAAGTCTTCAACCTCACCTACCCAAGCTCCGCCCCCTTTCCCTCTACTATGACCAGGAACCCCCCCCCCTCCCCCCTCCTGTGTCACCCCTACACATGGAAAGGGGTGCTGAGGAGAGAGGTGAAGAGGTGACGGGGGGGGGAGGGGCGATCTTACACAAAAGTGGGGCCCCAAATTCTACAATTCTGTACTGAAGCCGATATCCAATATGAAGATAACAGAGGGGGTCACACAGACATTGGGGGGGGGGGTCTCTGTATGTTGTATCTGTACCCCTCATATTACACCCCAATATTCTTAGCACCCCTCAAATTACAACCTATTACACTCAGCACCCCAATATACTGGGCACCCCTCACATTACACCCCAATACACTCAGCACCCCAATATTCTCAGCACCTCCCATATTACACCATAATCTCAGCACCCCTCATACCCAATACACTAATTACACCCCCGTAAACTCAGCACCCCAATAAACCAGGCACCCCTCACATTACACCCCAATATAGCAACCACACCCAAATATGGGAAAGGAATCTTACACAGTTGTCACCAGAAATTGGTGTCCCCCATTGGAAGATTTCATCACTCTTCCTGTTCTGGTGACAACCCAACTACACCCCAATATACCCCTCACATTACACCCCAATACACTCAGCACCCCAATATACCCCTCACATTACACCCCATTACATTCAGCACCCCAATATACCCCTCACATTACACCCCAATACACTCAGCACCCCAATATACCCCTCACATTACACCCCAATACACTCAGCACCCCAATATACCCCTCACATTACACCCCAATACACTCAGCACCCCAATATACCCCTCACATTACACCCCAATACATTCAGCACCCCTCACATTACACCCCAATACATTCAGCACCCCAATATACCCCTCACATTACACCCCAATACACTCAGCACCCCAATATACTCCTCACATTACACCCCAATACATTCAGCACCCCAATATACCCCTCACATTACACCCCAATACACTCAGCACCCCAATATACCCCTCACATTACACCCCAATACATTCAGCACCCCTCACATTACACCCCAATACATTCAGCACCCCAATATACCCCTCACATTACACCCCAATATACTGAGCACCCCAATATACTCCTCACATTACACCCCAATACATTCAGCACCCCAATATACCCCTCACATTACACCCCAATACACTCAGCACCCCAATATACCCCTCACATTACACCCCAATACACTCCACACCCCAATATACCCTTCACATTACACCCCAATACACTCAGCACCCCAATATACCCCTCACATTACACCCCAATACACTCAGCACCCCAATATACTCCTCACATTACACCCCAATACACTGAGCACCCCAATATACCCCTCACATTACACCCCAATACACTCAGCACCCCAATATACTCCTCACATTACACCCCAATACACTCAGCACCCCAATATACTCCTCACATTACACCCCAATACACTGAGCACCCCAATATACCCCTCACATTACACCCCAATACACTCCACACCCCAATATACCCTTCACATTACACCCCAATACACTCAGCACCCCAATATACCCCTCACATTACACCCCAATACACTCAGCACCCCAATATACCCCTCACATTACACCCCAATACACTGAGCACCCCAATATACTCCTCACATTACACCCCAATACACTCTGCACCCCAATATACCCCTCACATTACACCCCAATACACTGAGCACCCCAATATACCCCTCACATTACACCCCAATACACTCAGCACCCCAATATACTCCTCACATTACACCCCAATACACTCAGCACCCCAATATACTCCTCACATTACACCCCAATACACTGAGCACCCCAATATACCCCTCACATTACACCCCAATACACTCAGCACCCCAATATACTCCTCACATTACACCCCAATATACTGAGCACCCCAATATACCCCTCACATTACACCCCAATACACTGAGCACCCCAATATACTCCTCACATTACACCCCAATATACTGAGCACCCCAATATACCCCTCACATTACACCCCAATACACTGAGCACCCCAATATACCCCTCACATTACACCCCAATACACTCAGCACCCCAATATACTCCTCACATTACACCCCAATACACTCATCACCCCAATATACTCCTCACATTACACCCCAATACACTGAGCACCCCAATATACCCCTCACATTACACCCCAATACACTCCACACCCCAATATACCCTTCACATTACACCCCAATACACTCAGCACCCCAATATACCCCTCACATTACACCCCAATACACTCAGCACCCCAATATACCCCTCACATTACACCCCAATACACTCAGCACCCCAATATACTCCTCACATTACACCCCAATATACTCAGCACGCCAATATACCCCTCACATTACACCCCAATACATTCAGCACCCCTCACATTACACCCCAATACATTCAGCACCCCAATATACCCCTCACATTACACCCCAATATACTGAGCACCCCAATATACTCCTCACATTACACCCCAATACATTCAGCACCCCAATATACCCCTCACATTACACCCCAATACACTCAGCACCCCAATATACCCCTCACATTACACCCCAATACACTCCACACCCCAATATACCCTTCACATTACACCCCAATACACTCCACACCCCAATATACCCTTCACATTACACCCCAATACACTCAGCACCCCAATATACCCCTCACATTACACCCCAATACACTGAGCACCCCAATATACTCCTCACATTACACCCCAATACACTGAGCACCCCAATATACCCCTCACATTACACCCCAATACACTCAGCACCCCAATATACTCCTCACATTACACCCCAATACACTCAGCACCCCAATATACCCCTCACATTACACCCCAATACACTCCACACCCCAATATACCCTTCACATTACACCCCAATACACTCAGCACCCCAATATACCCCTCACATTACACCCCAATACACTCAGCACCCCAATATACCCCTCACATTACACCCCAATACACTGAGCACCCCAATATACTCCTCACATTACACCCCAATACACTCTGCACACCAATATACCCCTCACATTACACCCCAATACACTGAGCACCCCAATATACCCCTCACATTACACCCTAATACACTCAGCACCCCAATATACTCCTCACATTACACCCCAATACACTCAGCACCCCAATATACTCCTCACATTACACCCCAATATACTGAGCACCCCAATATACCCCTCACATTACACCCCAATACACTGAGCACCCCAATATACCCCTCACATTACACCCCAATACACTGAGCACCCCAATATACTCCTCACATTACACCCCAATATACTGAGCACCCCAATATACCCCTCACATTACACCCCAATACACTGAGCACCCCAATATACCCCTCACATTACACCCCAATACACTCAGCACCCCAATATACTCCTCACATTACACCCCAATACACTCAGCACCCCAATATACCCCTCACATTACACCCCAATACACTCAGCACCCCAATATACCCTTCACATTACACCCCAATACACTCAGCACCGCAATATACCCCTCACATTACACCCCAATACACTGAGCACCCCAATATACCCCTCACATTACACCCCAATACACTCAGCACCCCAATATACTCCTCACATTACACCCCAATATACTGAGCACCCCAATATACCCCTCACATTACACCCCAATACACTGAGCACCCCAATATACTCCTCACATTACACCCCAATATACTGAGCACCCCAATATACCCCTCACATTACACCCCAATACACTGAGCACCCCAATATACCCCTCACATTACACCCCAATACACTCAGCACCCCAATATACTCCTCACATTACACCCCAATATACTCCTCACATTACACCCCAATACACTGAGCACCCCAATATACCCCTCACATTACACCCCAATACACTCAGCACCCCAATATACTCCTCACATTACACCCCAATACACTCAGCACCCCAATATACTCCTCACATTACACCCCAATACACTGAGCACCCCAATATACCCCTCACATTACACCCCAATACACTCAGCACCCCAATATACTCCTCACATTACACCCCAATATACTGAGCACCCCAATATACCCCTCACATTACACCCCAATACACTGAGCACCCCAATATACTCCTCACATTACACCCCAATATACTGAGCACCCCAATATACCCCTCACATTACACCCCAATACACTGAGCACCCCAATATACCCCTCACATTACACCCCAATACACTCAGCACCCCAATATACTCCTCACATTACACCCCAATACACTCATCACCCCAATATACTCCTCACATTACACCCCAATACACTGAGCACCCCAATATACCCCTCACATTACACCCCAATACACTCCACACCCCAATATACCCTTCACATTACACCCCAATACACTCAGCACCCCAATATACCCCTCACATTACACCCCAATACACTCAGCACCCCAATATACCCCTCACATTACACCCCAATACACTCAGCACCCCAATATACTCCTCACATTACACCCCAATATACTCAGCACGCCAATATACCCCTCACATTACACCCCAATACATTCAGCACCCCTCACATTACACCCCAATACATTCAGCACCCCAATATACCCCTCACATTACACCCCAATATACTGAGCACCCCAATATACTCCTCACATTACACCCCAATACATTCAGCACCCCAATATACCCCTCACATTACACCCCAATACACTCAGCACCCCAATATACCCCTCACATTACACCCCAATACACTCCACACCCCAATATACCCTTCACATTACACCCCAATACACTCCACACCCCAATATACCCTTCACATTACACCCCAATACACTCAGCACCCCAATATACCCCTCACATTACACCCCAATACACTGAGCACCCCAATATACTCCTCACATTACACCCCAATACACTGAGCACCCCAATATACCCCTCACATTACACCCCAATACACTCAGCACCCCAATATACTCCTCACATTACACCCCAATACACTCAGCACCCCAATATACCCCTCACATTACACCCCAATACACTCCACACCCCAATATACCCTTCACATTACACCCCAATACACTCAGCACCCCAATATACCCCTCACATTACACCCCAATACACTCAGCACCCCAATATACCCCTCACATTACACCCCAATACACTGAGCACCCCAATATACTCCTCACATTACACCCCAATACACTCTGCACACCAATATACCCCTCACATTACACCCCAATACACTGAGCACCCCAATATACCCCTCACATTACACCCTAATACACTCAGCACCCCAATATACTCCTCACATTACACCCCAATACACTCAGCACCCCAATATACTCCTCACATTACACCCCAATATACTGAGCACCCCAATATACCCCTCACATTACACCCCAATACACTGAGCACCCCAATATACCCCTCACATTACACCCCAATACACTGAGCACCCCAATATACTCCTCACATTACACCCCAATATACTGAGCACCCCAATATACCCCTCACATTACACCCCAATACACTGAGCACCCCAATATACCCCTCACATTACACCCCAATACACTCAGCACCCCAATATACTCCTCACATTACACCCCAATACACTCAGCACCCCAATATACCCCTCACATTACACCCCAATACACTCAGCACCCCAATATACCCTTCACATTACACCCCAATACACTCAGCACCGCAATATACCCCTCACATTACACCCCAATACACTGAGCACCCCAATATACCCCTCACATTACACCCCAATACACTCAGCACCCCAATATACTCCTCACATTACACCCCAATATACTGAGCACCCCAATATACCCCTCACATTACACCCCAATACACTGAGCACCCCAATATACTCCTCACATTACACCCCAATATACTGAGCACCCCAATATACCCCTCACATTACACCCCAATACACTGAGCACCCCAATATACCCCTCACATTACACCCCAATACACTCAGCACCCCAATATACTCCTCACATTACACCCCAATATACTCCTCACATTACACCCCAATACACTGAGCACCCCAATATACCCCTCACATTACACCCCAATACACTCAGCACCCCAATATACTCCTCACATTACACCCCAATACACTCAGCACCCCAATATACTCCTCACATTACACCCCAATACACTGAGCACCCCAATATACCCCTCACATTACACCCCAATACACTCAGCACCCCAATATACTCCTCACATTACACCCCAATATACTGAGCACCCCAATATACCCCTCACATTACACCCCAATACACTGAGCACCCCAATATACTCCTCACATTACACCCCAATATACTGAGCACCCCAATATACCCCTCACATTACACCCCAATACACTGAGCACCCCAATATACCCCTCACATTACACCCCAATACACTCAGCACCCCAATATACTCCTCACATTACACCCCAATACACTCATCACCCCAATATACTCCTCACATTACACCCCAATACACTGAGCACCCCAATATACCCCTCACATTACACCCCAATACACTCCACACCCCAATATACCCTTCACATTACACCCCAATACACTCAGCACCCCAATATACCCCTCACATTACACCCCAATACACTCAGCACCCCAATATACCCCTCACATTACACCCCAATACACTCAGCACCCCAATATACTCCTCACATTACACCCCAATATACTCAGCACGCCAATATACCCCTCACATTACACCCCAATACATTCAGCACCCCTCACATTACACCCCAATACATTCAGCACCCCAATATACCCCTCACATTACACCCCAATATACTGAGCACCCCAATATACTCCTCACATTACACCCCAATACATTCAGCACCCCAATATACCCCTCACATTACACCCCAATACACTCAGCACCCCAATATACCCCTCACATTACACCCCAATACACTCCACACCCCAATATACCCTTCACATTACACCCCAATACACTCCACACCCCAATATACCCTTCACATTACACCCCAATACACTCAGCACCCCAATATACCCCTCACATTACACCCCAATACACTGAGCACCCCAATATACTCCTCACATTACACCCCAATACACTGAGCACCCCAATATACCCCTCACATTACACCCCAATACACTCAGCACCCCAATATACTCCTCACATTACACCCCAATACACTCAGCACCCCAATATACCCCTCACATTACACCCCAATACACTCCACACCCCAATATACCCTTCACATTACACCCCAATACACTCAGCACCCCAATATACCCCTCACATTACACCCCAATACACTCAGCACCCCAATATACCCCTCACATTACACCCCAATACACTGAGCACCCCAATATACTCCTCACATTACACCCCAATACACTCTGCACACCAATATACCCCTCACATTACACCCCAATACACTGAGCACCCCAATATACCCCTCACATTACACCCTAATACACTCAGCACCCCAATATACTCCTCACATTACACCCCAATACACTCAGCACCCCAATATACTCCTCACATTACACCCCAATATACTGAGCACCCCAATATACCCCTCACATTACACCCCAATACACTGAGCACCCCAATATACCCCTCACATTACACCCCAATACACTGAGCACCCCAATATACTCCTCACATTACACCCCAATATACTGAGCACCCCAATATACCCCTCACATTACACCCCAATACACTGAGCACCCCAATATACCCCTCACATTACACCCCAATACACTCAGCACCCCAATATACTCCTCACATTACACCCCAATACACTCAGCACCCCAATATACCCCTCACATTACACCCCAATACACTCAGCACCCCAATATACCCTTCACATTACACCCCAATACACTCAGCACCGCAATATACCCCTCACATTACACCCCAATACACTGAGCACCCCAATATACCCCTCACATTACACCCCAATACACTCAGCACCCCAATATACTCCTCACATTACACCCCAATATACTGAGCACCCCAATATACCCCTCACATTACACCCCAATACACTGAGCACCCCAATATACTCCTCACATTACACCCCAATATACTGAGCACCCCAATATACCCCTCACATTACACCCCAATACACTGAGCACCCCAATATACCCCTCACATTACACCCCAATACACTCAGCACCCCAATATACTCCTCACATTACACCCCAATATACTCCTCACATTACACCCCAATACACTGAGCACCCCAATATACCCCTCACATTACACCCCAATACACTCAGCACCCCAATATACTCCTCACATTACACCCCAATACACTCAGCACCCCAATATACTCCTCACATTACACCCCAATACACTGAGCACCCCAATATACTCCTCACATTACACCCCAATATACTCCTCACATTACACCCCAATACACTCAGCACCCCAATATACTCCTCACATTACACCCCAATACACTGAGCACCCCAATATACCCCTCACATTACACCCCAATACACTCAGCACCCCAATATACTCCTCACATTACACCCCAATACACTCCACACCCCAATATACTCCTCACATTACACCCCAATACACTCTGCACCCCAATATACCCCTCACATTACACCCCAATACACTCCACACCCCAATATACTCCACACATTACACCCCAATACACTCAGCACCCCAATATACTCCTCACATTACACCCCAATACACTCAGCACCCCAATATACTCCACACATTACACCCCAATACACTCCACACCCCAATATACTCCTCACATTACACCCCAATACACTCAGCACCCCAATATACTCCTCACATTACACCCCAATATACTCCTCACATTACACCCCAATACACTGAGCACCCCAATATACTCCTCACATTACACCCCAATACACTCCACACCCCAATATACTCCTCACATTACACCCCAATACACTCAGCACCCCAATATACCCCTCACATTACAGCACAGCCTCCATCAGCATGGTGAGGTCAGTAAAAAATAAATAAAAAAATATTGGCTTGCTATTGGCTGGCAATGTGGTGGGGAGGCGGGCAATAGCAGTCTTCCAGCCAATCACTGCACTCAGGGCTCCATGCGTCTCACTTCCTGCTGAAGAGCCACGCCCCCGAGGACGACTGGCCGGTCTCCATGGCAACCCGGATCCGACCTGAGCTACTAGGCCGCATTCCCGCCCCTCCTCCTCCCCCGGGGCTCCTCCTCCTCCCCCGGGGCCCCTCCTCCTCCCGCGGATCCTCCGGGAATAACTCTTCTCTATTCATCACATCCGTCACCCTCCAATCCGTCTCCATAGCAACCGGAGACACCCGGAACCGCCCGCACGGAGGCCTCACCCGACTCCTGAGGAGGTGAGTGACCCCCATTATCTGATGATTGTCTATATATATATATATCTCTATGTGCTACGTCATCACCCACCCCCCCCCCCATAGAGGAGATCTGAGGGCAACCGTTTATTTTTATTTAACCCCTTCAGCCGCGGAAGATTTACCCCCCTTCACTGACCAGGCCATTGTTTTGCTTTACCTGACAATTGCGCGGTTGTGCGGCGCTGTACACAAAT